>CM050170.1:91233766-91724750 GCA_027410445.1 Discoglossus pictus | reverse complement strand
AGGGGCTGTGAGAGGATGAGGAGGGGACTGTGTGTGTGAGCGAGAGGATGAAGAGGGGGCTGTGGGAGAGAGAGGATGATGAGGAGACTGGGTGTGAGAGAGGAAAAGTGGGAGACTGTGTGTAAGAGAGAGAGAGAGTGATGAGAAGACTGTGTGAGAGAGGATGAGGAGGATACTGTGTGTGTGAAAGAATGAGGAGAAGACTCTGTGTGTGAGAGAGAGAGAGGATGAAAAGGGGGCTGTGAGAGAGAGTAGATGAGGAAGAGACTGTGTGTGTGAGAGAGAGGATGAAAAGGGGGCTGTGAGAGAGGATGAGGAGGAGACTGTGTGTGGGAGGATAAGGAGGAGACTGTGTGTATGAGACAGAGGATGAAGAGGGGGCTGAGAGAGAGCATGATGAGTAGACTGGGTGTGAGAGGAAGAGGAGGAGACTGGGTGTGAGAGAGGATGAGGAGGACACTGGGTGTGAGAGAGACAATGAGGAGGAGACTGTGTGTGAGAGGATGAAGAGGAGGCTGTGAGAGAGGATGAGGAAGAATACTGTGTGTGAGAGAGGATGAGGAAGATACTGTGTGTGAGAATGAGGAGAAAACTGAGAGAGAGAGAATGAGGAGGATACTGTGTGTGTGAGAGAGAGAGGATGAAAAGTGGACTGTGAAAGAGGATGAGGAGGAGACTGCGTGCGTGAGAGAGATTATGAGGAAGAGACTGTGAGAGAGAGATTGTGTGAGATACAGAAGACGAAGAGCGGTCTGTAAGAGAGATAATGAGGAGGAGACTGGGTGTGAGAGGAAGAGGAGGAGACTGGGTGTGAGAGATGATGAGGAGGACACTGGGTGTGAGATGATGAGGAGGAGGCTGTGTGTGTGAGAGAGGGGATGAACAAGGGGCTGTGAGAGAGGATGAGGAGGAGACTGTGTGTGTGAGAGGATCAGGAAGAGACTGTGTGTTTGAGAGAGGATAAGGAGGAGACTGTGTGTATGAGAGGATGAAGAGGAGGCTGTGAGAGGATGAGGAGGAGACTGTGTGTTTGTGAGAGGATGAAGAGGAGGCTGTGAGAGGATGAGGAGGAGACTGTGTGTGTGAGAGGATGAAGAGGAGGCTGTGAGAGGATGAAGAAGAGACTGTGTATGAGAGAGAGAATGAGGAGAAAACTGTGAGAGAGAGAGGATGAGGAGGAGACTGTGTGTGTGAGAGAGAGAGGATGAAAAAGGGGCTGTGAGAGAGAGGATGAAAAGGGGGCTGTGAGAGAGGATGAGGAGGAGACTGTGTGTGGTAGGATAAGGAGGAGACTGTGTGTATGAGACAGAGGATGAAGAGGGGGCTGAGAGAGAGCATGATGAGTAGACTGGGTGTGAGAGGAAGAGGAGGAGACTGGGTGTGAGAGAGGATGAGGAGGACACTGGGTGTGAGAGAGACCATGAGGAGGAGACTGTGTGTGAGAGGATGAAGAGGAGGCTGTGAGAGAGGATGAGGAGGAGACTGTGTGTGGTAGGATAAGGAGGAGACTGTGTGTATGAGACAGAGGATGAAGAGGGGGCTGAGAGAGAGCATGATGAGTAGACTGGGTGTGAGAGGAAGAGGAGGAGACTGGGTGTGAGAGATGATGAGGAGGACACTGGGTGTGAGAGATGATGAGGAGGACATTGGGTGTGAGAGATGATGAGGAGGACACTGGGTGTGAGAGATGATGAGGAGGAGACTGTGTGTGTGAGAGGATGAAGAGGAGGCTGTGAGAGGATGAGGAGGAGACTGTGTGTGTGTGAGAGGATGAAGAGGAGGCTGTGAGAGGATGAGGAGGAGACTGTGTGTGTGTGAGAGGATGAAGAGGAGGCTGTGAGAGGATGAGGAAGAGACTGTGTATGAGAGAGAGAATGAGGAGAAAACTGTGAGAGAGAGAGGATGAGGAGGAGACTGCATGTGTGTGTGTGTGTGAGAGAGAGAAAGGATGAGTAGGAGACTGTGTGAGTGTGTGTGAGAGAGAGGATGAAAAGGGGACTGTGAGAGAGGATGAGGAGGAGACTGCGTGCGTGAGATCGAGAGTATGAGGAAGAGACTGTGAGAGAGATTGTGTGAGGTACAGAAGACGAAGAGGGGTCTGTAAGAGAGAGAATGAGTAGGAGACTGGGTGTGAGAGGAAGAGGAGGAGACTGGGTGTGAGAGGAAGAGGAGGAGACTGGGTGTGAGAGATGATGAGGAGGACACTGGGTGTGAGAGATGATGAGGAGGACATTGGGTGTGAGAGATGATGAGGAGGACACTGGGTGTGAGAGATGATGAGGAGGAGACTGTGTGTGTGAGAGGATGAAGAGGAGGCTGTGAGAGGATGAGGAGGAGACTGTGTGTGAGAGGATGAAGAGAAGGCTGTGAGAGGATGAGGAGGAGACTGTGTGTGAGAGGATGAAGAGGAGGCTGTGAGAGGATGAGGAAGAGACTGTGTATGAGAGAGAGAATGAGGAGAAAACTGTGAGAGAGAGAGGATGAGGAGGAGACTGTGTGTGAGAGAGAGAGAGAGAGAGGATGAAAAAGGGGCTGTGAGAGATAGAGGATGAGGAAGAGACTGCATGTGTGTGTGTGTGAGAGAGAAAGGATGAGTAGGAGACTGTGTGAGTGTGTGTGAGAGAGAGGATGAAAAGGGGACTGTGAGAGAGGATGAGGAGGAGACTGCGTGCGTGAGATCGAGAGTATGAGGAAGAGACTGTGAGAGAGATTGTGTGAGGTACAGAAGACGAAGAGGGGTCTGTAAGAGAGAGAATGAGTAGGAGACTGGGTGTGAGAGGAAGAGGAGGAGACTGGGTGTGAGAGATGATGAGGAAGAGACTGGGTGTGAGAGGAAGAGGAGGAGACTGGGTGTGAGATGATGAGGAGGACACTGGGTGTGAGAGATGATGAGGAAGAGACTGTGTGTGTGTGAGAGAGGATGAGGAAGAGACTGTGTGTGTGTGAGAGGATGAGGAAGAGACTGTGTGTATGTGAGAGAGGATGAGGAAGAGACTGTGTGTATGTGAGAGAGGATGAGGAAGAGACTGTGTGTATGTGAGAGAGGATGAGGAAGAGACTGTGTGTATGTGAGAGAGGATGAGGAAGAGACTGTGTGTGTGAGAGAGGATGAGGAAGAGACTGTGTGTATGTGAGAGAGGATGAGGAAGAGACTGTGTGTGAGAGAGGATGAGGAAGAGACTGTGTGTATGTGAGAGAGGATGAGGAAGAGACTGTGTGTGTGAGAGAGAGGATGAGGAAGAGACTGCATGTGTGTGTGTGTGTGAGAGAAAGGATGAGTAGGAGACTGTGTGAGTGTGAGAGAGGATGAGGAAGAGACTGTGTGTGTGTGTGAGAGAGGATGAAGAAGAGACTGTGTGTGTGAGAGAGGATGAAAAGAGGGCTGTGAGAGAGGATGAGGAGGAGACTGTGTGTGAGAGGATAAGGAGGAGACTGTGTGTATGAGACAGAGGATGAAGAGGGGGCTGAGAGAGAGCATGATGAGTAGACTGGGTGTGAGAGGAAGAGGAGGAAACTGGGTGTGAGAGATGATAAGGAGGACACTGGGTGTGAGAGATGATGAGGAGGAGACTGTGTGTGTGAGAGGATGAAGAGGAGGCTGTGAGAGGATGAGGAGGAGACTGTGTGTGTGTGAGAGGATGAAGAGGAGGCTGTGAGAGGATGAGGAGGAGACTGTTTGTGTGAGATGATGAACAGGAGGCTGTGAGAGGATGAGGAAGAGACTGTGTATGAGAGAGAGAATGAGGAGAAAACTGTGAGAGAGAGAGGATGAGGAGGAGACTGTGTGTGTGTGTGAGAGAGAGAGAGGATGAAAAAGGCTCTGTGAGAGATAGAGGATGAGGAAGAGACTACGTGTGTGTGTGTGAGAGAAAGGATGAGTAGGAGACTGTGTGAGTGTGTGTGAGAGAGAGGATGAAAAGGGGACTGTGAGAGAGGATGAGGAGGAGACTGCGTGCGTGAGATCGAGAGTATGAGGAAGAGACTGTGAGAGAGAGATTGTGTGAGGTACAGAAGACGAAGAGTGGTCTGTAAGAGAGAGAATGAGTAGGAGACTGGGTGTGAGAGGAAGAGGAGGAGACTGGGTGTGAGAGGAAGAGGAGGAGACTGGGTGTGAGAGGAAGAGGAGGAGACTGGGTGTGAGATGATGAGGAGGACACTGGGTGTGAGAGATGATGAGAAGGAGATTGGGTGTGAGAGATTATGAGGAGATTGTGTGAGAGAGAGAGGATGAGGAGGAGACTCTGTGTGAGAGAGAGGATGAAAAGGGGGCTGTGAGAGAGAGTGGATGAGGAAGAGACTGTGTGTGTGTGAGAGAGAGAGAGAGGGGATGAAAAGGGGGCTGTGAGAGGATGAGGAGGAGACTGTGTGTGTGTCAGAGAAGGGAGAAAAGGGGGCTGTGAGAGAGGATGAGGAGGAGACTGTGTGTGTCAGAGAAGGGATGAAAAGGGGGCTGTGAGAGAGGATGAGGAGGAGACTGTGTGTGTGAGAGAGAGGGGATGAACATGGGGCTGTGAGAGAGGATGAGGAGGAGACTGTGTGTGTGTGAGAGAGGGGATGAACAGGGGGCTGTGCGAGAGAGAGGATGAGGAAGAGACTGCGTGTGTGAGAGAGAGGATGAAAAGGGGGCTGTGAGAGAGGATGAGGAGTAGACTGGGTGTGACAGGAAGAAGAGTAGACTGGGTGTGACAGGAAGAGGAGGAGATTGTGAGAGAATGAGGACGACACTGGGTGTGAGAGAGAGGATGAGGAGGACACTGGGTGGGAGAGAGAGGATGGGGAGGGCATTGGGTGGGAGAGAGAGAGGATGGGGAGGACACTGGGTGTGAGAGAGAGAGGATGAGGAGGACACTGGGTGTAAGAGAGAGGGGATGAGGTGGACACTGGGTGTGAGAGAGAGGAGGATGAGGATACAGGAGACAAAAGATGAAGAGAGAATGAGGAGGAGTATATGTGTGAGAGAGGGAGGATGAGGAGGGGGCTGAGAGAGAGGATGAGGAGTAGACTGGGTGTGACAGGAAGAGAAGGACACTGGGTGTGAGAGAGAGGATGAGGAGGACACTGGGTGTGAGAGAGAGCATGAGGAGGACACTGGGTGTGTGAGAGAGAGGATGAGGAGGACACTGGGTGTGAGAGAGAGAGGATGAGGAGGACACTGGGTGTGAGAGAGAGAGGATGAGGAGGACATTGGGTGTGAGAGAGAGGATGAGGAGGACATTGGGTGTGAGAGAGAGAGAGGATGAGGAGGACATTGGGTGTGAGAGAGAGAGAGGATGAGGAGGACATTGGGTGTGAGAGAGAGAGAGGATGAGGAGGACATTGGGTGGGAGAGAGAGAGGATGGGGAGGACATTGGGTGGGAGAGAGAGAGGATGGGGAGGACATTGGGTGGGAGAGAGAGAGGATGGGGAGGACATTGGGTGGGAGAGAGAGAGGATGGGGAGGACATTGGGTGGGAGAGAGAGAGGATGAGGAGGAGGACACTGGGTGTGAGAGAGAGGATGAGGAGGACACTGGGTATGAGAGAGAGAGAGGATGAGGAGGAGACTGTGTGTGTGAGAGAGAGGGGATGAACAGGGGGCTGTGAGAGAGGATGAGGAGGAGACTGTGTGTGTGTGAGAGAGGGGATGAACAGGGGGCTGTGCGAGAGAGAGGATGAGGAAGAGACTGCGTGTGTGAGAGAGAGGATGAAAAGGGGGCTGTGAGAGAGGATGAGGAGTAGACTGGGTGTGACAGGAAGAAGAGTAGACTGGGTGTGACAGGAAGAGGAGGAGATTGTGAGAGAATGAGGACGACACTGGGTGTGAGAGAGAGGATGAGGAGGACACTGGGTGTGAGAGAGAGCATGAGGAGGACACTGGGTGTGAGAGAGAGAGAGGATGAGGAGGACACTGGGTGTGAGAGAGAGCATGAGGAGGACACTGGGTGTGAGAGAGAGCATGAGGAGGACACTGGGTGTGAGAGAGAGAGAGGATGAGGAGGACACTGGGTGTGAGAGAGAGAGGATGAGGAGGACACTGGGTGTAAGAGAGAGGGGATGAGGTGGACACTGGGTGTGAGAGAGAGGAGGATGAGGATACAGGAGACAAAAGATGAAGAGAGAATGAGGAGTATGTGTGTGAGAGAGGGAGGATGAGGAGGGGGCTGAGAGAGAGGATGAGGAGTAGACTGGGTGTGGCAGGAAGAGAAGGACACTGGGTGTGAGAGAGAGGATGAGGAGGACACTGGGTGTAAGAGAGAGCATGAGGAGGACACTGGGTGTGTGAGAGAGAGGATGAGGAGGACACTGGGTGTGAGAGAGAGAGGATGAGGAGGACACTGGGTGTGAGAGAGAAAGGATGAGGAGGACATTGGGTGTGAGAGAGAGGATGCGGAGGACATTGGGTATGGGAGAGAGAGAGGATGAGGAGGACATTGGGTGTGAGAGAGAGAGAGGATGAGGAGGACATTGGGTGTGAGAGAGAGAGAGGATGAGGAGGACATTGGGTGTGAGAGAGAGAGAGGATGAGGAGGACATTGGGTGTGAGAGAGAGAGAGAGGATGAGGAGGACATTGGGTGGGAGAGAGAGAGGATGGGGAGGACATTGGGTGGGAGAGAGAGAGGATGGGGAGGACATTGAGTGGGAGAGAGAGAGGATGGGGAGGACATTGGGTGGGAGAGAGAGAGGATGGGGAGGACATTGGGTGTGAGAGAGAGAGGAGGAGGACACTGGGTGTGAGAGAGAGGATGAGGAGGAGGACACTGGGTGTGAGAGAGAGGATGAGGAGGACACTGGGTATGAGAGAGAGAGAGGATGAGGAGGAGACTGTATGTGTGAGAGGATGAAGAGGAGGCTGTGAGAGAGGATGAGGAGGAGACTGTGAGAGAGAGAGGATGTGGAGGAGACAGTGTGTGTGAGACAGAGAATGAAGAGGGGGCTGTGGGAGAGAGAGGATGAGGAGGAGACTTTGAGAGAGAGGATGAGGAAGAGACTGTGTGTGTGTGTGTGTGAGAGAGAGAGAGAGAGAGAGGGGATGAAAAGGGGGCTGTGAGAGAGAGAGGATGAGGAAGAGACTGTGTGTGTGTGAGAGAGAGAGGATGAAAAAGGCTCTGTGAGAGATAGAGGATGAGGAAGAGACTGCGTGTGTGTGAGAGGATGAGGAAGAGAATGTGTGTGTGAGAGAGAGAGGACGAGGAGAAAACTGTGTGAGAGAAGAAGAATGAAGAGGGGTCTGTGAGAGAGGATGAGGAGGGGACTGTGTGTGTGAGCGAGAGGATGAAGAGGGGGCTGTGGGAGAGAGAGGATGATGAGGAGACTGGGTGTGAGAGGAAAAGCAGGAGACTGTGTGTAAGAGAGAGAGAGAGAGTGATGAGAAGACTGTGTGAGAGAGAGAGGATGAGGAAGAGACTGTGTGAGAGACGATGAGGAGGAGATTGGGTGTGAGAGATTATGAGGAGATTGTGTGAGAGAGAGAGGATGAGGAGAAGACTCTGTGTGAGAGAGAGGATGAAAAGGGGGCTGTGAGAGAGAGTGGATGAGGAAGAGACTGTGTGTGTGTGTGAGAGAGAGAGGGGATGAAAAGGGGGCTGTGAGAGGATGAGGAGGAGACTGTGTGTGTGTCAGAGAAGGGAGAAAAGGGGGCTGTGAGAGAGGATGAGGAGGAGACTGTGTGTGTCAGAGAAGGGATGAAAAGGGGGCTGTGAGAGAGGATGAGGAGGAGACTGTGTGTGTGAGAGAGAGGGGATGAACATGGGGCTGTGAGAGAGGATGAGGAGGAGACTGTGTGTGTGTGAGAGAGGGGATGAACAGGGGGCTGTGCGAGAGAGAGGATGAGGAAGAGACTGCATGTGTGAGAGAGAGGATGAAAAGGGGGCTGTGAGAGAGGATGAGGAGTAGACTGGGTGTGACAGGAAGAAGAGTAGACTGGGTGTGACAGGAAGAGGAGGAGATTGTGAGAGAATGAGGACGACACTGGGTGTGAGAGAGAGGATGAGGAGGACACTGGGTGTGAGAGAGAGCATGAGGAGGACACTGGGTGTGAGAGAGAGCATGAGGAGGACACTGGGTGTGAGAGAGAGCATGAGGAGGACACTGGGTGTGAGAGAGAGCATGAGGAGGACACTGGGTGGGAGAGAGAGAGAGGATGAGGAGGACACTGGGTGTGAGAGAGAGAGGATGAGGAGGACACTGGGTGTAAGAGAGAGGGGATGAGGTGGACACTGGGTGTGAGAGAGAGGAGGATGAGGATACAGGAGACAAAAGATGAAGAGAGAATGAGGAGGAGTATGTGTGTGAGAGAGGGAGGATGAGGAGGGGGCTGAGAGAGAGGATGAGGAGTAGACTGGGTGTGACAGGAAGAGAAGGACACTGGGTGTGAGAGAGAGGATGAGGAGGACACTGGGTGTGAGAGAGAGCATGAGGAGGACACTGGGTGTGTGAGAGAGAGGATGAGGAGGACACTGGGTGTGAGAGAGAGAGGATGAGGAGGACACTGGGTGTGAGAGAGAGAGGATGAGGAGGACATTGGGTGTGAGAGAGAGAGAGGATGAGGAGGACATTGGGTGTGAGAGAGAGAGAGGATGAGGAGGACATTGGGTGTGAGAGAGAGAGAGGATGAGGAGGACATTAGGTGTGAGAGAGAGAGAGAGGATGAGGAGGACATTGGGTGGGAGAGAGAGAGGATGGGGAGGACATTGGGTGGGAGAGAGAGAGGATGGGGAGGACATTGAGTGGGAGAGAGAGAGGATGGGGAGGACATTGGGTGGGAGAGAGAGAGGATGGGGAGGACATTGGGTGTGAGAGAGAGAGGATGAGGAGGAGGACACTGGGTGTGAGAGAGAGGATGAGGAGGACACTGGGTATGAGAGAGAGAGAGGATGAGGAGGAGACTGTATGTGTGAGAGGATGAAGAGGAGGCTGTGAGAGAGGATGAGGAGGAGACTGTGTGAGAGAGAGAGGATGTGGAGGAGACAGTGTGTGTGAGACAGAGAATGAAGAGGGGGCTGTGGGAGAGAGAGGATGAGGAGGAGACTTTGAGAGAGGATGAGGAGAAGACTGTGAGAGAGAGGATGAAGAGGAGACTGTGAGAGAGAGAGAATGAGGAGAAGACTGTGAGAGAGAGGATGAAGAGGAGACTGTGAGAGAGAGAGAATGAGGAGGAGACTGTGTGTGTGTGTGTCTGAGAGAGAGAGAGGGGATGAAAAGGGGGCTGTGAGAGAGAGGATGAGGAAGTGACTGTGTGTGAGAGAGGATGAGGAAGAGACTGTGTGTGTGAGAGAGGATGAGGAAGAGACTGTGTGTGTGAGAGAGGATGAGGAGGAGACTGTGTGAGAGAGAGAGGATGTGGAGGAGACAGTGTGTGTGAGACAGAGAATGAAGAGGGGGCTGTGGGAGAGAGAGGATGAGGAGGAGACTTTGAGAGAGAGGATGAGGAAGAGACTGTGTGTGTGAGAGAGAGAGGGGATGAAAAGGGGGCTGTGAGAGAGAGAGGATGAGGAAGAGACTGTGTGTGTGAGAGAGAGAGAGGATGAGGAAGAGACTGTGTGTGTGTGTGTGTGTGTGTGAGAGAGAGGATGAGGAAGAGACTGTGTGTGTGAGAGAGGATGAGGAAGAGACTGTGTGAGAGAGGATGAGGAAGAGACCGTGTGTGTGTGAGAGAGGATGAGGAGGATACTGTGTGAGAGAGAGGATGAGGAGGACACTGGGTGTGAGAGAGAGGATGGGGAGGACACTGGGTGAGAGAGAGAGAGGATGAGGAGGACATTGGGTGTGAGAGAGAGGATGGGGAGGACATTGGGTGTGAGAGAGAGAGGATGAGGAGGAGGACACTGGGTGTGAGAGAGAGGATGAAGAAGAGGCTGTGAGAGAGGATGAGGAAGAGACTGTGTGAGAGAGGGAGGATGTGGAGGAGACTGTGTGTGTGAGACACAGGATGAAGAGGGGGCTGTGGGAGAGAGAGGATGAGGAGGAGACTTTGAGAGAGGATGAGGAGGAGACTTTGAGAGAGGATGAGGAGAAGACTGTGAGAGAGAGGATGAAGAGGAGACTGTGAGAGAGAGAGAATGAGGAGGAGACTGTGTGTGTGTGTCTGAGAGAGAGAGAGGGGATGAAAAGGGGGCTGTGAGAGAGAGGATGAGGAAGTGACTGTGTGTGAGAGAGGATGAGGAAGAGACTGTGTGTGTGAGAGAGGATGAGGAAGAGACTGTGTGTGTGAGAGAGGATGAGGAAGAGACTGTGTGTGTGTGAGAGAGGATGAGGAAGAGACCGTGTGTGTGTGAGAGAGAGAGAGGATGAGGAGGATACTGTGTGTGTCTGAGAGAGAGAAGATGAGAAAAGAAGGCTGTGTGAGAGAGAGGATGAGGAGGAGACTTTGAGAGAGGATGAGGAGAAGACTGTGAGAGAGAGGATGAATAGGAGACTGTGAGAGAGAGGATGAGGAGGAGACTGTGTGTGTGTGTGTGTGTGAGAGAGAGAGGGGATGAAAAGGGGGCTGTGAGAGAGAGAGGATGAGGAAGAGACTGTGTGTGTGAGAGAGAGAGGATGAGGAAGAGACTGTGTGTGTGTGAGAGAGGGGATGAACAGGGGGCTGTGCGAGAGAGAGGATGAGACTGTGTGTGTGAGAGAGAGAGGATGAAAAGGGCGCTGTGCGAGAGATAATGAGGAAGAGACTGAGTGTGTGAGAGAGAGGATGAACAGGGGGCTGTGAGAGAGGATGAGGAGGAGACTGTGTGTGTGTGAGAGAGGGGATGAACAGGGGGCTGTGCGAGAGAGAGGATGAGGAAGAGACTGTGTGTGTGAGAGAGAGAGGATGAAAAGGGCGCTGTGCGAGAGATAATGAGGAAGAGACTGAGTGTGTGAGAGAGAGAATGAAAAGGGGGCTGTGAGAGAGGATGAGGAGTAGACTGGGTGTGAGAGAGAGGATGAGGAGGACACTGGGTGTGAGAGAGAGGAGGATGAGGATACAGGAGACAAAAGATGAAGAGAGAATGAGGAGGAGTATGTGTGTGAGAGAGGGAGGATGAGGAGGGGGCTGAGAGAGAGGATGAGGAGTAGACTGGGTGTGACAGGAAGAGAAGGACACTGGGTGTGAGAGAGAGGATGAGGAGGACACTGGGTGTGAGAGAGAGCATGAGGAGGACACTGGGTGTGTGAGAGAGAGGATGAGGAGGACACTGGGTGTGAGAGAGAGGATGAGGAGGACACTGGGTGTGAGAGAGAGGATGAGGAGGACACTGGGTGTGAGAGAGAGGATGAGGAGGACACTGGGTGTGAGAGAGAGGATGAGGAGGACACTGGGTGTGAGAGAGAGAGAGGATGAGGAGGACATTGGGTGTGAGAGAGAGGATGAGGAGGACATTGGGTGTGAGAGAGAGAGAGAGAGAGGATGAGGAGGACATTGGGTGTGAGAGAGAGAGAGGATGAGGAGGACATTGGGTGTGAGAGAGAGAGAGGATGAGGAGGACATTGGGTGTGAGAGAGAGAGAGGATGAGGAGGACATTGGGTGAGAGAGAGAGAGGATGAGGAGGACATTGGGTGGGAGAGAGAGAGGATGGGGAGGACATTGGGTGGGAGAGAAAGAGGATGGGGAGGACATTGGGTGGGAGAGAGAGAGGATGGGGAGGACATTGGGTGGGAGAGAGAGAGGATGGGGAGGACATTGGGTGGGAGAGAGAGAGGATGGGGAGGGCATTGGGTGGGAGAGAGAGAGGATGGGGAGGACATTGGGTGTGAGAGAGAGGATGAGGAGGACACTGGGTATGAGAGAGAGAGAGGATGAGGAGGAGACTGTATGTGTGAGAGGATGAAGAGGAGGCTGTGAGAGAGGATGAGGAGGAGACTGTGTGAGAGAGAGAGGATGTGGAGGAGACAGTGTGTGTGAGACAGAGAATGAAGAGGGGGCTGTGGGAGAGAGAGGATGAGGAGGAGACTTTGAGAGAGAGGATGAGGAAGAGACTGTGTGTGTGTGTGTGTGAGAGAGAGAGAGGGGATGAAAAGGGGGCTGTGAGAGAGAGAGGATGAGGAAGAGACTGTGTGTGTGTGAGAGAGAGAGAGAGAGAGGATGAAAAAGGCTCTGTGAGAGATAGAGGATGAGGAAGAGACTGCGTGTGTGTGAGAGGATGAGGAAGAGAATGTGTGTGTGAGAGAGAGAGGACGAGGAGAAAACTGTGTGAGAGAAGAAGAATGAAGAGGGGTCTGTGAGAGAGGATGAGGAGGGGACTGTGTGTGTGAGCGAGAGGATGAAGAGGGGGCTGTGGGAGAGAGAGGATGATGAGGAGACTGGGTGTGAGAGGAAAAGCAGGAGACTGTGTGTAAGAGAGAGAGAGAGTGATGAGAAGACTGTGTGAGAGAGAGAGGATGAGGAAGAGACTGTGTGAGAGACGATGAGGAGGAGATTGGGTGTGAGAGATTATGAGGAGATTGTGTGAGAGAGAGAGGATGAGGAGAAGACTCTGTGTGAGAGAGAGGATGAAAAGGGGGCTGTGAGAGAGAGTGGATGAGGAAGAGACTGTGTGTGTGTGTGAGAGAGAGAGAGGGGATGAAAAGGGGGCTGTGAGAGGATGAGGAGGAGACTGTGTGTGTGTCAGAGAAGGGAGAAAAGGGGGCTGTGAGAGAGGATGAGGAGGAGACTGTGTGTGTCAGAGAAGGGATGAAAAGGGGGCTGTGAGAGAGGATGAGGAGGAGACTGTGTGTGTGAGAGAGAGGGGATGAACATGGGGCTGTGAGAGAGGATGAGGAGGAGACTGTGTGTGTGTGAGAGAGGATGAAAAGGGGGCTGTGAGAGAGGATGAGGAGTAGACTGGGTGTGACAGGAAGAAGAGTAGACTGGGTGTGACAGGAAGAGGAGGAGATTGTGAGAGAATGAGGACGACACTGGGTGTGAGAGAGAGGATGAGGAGGACACTGGGTGTGAGAGAGAGCATGAGGAGGACACTGGGTGTGAGAGAGAGCATGAGGAGGACACTGGGTGTGAGAGAGAGCATGAGGAGGACACTGGGTGTGAGAGAGAGCATGAGGAGGACACTGGGTGGGAGAGAGAGAGAGGATGAGGAGGACACTGGGTGTGAGAGAGAGAGGATGAGGAGGACACTGGGTGTAAGAGAGAGGGGATGAGGTGGACACTGGGTGTGAGAGAGAGGAGGATGAGGATACAGGAGACAAAAGATGAAGAGAGAATGAGGAGGAGTATGTGTGTGAGAGAGGGAGGATGAGGAGGGGGCTGAGAGAGAGGATGAGGAGTAGACTGGGTGTGACAGGAAGAGAAGGACACTGGGTGTGAGAGAGAGGATGAGGAGGACACTGGGTGTGAGAGAGAGCATGAGGAGGACACTGGGTGTGTGAGAGAGAGGATGAGGAGGACACTGGGTGTGAGAGAGAGAGGATGAGGAGGACACTGGGTGTGAGAGAGAGAGGATGAGGAGGACATTGGGTGTGAGAGAGAGGATGAGGAGGACATTGGGTGTGAGAGAGAGAGAGGATGAGGAGGACATTGGGTGTGAGAGAGAGAGAGGATGAGGAGGACATTGGGTGTGAGAGAGAGAGAGGATGAGGAGGACATTAGGTGTGAGAGAGAGAGAGAGGATGAGGAGGACATTGGGTGGGAGAGAGAGAGGATGGGGAGGACATTGGGTGGGAGAGAGAGAGGATGGGGAGGACATTGAGTGGGAGAGAGAGAGGATGGGGAGGACATTGGGTGGGAGAGAGAGAGGATGGGGAGGACATTGGGTGTGAGAGAGAGAGGATGAGGAGGAGGACACTGGGTGTGAGAGAGAGGATGAGGAGGACACTGGGTATGAGAGAGAGAGAGGATGAGGAGGAGACTGTATGTGTGAGAGGATGAAGAGGAGGCTGTGAGAGAGGATGAGGAGGAGACTGTGTGAGAGAGAGAGGATGTGGAGGAGACAGTGTGTGTGAGACAGAGAATGAAGAGGGGGCTGTGGGAGAGAGAGGATGAGGAGGAGACTTTGAGAGAGGATGAGGAGAAGACTGTGAGAGAGAGGATGAAGAGGAGACTGTGAGAGAGAGAGAATGAGGAGGAGACTGTGTGTGTGTGTGTCTGAGAGAGAGAGAGAGGGGATGAAAAGGGGGCTGTGAGAGAGAGGATGAGGAAGTGACTGTGTGTGAGAGAGGATGAGGAAGAGACTGTGTGTGTGAGAGAGGATGAGGAAGAGACTGTGTGTGTGAGAGAGGATGAGGAGGAGACTGTGTGAGAGAGAGAGGATGTGGAGGAGACAGTGTGTGTGAGACAGAGAATGAAGAGGGGGCTGTGGGAGAGAGAGGATGAGGAGGAGACTTTGAGAGAGAGGACGAGGAAGAGACTGTGTGTGTGTGTGTGTGAGAGAGAGAGGGGATGAAAAGGGGGCTGTGAGAGAGAGAGGATGAGGAAGAGACTGTGTGTGTGAGAGAGAGAGAGGATGAGGAAGAGACTGTGTGTGTGTGTGTGTGTGTGTGTGTGTGAGAGAGGATGAGGAAGAGACTGTGTGTGTGAGAGAGGATGAGGAAGAGACTGTGTGAGAGAGGATGAGGAAGAGACCGTGTGTGTGTGAGAGAGGATGAGGAGGATACTGTGTGAGAGAGAGGATGAGGAGGACACTGGGTGTGAGAGAGAGGATGGGGAGGACACTGGGTGAGAGAGAGAGAGGATGAGGAGGACATTGGGTGTGAGAGAGAGAGGATGGGGAGGACATTGGGTGTGAGAGAGAGAGGATGAGGAGGAGGACACTGGGTGTGAGAGAGAGGATGAAGAAGAGGCTGTGAGAGAGGATGAGGAAGAGACTGTGTGAGAGAGGGAGGATGTGGAGGAGACTGTGTGTGTGAGACACAGGATGAAGAGGGGGCTGTGGGAGAGAGAGGATGAGGAGGAGACTTTGAGAGAGGATGAGGAGGAGACTTTGAGAGAGCATGAGGAGAAGACTGTGAGAGAGAGGATGAAGAGGAGACTGTGAGAGAGAGAGAATGAGGAGGAGACTGTGTGTGTGTGTCTGAGAGAGAGAGAGGGGATGAAAAGGGGGCTGTGAGAGAGAGGATGAGGAAGTGACTGTGTGTGAGAGAGGATGAGGAAGAGACTGTGTGTGTGAGAGAGGATGAGGAAGAGACTGTGTGTGTGAGAGAGGATGAGGAAGAGACTGTGTGTGTGTGAGAGAGGATGAGGAAGAGACCGTGTGTGTGTGAGAGAGAGAGAGGATGAGGAGGATACTGTGTGTGTCTGAGAGAGAGAAGATGAGAAAAGAAGGCTGTGTGAGAGAGAGGATGAGGAGGAGACTTTGAGAGAGGATGAGGAGAAGACTGTGAAAGAGAGGATGAATAGGAGACTGTGAGAGAGAGGATGAGGAGGAGACTGTGTGTGTGTGTGTGTGAGAGAGAGAGAGGGGATGAAAAGGGGGCTGTGAGAGAGAGAGGATGAGGAAGAGACTGTGTGTGTGAGAGAGAGAGGATGAGGAAGAGACTGTGTGTGTGTGAGAGAGGGGATGAACAGGGGGCTGTGCGAGAGAGAGGATGAGGAAGAGACTGTGTGTGTGAGAGAGAGAGGATGAAAAGGGCGCTGTGCGAGAGATAATGAGGAAGAGACTGAGTGTGTGAGAGAGAGGATGAACAGGTGGCTGTGAGAGAGGATGAGGAGGAGACTGTGTGTGTGTGAGAGAGGGGATGAACAGGGGGCTGTGCGAGAGAGAGGATGAGGAAGAGACTGTGTGTGAGAGAGAGAGGATGAAAAGGGCGCTGTGCGAGAGATAATGAGGAAGAGACTGAGTGTGTGAGAGAGAGGATGAAAAGGGGGCTGTGAGAGAGGATGAGGAGTAGACTGGGTGTGAGAGAGAGGATGAGGAGGACACTGGGTGTGAGAGAGAGGAGGATGAGGATACAGGAGACAAAAGATGAAGAGAGAATGAGGAGGAGTATGTGTGTGAGAGAGGGAGGATGAGGAGGGGGCTGAGAGAGAGGATGAGGAGTAGACTGGGTGTGACAGGAAGAGAAGGACACTGGGTGTGAGAGAGAGGATGAGGAGGACACTGGGTGTGAGAGAGAGCATGAGGAGGACACTGGGTGTGTGAGAGAGAGGATGAGGAGGACACTGGGTGTGAGAGAGAGGATGAGGAGGACACTGGGTGTGAGAGAGAGGATGAGGAGGACACTGGGTGTGAGAGAGAGGATGAGGAGGACACTGGGTGTGAGAGAGAGGATGAGGAGGACACTGGGTGTGAGAGAGAGAGAGGATGAGGAGGACATTGGGTGTGAGAGAGAGGATGAGGAGGACATTGGGTGTGAGAGAGAGAGAGAGGATGAGGAGGACATTGGGTGTGAGAGAGAGAGAGAGGATGAGGAGGACATTGGGTGTGAGAGAGAGAGAGGATGAGGAGGACATTGGGTGTGAGAGAGAGAGAGGATGAGGAGGACATTGGGTGGGAGAGAGAGCGGATGGGGAGGACATTGGGTGGGAGAGAAAGAGGATGGGGAGGACATTGGGTGGGAGAGAGAGAGGATGGGGAGGACATTGGGTGGGAGAGAGAGAGGATGGGGAGGGCATTGGGTGTGAGAGAGAGAGGATGAGGAGGAGGACACTGGGTGTGAGAGAGAGGATGAGGAGGACACTGGGTATGAGAGAGAGAGAGGATGAGGAGGAGACTGTATGTGTGAGAGGATGAAGAGGAGGCTGTGAGAGAGGATGAGGAGGAGACTGTGTGAGAGAGAGAGGATGTGGAGGAGACAGTGTGTGTGAGACAGAGAATGAAGAGGGGGCTGTGGGAGAGAGAGGATGAGGAGGAGACTTTGAGAGAGAGGATGAGGAAGAGACTGTGTGTGTGTGTGAGAGAGAGAGAGGGGATGAAAAGGGGGCTGTGAGAGAGAGAGGATGAGGAAGAGACTGTGTGTGTGTGTGAGAGAGGATGAAGAGGAGGCTGTGAGAGAGGGTGAGGAAGAGACTGTGTGAGAGAGGATGAGGAAGAGACTGTGTGTGTGTGAGAGAGGATGAGGAGGATACTGTGTGAGAGAGAGGATGAGGAGGACACTGGGTGTGAGAGAGAGGATGGGGAGGACACTGGGTGAGAGAGAGAGAGGATGAGGAGGACATTGGGTGTGTGAGAGAGAGGATGAGGAGGACATTGGGTGTGAGAGAGAGAGGATGAGGAGGACATTGGGTGTGAGAGAGAGAGGATGAGGAGGACATTGGGTGTGAGAGAGAGAGAGGATGAGGAGGACATTGGGTGTGAGAGAGAGAGAGAGAGGATGAGGAGGACATTGGGTGTGAGAGAGAGAGAGGATGAGGAGGACATTGGGTGTGAGAGAGAGAGAGGATGAGGACATTGGGTGAGAGAGAGAGAGGAGGATGAGGACATTGGGTGAGAGAGAGAGAGGAGGATGAGGACATTGGGTGAAAGAGAGAGAGGATGAGGAGGACATTGGGTGTGAGAGAGAGGATGAGGAGGAGGACACTGGGTGTGAGAGAGAGGATGAGGAGGACACTGGGTATGAGAGAGGATGAAGAGGAGGCTGTGAGAGAGGATGAGGAAGAGACTGTGTGAGAGAGGGAGGATGTGGAGGAGACTGTGTGTGTGAGACAGAGGATGAAGAGGGGGCTGTGGGAGAGAAAGGATGAGGAGGAGACTTTGAGAGAGGATGAGGAGAAGACTGTGAGAGAGAGGATGAAGAGGAGACTGTGAGAGAGAGAGAATGAGGAAGAGACTGTGTGTGTGAGAGAGGATGAGGAAGAGACTGTGTGTGTGTGAGAGAGGATGAGGAAGAGACCGTGTGTGTGTGTGTGTGTGTGTGAGAGAGAGAGAGAGGATGAGGAGGATACTGTGTGTGTCTGAGAGAGAGAAGATGAGAAAAGAAGGCTGTGTGAGAGAGAGGATGAGGAGACTTTGAGAGAGGATGAGGAGAAGACTGTGAAAGGATGAATAGGAGACTGTGAGAGAGAGAGAGGATGAGGAGGAGACTGTGTGTGTGTGTGTGTGAGAGAGAGAGAGAGAGGGGATGAAAAGGGGGCTGTGAGAGAGAGAGGATGAGGAAGAGACTGTGTGTGTGAGAGAGAGAGGATGAGGAAGAGACTGTGTGTGTGTGTGTGTGTGTGTGAGAGAGAGAGGATGAGGAAGAGACTGTGTGTGTGAGAGAGGATGAGGAAGAGACTGTGTGTGTGAGAGAGGATGAGGAAGAGACCATGTGTGTGTGTGTGAGAGAGAGAGAGAGAGGATGAGGAGGATACTGTGTGTGTCTGAGAGAGAGAAGATGAAAAGAAGGCTGTGTGAGAGAGAGGATGAGGAGAAGACTGTGTGTGTCTGAGAGAGAGAGGGGATGTGAGAGAGAGGATGAGGAGAAGACTGTGTGTGTGAGTGAGAGGATGAGGAAGAGCCTGTGTGTGGGAGGATAAGGAGGAGACTGTGTGTATGAGACAGAGGATGAAGAGGGGGCTGAGAGAGAGCATGATGAGTAGACTGGGTGTGAGAGGAAGAGGAGGAGACTTGGTGTGAGAGAGAGAGGATGAGAAGGACACTGGGTGTGAGAGAGACGATGAGGAGGAGACTGTGTGTGTTTGAGAGGATGAAGAGGAGGCTGTGAGAGAGGATGAGGAAGATATTGTGTGTGAGAGAGAGAATGAGGAGAAAACTGTGAGAGAGAGAGGACGAGGAGGAGACTGTGTGCGAGAGAGAGAGAGAGGATGAAAAAGGGGCTGTGAGAGATAGAGGATGAGATTGTGTGTGTGTGTGTGTGTGAGAGAGAGAGAGGATGAGGAGACCGTGTGTGTGGGAGTGAGGATGAAAAGGGGACTGTGAGAGAAAGAGGATGAGGAAGAGACTGCTTGTGTGTGTGTGAGAGAGAGAGGATGAAAAGGGGACTGTGAGAGAGGATGAGGAAGAGACTGCGTGCGTGAGAGAGATTATGAGGAAGAGACTGTGAGAGAGAGATTGTGTGAGATACAGAAGACGAAGAGGGATCTGTAAGAGAGAGGAAGAGGAGGAGACTGGGTGTGAGAGATGATGAGGAGGACACTGGGTGTGTGAGAGGATGAAGAGGAGGCTGTGAGAGGATGAGGAAGAGACTGTGTGAGAGAGAGAGGACAAGGAGAAAACTGGGTGAGAGAGAGAGGATGATGAGGGGGCTGTGAGAGAGGATGAGGAGGGGACTGTGTGTGTGAGCGAGAGGATGAAGAGGGGCTGTGGGAGAGAGAGGATAAGGAGGAGACTGAGAGAGAGGATGATGAGGAGACTGGATGTGAGAGAGGAAAAGCAGGAGACTGTGTGTAAGAGATAGAGAGTGATGAGAAGACTGTGTGAGAGAGAGAGGATGAGGAGGATACTGTGTGTGTGAGAGAGCGAGTACGAGGTGGAGACTGTGTGTGTGTGTGTGTGAGAGAGAGAGGATGAAGAGGGGGGTTTTGAGAGAGAGGAGGAGGAAGAGACTGTGAGAGAGGATGAGGAGGAGACTGGGTGTGAGAGAGATTATGAGGAGACTGTGTGTGTGAGAGAGAGGATGGGGAGAAGAATCTGTGGGAGAGAGAGAATGAAAAGGGGGCTGTGCGAGAGAGTGGATGAGGAAGAGACTGCGTGTGTCTGTGTGTAAGAGAGAGAGGGGATGAAAAGGGGACTGTGAGAGAGGATGAGGAGGAGACTGTGTGTGTGAGAGAGAGGGGATGAAAAGGGGGCTGTCGGAGAGAGAGGGGGCGTCTGTGTGTGAGAGAGAGAGGATGAAGAGGGGGCTGTGAGAGAGGATGAGAAGGAGACTGTGAGGGAGAGGATGAAGAGGCAGCTGTGAGAGAGGATGAGGAAGAGACTGTGTGAGAGAGAGACTGTTTTGTGAGATACAGAAGACGAAGAGAGAAGGAGGAGGAGTATGTGTGTGTGAGAGAGGGAGGATGAGGAGGGGGCTGAGAGAGAGGATGAGGAGTAGACTGTGTGAGAGAGAGAATAAGGAGGACACTGGGTGTGAGAGAGAGGATGAGGAGGACACTGTGTGTGAGAGAGAGGATGAGGAGGACACTGGGTATGAGAGTGACGTTGAGGAGAACACTGGGTGTGAGAGACACGATGAAGAGGAGGCTGTGAGAGGATGAGGAAGAGACTGTGTGAGAGAGAGGATGAAGAGGGAACTGTGTGAGAGAGAGACTGTATGTGTGACATACAGAAGACGAAGAGGGGTCTGTAAGAGAGAGGATGTGGAGGAGACTGTGTGAGAGAGAGACTGTGTGTGTGACATACAGAAGACGAAGAGGGGTCTGTAAGAGAGAGGATGTGAAGGAGACTGCGTGTGAGCGAGAGAGAGGATGAGGAGGAGACTGTGTGAGAGAGAGACTGTGTGTGTGACATACAGAAGACGAAGAGGGGTCTGTAAGAGAGAGGATGTGATGGAGACTGCGTGTGAGCGAGAGAGAGGATGAGGAGGAGACTGTGTGAGAGAGAGACTGTGTGTGTGACATACAGAAGACGAAGAGGGGTCTGTAAGAGAGAGGATGTGGAGGAGACTGTGTATGTGTGAGAGAGAGAGGATGAAGAGGGGGCTATGAGAGAGGGCGAGGATGAGGAAGAGACTGTGAGAGAGACTGAAAGGAGGAGACTGTGTGTGTGTATGAGATAGAGGAGACAGAGGACGAAGAGGGGTCTGTTAGAGAGAGGATGAGGAGGGGACTGTGTGTGTGTACATAAGAGAGAGATATAGGATGAGGAGTAGACTGGACTGTGTGTGTGTGAGAGAGAGGATGAGGTGGAGACTGTGTGTGTGAGGGGATGATGAGGAGAAGACTGTGAGAGGAGGATGAGGAGTAAACTGTGTGTGTGTGAGAGGAGTATGAGGAGTAGACTGTGTGTGAGAGGAGTATTAGGAGTAGTAGACTGTGTGTGAGAGGGGTATGAGGAGTAGACTGTGTGTGTGTGAGAGGAGTATGAGGAGTAGACTGTGTGTGTGTGAGAGGAGTATGAGGAGTAGACTGTGTGTGTGTGAGAGGAGTATGAGGAGTAGACTGTGTGTGTGTGAGAGGAGTATGAGGAGTAGACTGTGTGTGAGAGGAGTATTAGGAGTAGTAGACTGTGTGTGAGAGGGGTATGAGGAGTAGACTGCGTGTGAGAGGAGTATTAGGAGTAGTAGACTGTGTGAGAGGAGGATGAGTAGTAGACTGTGTGAGAGGAGGATGAGGAGTAGACTGTGTGTGAGAGGGGTATGAGGAGTAGACTGCGTGTGAGAGGAGTATTAGGAGTAGTAGACTGTGTGTGAGAGGAGGATGAGGAGTAGACTGTGTGTGAGAGAGACACAGAGGATACGAATGTGATGGTAAGGATTTGTGAAGACTGAGAGGATGAGAAGGATATGTGAGAGAGACTGGGAGGATGAAGCTGTGAGTGTGTGAGGAGGATGAGGAGGAGACTGATGTGATGGTGAGGAGAGTATTGTGTGTGTGAGGGATATAATGTGTCAGATTCTGTATGTTGGGGATTGTTTGGAAGAGTTTAAGTGACATTAAGTGAATAAAGAGGATTTTCGTTGTTACCAGGAGATGGACATAATTAGGAGGCTGAGAGTGAGTGGTGTCCGAGAGGACGGGTTATGGATACCATGTACAGCAGAGAATATTTGTAATTACTTTTGGAAAACCAACCAAACTTCAGTTTACCAGCATTTAGTTGTAGTGGTGATGATTTAGCCAGTGTTTGTAGGTGACATCAAGGAAAGGTAAGTACCTGGGTTAAAACAGTTTAGGAGTTTTTAGTGATCATGTCTATCTTGATTGTCTGACTGGCTCCTTAAATAAAGAGCCAATGTAAGTGTTTTCATGTTAAACCTATTTTTTAGTTCACCATTAATTAACATTAAATATACAAACAGCAGCAAAGCTTTAGCCAGAACATATAGTTTAAAAACATAATCCTGCCAATCATTTTCCTGAGCACTACTGAAAGGAAGTGGACAATTCCAAGAGCTGTAACAACTAGTTCTGCCGTCTTTAAATTTTAGATCTCACTTTTACAGTATCTGACTAACTTACTAATTATGAACAGGATGAATAAGGACAAGAAGAAGATTGAACGTGTCTTGAATCACGCCCTGGATATTATTACTCTGCTGACTGGAAAGGTGAGATCTGCTGGAGAATATCGTACTGATACCTTTATCACACTTTATATGAGTTTTATTTGGAAATCAATGGGATACATGTAGTGGGGCAAGACAAAACTGGGCCAGAATATGTGGATATTCTCACATACATATGGTGTATAGTGTGTTCAACTGCATCATATAGCAGCACTGTCCTAATTTGTGGCATGTAGCATCTTCCCTTATCTATGGAACCAGTTGCCTGTTCAGAATTGTATTCCCCTGCCCTCCATGTTATTTTCACAGTTTGTTTTTGTCATTAAGGCATTGCGATTTGCTCTTCCATCAGATTTGGGCCTCTGATGAATCGCTCTTCCATCAGTTTTGGGCCCCTATTGGGTTGCTCCTCCATTAATTGTGTGCTCCTATTGAGTAGCTCTTACATTAGTTTT
This sequence comes from Discoglossus pictus, assembly GCA_027410445.1. Lineage (NCBI taxonomy): Eukaryota > Metazoa > Chordata > Amphibia > Anura > Alytidae > Discoglossus > Discoglossus pictus. Next base: position 91,702,309 of record CM050170.1, on the reverse strand, counting down.
GGGCTCCTATTGAGTAGCTCTTACATCAGTTTTGGGCCCCAATTGAGTTGCTCTTCGTCCAGTTTTAGCCTTCTATTGCGTTATTCTTCCATACATAAGAGCAGTCTATTAAGTTGCCCTTCCATCAGTTTTCACCCCTACTGGGTTGCTCTTCCATCAATTTTAGTCATCCGCTGACTTGTTCACTCATTCTGGTAATTCTATATAAAGGAACTCGGAATGGTCCTGTCATGATAATTTAATGGCATTAACCAAAGTGGTGAGTCTTCTGGGAGTTATCAGAGTTTCATCCTGGCTAAGATCTGGAAAATGAAGATCACGTCTGATATCTGAAGTTTTAGTGTCAGACCACGATCTAGAACAACTCAAAGATTGATCACTTGTTCAGATGAAACAGTTGTGAGTGCCAATATCATTGACAATATTTCATTTTCTTTTAGGCCTCACTCATTCAGCATCTGAATAACTCATTAATTGAGCTCAACAAAGATAAGAAGATGACGGAGAGGATTTATAATCATGCTCTGGAGATCATCTTACTCCTGACTGGAGAGGTGAGAGCTGCTAAGTAATACTATAATCTATAATACTATGATGTCACTAATTATAGCATACCATAATGTCTGTGTATTAAAGACCACTGTAGTTTAGGCTAGGTGTACTAAAAACTGAACTTGGTTACAATGGAGGCCACAAATCCCATCTCCTTCAAACTCTACTAATTAGAAGAAAATACCTGACAGGGCATACGGTCCAAGCCAACTGGAGTTCTGGACTGAGACTGCATGGAGGCCTCTTGACACAAGCAGCCAGTTAGCATTACATTTTTCTGTAATGTTACTTAAATGACGGCTTATGTGCTGCAGTGGTTGTTTAAAGAGCCACAGACGTCATGTGTGCGCTGCACCTTTAGATAGTTGGGTGAAAAACAAGTTTAAAAGGGGTTCTCCATATTTAAAATTGGACCTGGAGCCAGTTTGCCATGGTTTCTAAACTGTTACTTTTGACTCATAATATTTTTGGTAAATTTTACTATGCATACATGCACCATTAGCTGGATCCTAAGAAGAGTTTGACTGTAATTTGGTTGTCTCCTAAGATTGGTATACATTTGTTAAGTGCTGAGTTAGGTATTTTAGATTAGTTGAATCCAACGCTGAATCTTCATTATATTTTGAACTAATCGTTTGCCCATCATAAATGACGGTATAATATTAGATGTGTCTCTCCCTCCCCTCCCTCCCTTTTTCCCGTCGTCTCCCTCCCCTGTGTCTCTTCCCCCCTCTACCTCCCCTGTTTCTCTTCCTCCTCCCTCACCATCCTCTTTTTCTCTTTCCCATCTCCCTCCCCTGTGTCTCTTCCCCCTCTTCCTTCCCTGTGTCTCTTTACCCCTCTGTCTATTTCCCCCTTCTCCCTCCCCTGTGCCTCTTTCCTCCTTCCCCCCCTCCTCCCTTGTGTATCTTTCCCCACCCCTCCCTATCCTGTGTCTCTTTCCCCTGTGTCTCTTCCCCCCTTCCTCCCTCTCCTGCACCCTTCCTCCCTCTCCTGCTTCCCTTCCTCCCTCTCATGCGTCCCTTCCTCCCTCTTCTGCGTCCCTTTCCCCCTGTCTCTTTCCCCCTCGCCTGTGTCTCTTTCCCCCTTTCACCCGTGTCTCTTTCCCCCCTACCCTATGTCTCTTTCCTCCTTTCCCCTGTGTATTTCACCCCTCCTCCCTCTCCTGTGTCCCTTTTTCCCTCTGTCTCTTTACCCCTCCTCCCTCTCCTGTGTCTCTTTCCTCCCCCTCCTCCCTCTCCTGTGTCTCTTTCCTCCCCCCTCCTCCCTCCCCTGTGTCTCTTTCCTCCCCCCTCCTCCCTCCCCTGTGTCTCTTTCCTCCCCCCTCCTCCCTCCCCTGTGTCTCTTTCCTCCCCCCTCCTCCCTCCCCTGTGTCTCTTTCCCCCTCTGTGCGCCGTGCATGCGCACTGCCCCGTGTACGGAAATTCCATACAAATAGTTTCTGGAGCACTGCAATAAGCTTCAGAAACTATATTAGTGATTGGAGAAATGGTGCCTTTCTCTAGCTATTTAGATTTGTATATGGCTGCTTAGATGTATGTTCAAATGTTTTTTTGTGTTGTTAAAAAATAAAAAATGAGTGTACCAAGGGAATGAGCTTTTTCTCTGGTTGTTTTTGCCTTTGAACAATATAAAAACATATTATTTAAAAAGGGGATTTTAATTCTTAACCTCTATACCAAAGTAATTGGCTTACTCCCCAGCCATTTCTCTACATGATTAATATAGAATTATTAAAAATAAAATCACGGATCCATTTTGTAAATAATCAGACAATTTTCCACAGAATTATGAATTATCTTTCTTTTGGTGGACACTGATTAGTGACTTCCATGTCTCTGCAACTGACTTACATTGAGCAGGAGGGTGCAGCTAAAAGTGTATACAACACAAGGAGAATGCAATATCATAAAGACTGATTAAATGGCTGGGCAGAATAAAGTACATTAAGACAATAACTAGATTAGGTAAAAGGACCACTGTAGTTCAAGAAAAAAGACACTGGTTTGTGAAATATGTACCACTCTAACAATATTAATATCTGTGTAAGCCATTGACATAACCCTATTTTGGAAAATGTGACATTTTGAGGACTCTGTAGTAAATTATATATTAGACAATGTTGTTGCAGAGTAATTAACATGAAGGAGTATGTCTCAAATTAATGACCTGTCCATCTCTCATACTGTAGGAATACACCATTGTGAAGAAGAATATCCCCCAAAGCAGCATTCACCATCTGACTGGAGAGGTGAGCAATACTGATGCTAATGGGATATCACTTTAGATTACCTTCACTTATTATACTATTCAGAAATATAATTTAATATGTGTTTAAAGGTATATCGTATGCATTCATTCATTCATACGTATTCTTTCACACAAGAACAGACTACATGGGCTGTATTACCAGCGCAGCCTTCTTCTCTCTAATTACCGCCTCTTGCAATATAGGCATTTGTTATGCCCGCCAGATTTGAGAGACAACGCTCACCCCAATTCTTTCCCTCTATGGGTCGCAACTTTTTGTTCAGATCTGGACACCAGCAGACACTTCAGATGACAGCATCATTTTTGAAGAGACAGGCACCATCAGACCCCTTTTCTTAGGATCTAAGAATCACACACCATGTACCTTTGATTAGTACAAGCAGACTCCAACACAACCTTTGTTTAGTGTGTCCAAAATCAGACTGGCACCTCTTTATTGTTACAGAGATATCTAAAACACACACAAAGATCTCACTCCCCCCACATGCCTAACCCCTCCTCTTGTGGGCAATAGCTTGTTACACTTTCACCATCTGGGAGATGTCCCATGATACATCGCCCAGTTGCCAGATCTCAACTTACAGGGTTATAAAATTAAATTTCCCCCTTCCAGAGCAGTCACACGTGGCCGGTCGCAGGGCCATATGTAAATTCTTTAAAATCTTTCCCATTGTATATCCCAGATATGACTGCATTAACTTTATTATCTACGCATAATCTACTATCCTACTTCTAATGCAGATACAGTATTTTAATGTTAATCAGTGATATAACTATATGCACTTATTACATCCTTAATATAACTACATATATGCATTACACCCATGATATAACTGTTAAGCAAGGTGTTAGTACCTTCTAACCACACATATAATAACTGATGAACCCCAAACAGTCCAGTGGCCCTTCTGTTCATAACAGCATTGCTACAAAATATTAATATAAGAACTTACTGTTTACTATTTAGTGCCTTATAGGAGGTTTGACTGCCTCGGGGTATCGCCCGGGCATCGATTGCCAACAATTTATCTTAGCACTTGATTTGAAAAGACTTGACAAGAGACTGCAGTATGCCTTTGGGTGTATAAAATATTATTATTTGAAGCGTCTTTACAAAAATGTATGTAAGTGTCCAGGTTGAGGCTGTGAGAGGGCCCTTCTTCTACCTTACGTAAGCTCTTCCTGCCCGCCTCTTCTTTGCAAATCTCATTTCACTTTTGAATCTGTGCTTGGAGGGTGTCCCTCGGCTCATTAAGCCCATGGTTGCAGTTTTTGTCTCTCGTCAAGCCCTCCATTGCTGCAGCTCATCGGCTTCAGGCCCCTGGTGCACATTTCAATACAGGCCAATACCTTCTCCTCCGCCTCCTCCTATTCCCCCTGGCATTTCCGATGCCTCGGTCTCCACTGTTTCCCCTTGTCTTTTAGGCTCTCAGCAAGCCCTGCTTGACCATTTTTGGCCATCATCAAGACCTATGTTGCCGTTTTTGGCTCTCATCAAGCACTCAGTTGGTGCAGCTCAGCAGCTTCATGCCCCCACCACACATAATCATCGTCTCCGTCATTATTAAAGGGCCAGTTACCTCATTATAAGTGCTCTTCATTGTGCCAAGGAGCACAACATTTTTGTTCAATTGATAAATAGCTTTGTTCAATTACAAACACACTGCAGACTGCTCCATGATTTACAGCATCTGCCGGAACGGACGTTCCAAGCTCCATCTGAACAGAAAGAATTATGGTTTTACTCTGCTTTCAGGAATGCCATTCGCCATCAGTTAACCCCCAAGTACCATATTTGTGAGTTCCTAACAGTCATTTCCCTGCACAGATAAATTTGGGAAGGGTCAACCCCTCTTTCTGATCTAATCTCTGCACACAGCTTTTGCTGTCAGCTTCTCTGGAGGCATGCCTAATTCTCATGTGAGCAGAACTTCATTTATTATTTTTTCTGGGGAATAAAGCACCTATTTCAAAAATTCAAAAAGTATTTCAACATGTTTTTATGAGTACATTACAGTGGTGTGCTCCAAGTTGTGGTGATTAATCAGCCCTTTAAGTTCATAGACGCTCTTCGACTCTCATTTCACACAACCTAGTTGCTAACCTACCTTGTGTAAGGAAATGCTTTTTCCCTACCATGAGTATCTGGCCCTCAGGCTAGATTATGCAGCCTTGGCCTCACGTCCCTAGAGAGGGGCGCAATCATAAATATACATATATATCACATATTATAATTGTCAAACTGCAAGTTGTCGTCACGCTTGCAAGCCTCGCAAAGCAAGGCGACCCGCTGAGGCATTGAAACCTTTCGAGCTCGCAGAACTTATTGGGCTGAAATGAGCGCTGAAGACGAGCAGTTGAGGCATTGAAGCATGCAGGTCTTAGTCTGAAATGAGCAATTAAGCAGCCGCGCAGCACTTAGGCTGCAATGAGCGTTGAAGGCTGACCCACGGAAATCAGAAGACACGAAAAACAAGAAAAGTAATTAAAAATACATTAAAACACGCTCCCACACAGCACAGGGGGAGATCCAGGAAGCCTGGGAGTGAGATTGCAAGCGATTTTGAGCCTTATTCGACATGTTTCGTCACTCGTACACCGGCTAAGCGAGTGAAAAAATGGCGGGCGAAAAACATCAAAAACTCAGAAACTGGATGAAAATGAGTCTGATCAAAGACAGACCTCGGAAACATATAAATTTAACGCACGAACCGCGGAATTCGAAAACCAAGAAAAATAATTAAAAAGAAATAAAAACTATTTGACATGTTTCGTTCCTTGAAAATCGGCTAACCAAGAAAAAAAGATGGTGGACGAAAAGCATAAAAAATTAAGAAATTGGATGAAAACGAGGCTGAGCAAAGCCAGGCACGCGGAACTTGGTGTACTTGCCGTCATGTATTTTCTAACACACCAAAGGTGCTATTGGGAGCCACGCAATAAGCGCCAAAGGTGCTCATCGCGGGTCTTGCCATGAGGGCCGAAGGTGCTCAGAGAAGCAAAAGCCTCACATTGTGTGGCAAACACCATCTCTCTTGCTCTCTGTCTGTGCGTTCTCTCTCTCTGTCTGTGTCCGCTCTCTCTCGCTCTGTGTCCGCTTTCTCTCGCTCTGTGTCCGCTTTCTCTCGCTCTGTGTCCGCTTTCTCTTGCTCTGTGTGTGCTCTCTTTCTCTGTACCTCTTTCTGTGTATCTCTCCCCCAACCTCTCTCATCACACATCACGCCCCTCAATGACGTTAGCGTTACTCACACTCATTATATATATATATATATATATATATATATATATATATATATGTTACATAGTTACATAAATAGTAATGTAGGTTGAAAAAAGACTTTAGCCTATCAAGTTCAACCTTTTTAGATGTCCTCTCATCTGCAATACGCATCTATTCAACCTTTCCTTAGACACTGGCAAGTTTCCATCACCTTTGAAAGAAGCCACAATTACACCCATTCTTAAACCCACATCTGATCCAGCTTCTCCATCTAATTACTGCCCTATATCTCTACTTCCCTTGGCTTCTAAACTACTTGAGCGTGTCGTTTACACTCGCCTTACACAATTCATTTCCTTCAACTCCCTCCTTGATCCCTTCCAGTCTGGCTTCCGGCCCCAACACTCTACAGAGACAGCTCTCACAAAAGTTACTAATGACCTGCTCAACGCCAAATCAAAGGGTCATTTCTCTATCCTAATTCTCCTGGATCTCTCTGCTGCCTTTGACACAGTTGATCATCCTCTTCTTATCCAAATTCTCCACTCTCTTGGCATCCGTGACACTGCTCTCTCTTGGTTCACATCTTATCTAGAAAATCGAACATTTAGTGTCTCCTTCTCTGGCACCTCTTCATCTCCTCGCCCTCTAACTGTCGGTGTACCCCAAGGCTAAGTCCTAGGCAACCTCCTTTTCTCCATCTATACATCCTCCCTTGGTGCCCTTATACAATCTTTTTGATTTCAGTATCATCTATATGCTGATGACACCCAAATCTACATCTCTGCACCTGAACTATCCCCCTCTCTTCTAGCTCATGTTGCCAATTGCCTCTCGAGCATATCCTCCTGGATGTCTGCCCGTCAACTCAAACTCAACATGTCTAAGACAGAGCTCCTTATCTTTCCACCCTCTACTACAGCTTTCACTCTGCAAATATCTCTCACTGTTGACAATGCCATCATCACTCCCACCTCTCAGGCCCGCTGTCTTGGGGTCCTACTGGACTCTTCCCTCTCTTTCATTCCCCACATCCAATCACTCACAAAATCTTGTCACTTTCACCTAAAAAACATATCCAAAATACGCCACTACCTCACACAAGACACAACTAAAATTCTTATTCACGCTCTCATCATATCTCGCCTCGATTACTGCAACACTCTTCTTGCTGGCCTTCCTATCACCCGTCTGTCTCCACTCCAATCCATTTTGAATGATTCCGCTAGACTCATCTACCATACTAAACGATCAGTGTCTGCAGCACCTCTCTGTCAGGCACTCCACTGGCTTCCCATAGCGTCTAGAATATAATTCAAAATCATGACCCTAACATATAAAGCCCTCCACAATAGTGCACCCTCCTACATCTCTGCTCTCATCCCAAAATACACTCCCACCCGCCCTCTTCGCTCTGCTAATGACCTTCTTCTCTTCTCCTCTCTCATCACCTCCTGTCATTCCCGGCTTCAAGACTTTTCACGTGCTGCCCCTATTCTTTGGAACTCTTTACCTCGCACCACCAGACTATCTTCCTGCCTCAGATCCTTCAAAATCTCTTTAAAACACAGGAATTCAAAAAAGCCTATCATCTTTAGCCTCTTCATTCACTATGCATCTCTCACTCTCCAGTACCTCACCCTTACCCTTTAGAATGTAAGTTTGCGAGTTTTAATCGTGTAAGGTGCTTTAGGGAAAGCACAGTGTATATTAGATGGAAAGCTCAATAACAGGGTCTTCCATTATTTTCATTGTGGGGTATTGTTTATACTTGTACCTAACCCCTGTATTGCGCTGCGGAATATGTTGGCGCGTTATAAATAAAGGATAATAATAATAATAATGTATTGTTAATTGATCCAGAGGAAGGCAAACAGAAAAAAAAAAAACAGTGAAACTTTGCCAATTCCTTCCTGACCCCAGATACTGGTGATCGGATTCCTCCCTGGATCAATACTCCCTCTCTAATTTTCCAGGATAGCTCTGAATGCCCTTTTTATTAAAAATATATCCAATCCCTTTTTAAAGTTATCTATCGAATCCGCTGTCACCACCTCCTTTGGTAGCAAATTCCACAGATTAACCACCCTTTCTGTGACGAACCCTTTTCTTTTTTTAAGGTGAAATCTTTTTATTTTTAATCTTAAAGGCTGTCCCCTTGTCAGTTGAAAACCTCTTGGCACAAAAAGTTCCCTCGACAAAGCCTTGTATTGACCCTGGATATATTTATATAAGGTAATCATATCCCATCTTAGGAGCCTTTTTTCTAGAGTAAATAAATTTCTGAGCATCTGCCTCTGTTGACCAACTCCAGCTCAGACCTTCCTTCTCTTGGGCCTGTGTCTCACAGGCAGCTCCAAGCCAGCCCCTGCACTCTCTGTCTCACAGACAGACCTAATGGAGTGACCCCACCCATGTCTCTGTGTGCAGCTTTTACAGCCAGGGATAACTCTCTCCTTACTGTTCTGCCCTCCACTGCACCTCCACACGGACCTCTAGGGGGCACTCTGTCACAATATATATATATATATATATATATATATATATATATATATATATCATATATCTATGTGTATTACTAAATATTAAGTTGAAGAAAATAAGTTTTCACTGTCCATGCTAACCTCTACACAAATTCTAAACTATTATTATATAATACAATTATAATAATCTTCTTGAATATACTAACTCATTGACATTTAAAAAATTTAGCTGGCTCCGAAATTTGATTGATTTGTGTACGCTTCTCATATATTGATCTTTGAGTGCATTTCCTCCTGTTTTTCTTAGCATACGGAAGGACAAACGGGCTCTCAAAAAGATACAATGACTGACAATCCACGGACATCTATGACTTCTGGAATTCCACCGAATGAGGACCAAGGCAAGACAATATCCAACCTAATGTGTAATATGTAATATAGGAATGGAAAACAGTAGGCATCTAAATTCCATGGTCATTCCTTGCAGACCTCACAATAGTAACATGTTATTCAAAATAAATATTGTTATTTATCTAATGGGGTAAATTTATGCTATTAATAGGCATCAAGGATGAAAATGCAGACACTGTTAGTAAGGAAGACGGTGATGATATTGTGCAGGTGACAATCCATTCAGATGTTTCTGCAGGTGAGTACTAATTGTTCATTAGAATTTGGCATTGTAATTAGTAAATCTCTTATAATTCTAAATCATACTATTTGAGAAAACATTAATTGGACACTATTGTCCGTTGTCTCAAGAGGTCAGAGCAAGCAGGAGTTTTTGGAAATTGTAAATCATGAGTCTAAACTGTGATCAGTCACAGTAAAATAGTCCAAAGCAGATGTTGTACACAGGAATATCAGTAATAACCATATGTTGTATTGGTACAAAAGAATCATAAAAAAATAAATATACGTGTAATCGCAACAAAAACTATGGACTGTCTTTGGACAGTTGAGGAAACCTAATTAAATTTATGCAGTCCACAATTGTGGGACACAGTACTGACACCCTGATGTAAGCAAAATATAGTCATCTTACCAAGACTTAGGACAACAGGATCAATCTGACCTCATAGTCCAATTACATTCATTATACACATACATATGAGAATGCTGATTTCAAATCTCCATCTAGGCTGAAGGTGATCTACTGGTTGATTTAGATCCACCTTTTTAGCAATACATATATATATCTTTAGTCTTGACAAATTATTATTATGTGACAATTGTCTATATATTTTTATTCAGGACCTTCCGAGGAAGAACCTTCCCATGAAGAACCTTCCAAACCTTTAAAATGCTCAATGCGTGACAAAGAAGACAAGTCAAATATGAGGGGACACCAGCAGATTAAAGATGAGGAAATTCCTGTAAATATCAGTGAAGGTGAATAACGAATACTAAATATAGGAATGTTTGTTTGTTTTTGAATAACAAGATGCGGTACATAGATAAAATATTACAGTAAGCATTAAGCTATTATTAGACTGTGGTTGGGCATAAAAACATTAAAATTAGAGCAGGTCGCTATATTAATGTTTTTAGTATTCTCTTTTGAAGAATTAACAGGCATAGTCTTTTTAGAAAGTAATAAAATAAAAGGAAAAGCAATGCATCCATTACATATTATATGAAATTATATTCAGTCTTGTCCATCTCGATGATATTTTATAAGATCTTCCATCATTGATAGTTAAGGAAACCTTTGTCAGGTGAAAACAATTCAATAAGGCTTTGGCAAATGAAATTACCAAAGTCTAAGTGGTTTAAATATATTTATTTAGGACCTTTCAATATTCAACCAAAGTTTGAGCAAGAAGAAGTCTTGAATGTGAGGGGTCACCAGCAGGTTATGGATGAGGAAATTCTTGCAAATATCAGTGAGTGTGAGTAACAAGAAATGGCTCTTTGAAAACCATCATGCCCCTGCCATATTTCTGTGCACCCTCATGCCCCTGCCATATTTCTGTGCACCCATTATAACGGGGACATGTGCTTTTGTTTATTACAGAGAAGAATCTTACTAAACTTTTTTTGTTATTTTCCAAAAAAACAGTTACCGTATGTGATTATTATGTTTAGATCGTTAAACCAGAATTTTGTAAATAAGAGAAATCGGAGGCAGTGGGATTTAAATTTACGTGAATTCAATGTCAGTTCAGATTAAAGTGGCACGGCAAATGACCTGGTTATTGCACAAATTAATTAGACTGTTTAAGATTTTTTTTTTTATTTAAAAGTTTTAACTCGAGGACGATCAATTTTACCTTTCTCAATATAATTGTCATTTAAGATTTACAATTAACTAACTTCTAAGAACCTTCTGGAACCACCCCTTTTCTTCATGTTCTCTCTTATGTGCAGGTAATAAATAACAATAACATATCTGTTTGGGAGATGTATCCACGTAGATCAAAATAATGATACTGAATCTATCCACGTAGATCAAAATAATGATACCATCTTATAATATAAGAACATTTAACTACCACTTTACAATGATGCCTCTGTTGGAACCTGGAAGCATCCATGATACTTTGGTGGATGTTGTTGGTGTGAGAGGGGGTGTATACTTCCGGGAAGCAATGGTTGCATTTATTGATGCAAGCTGCTTGTTTCTCGGCCTGTGAGGGGTAAGTCAGATTCAATTATTTAACATCCCCCATTTCCCCAATCCTCTGGAGAAATGTAAGCACCCCTGTCACACACAATTTTAATATATCATTGATGCCTCCATGGTCCAGCGGAGGAATAAAAATGTATTATTTTTGTATTTTAAAATGAACTTTATAACTTTTTCCCTGCTTAATTATGCTCTTAGCTAGAATCAAAGTTTTCAAATATATAGCTGTTTTTTATTGTACAACGGATCTTTAATACGGTTCTATTCTGTTTATATGTTTATTTCCAACAGATGGATCAACTGACAATAATGTTATTGGACAACATCACAGTTCACACACATCAATTCATTTTGTGATTGGAGATAAAGGTGTAGCCAAAATGTATCAAGGAGCGATCCATGTTAGTACACAGTGTAACACTGGTGGCAAGTCTGTCATATATTCATCTAAAGATTATATATGTACTGTCTGTAGGAAGATATTCAGCCATCCTTCAGATCTTGTTTCTCATCAGAGATCTCACACAGGTGAGAAGCCATTTCCATGTTCTTATTGTGGAAAATGTTTTAGCCAACAGTCAAATCTTCTTATCCACCAGAAACTTCACACAGGTGAGAAACCATTTGCATGTTCTCAATGTGGGAAATGTTTTACACAAAAAGCAACCCTTGTTCAGCACCAAAGAATTCACACGGGACAAAAACCATTTGAATGTACTGAATGTGGAAAATGTTTCAACCAGAAATCAAGTCTTATTAAGCATAAGAGAGTTCACACAGGGGAGAAACCATATGCATGTTCCTACTGTGACAAATGCTTTCGTCAACAATCGGGTCTCACTTCCCACCAGAGAATTCATACACGAGATGATACATTTGCATGCTTTGACTGTGGGAAATGTTTCAGCCAGAAGTCCGCTCTTGTTAAACATCAAAGAATTCACACAGGTGAGAAACGTTTTGTGTGTAATGACTGTGGGAAGTCTTTTAACCAGCTATCAGGGCTTGTCAGACATCAGCATTCACATAAAAAATAGTAGGCAACTGCATACATGTTTTATGTACATGGGAGTAAGTAATTTTATTAAAATTGTTGAAAGGCAAAAGCCCACACCAAAGCAAGAAAGAATAGATTCACCTGTCCTTGAAAAGCTATAGAAGGGATAAGTAATAGAAGTCTATTAGTGGTATAGATGACAATATTGCTATGGGTATAACTGAAGTGATTTTTTGCCACAAACTTTCCTTTGAAAATGAAAGGATGAATTTATTTATCTATTTGTTATTAATGAAACCCTCAGTTTGAACGTAAACAGCGATGTAGAGAGAGTGGAGGCAGCATCTGACATCAGCAGGTAAATGCATATAGAGGGAATCAACACAACATCTTATAGAAAACATATATAGACATATGTGTATATATGTGTAGTCTGGGCCTGCATGAGTGCTGCCGGCACAGGGGAGCTACAGTTCATTGAGGGAACCATGAATGCCAACATGTATTGTGACATACTGAAGCAGAGCATGATCCCCTCCCTTTGGAGACTGGGCCGCAACATGATCACGACCCCAAACACACCTCCAAGACGACCACTGCCTTGTTAAAGAAGTTGAAGGTAAAGGTGATGGACTGGCCAAGCATGTCTCCAGACCTAAACCCTATTGAGCATCTGTGGGGCATCCTCAAATGGAAGGTGGAGGAGTGCAAGGTCTCTAACATCCACCAGCTCCGTGATGTCATCATGGAGGAGTGGAAGAGGACTCCAGTGGCAAAATGTGAAGCTCTGCTGAACTCCATGCCCATGAGGATTAAAGCAGTGCTGGAAAATAATGGTGGCCACACAGAAGATTGACACTTTGGGACCAATTTGGACATTTCCATTTACTCACTTTTTTTGCCAACGGTTTAGACATTAATGGCTGTGTGTGGAGTTATTTTGGAGGGACCGCAAATTTACACTGTTATACAGGCTGTTCACTTACTACTTTACATTGTAGCAGAGTGTAATTTCTTCAGTGTTGTCACATGAAAAGATATAATAAAATATGTACAAAAATGTGAGAGGTGTACTCACTTTTGTGACATACTGTGTGTATATATATATATATATATATATATATATATATATATATATATATATATGTTATGGATACAGAAGAGGTTGTACACTATAGGAAATAATAGTGATTGTTATTACAAATGAATTTTCTTATTCTACATTTAAATTAAATTGTGTAATATTACCAGTCAATCAACCTGCCTAATCCACCTAATTAAAGACTTTGACTTTAATTAGCAGAAACTCCTTGACTAGATAAAGATTTTATATTGTTAATTTTCCAAACTTAAAAACATACGTATAAACGATTGCATTGTATAGTAATGTTATAATAAGAAAAATCCTGAACACTTGAATTACTTACAACAATGTAAAGTTATGATTCTTGTTTAAAAATGATTCAATAAAAAAAATGAAAATGATTGTGTTTATAAATATCCAAGATTAATTTACTCTGCAAAAAGGGGAAATAAGTTCATTGTTTGTTTGTTTTTTTTACAGTTCAACAGAGATTAAGAGAAAATAATCGTTTTTAGATTTTACTAGGTATATAATATACTTTATTTTGTTAAAGTACATTATTTTGTTAACAAGTGCTTTTAAGCTCTGTTTATAAATTGTACATGCTTGGGTCTGCCTCCTGCAGCTCATGAAGACACTGACTGAGTAGAGTCTCGCACTGGGCAATCAGGGCTAAATTCTCAGCAACATGTGGCAACATGGTCATTGATTGGCTAGTATGAGACACTACACAGCCTGTACTAAACATTATGCATCTTCATGAGTTACAGCGGGCTGACCCAAGCAGGCACCATTTGTTTTATTATAATTCGTAAAAACAGAGCTTATAAACACTTCTTAATAAAAGCAAGTACATAAAAGTATATGGATGCATAGTTATATTATATACATAGCGCCTTGCATGTCAAAAATGACGGCAATAAAATTTGAAGCCTGGCAATGAGTTTTGCCACACAATGCAAGGTTCTTCCCCCTCTACTTTATGGGCCATGCGATGAGCGCCTTCGCCACTCATTGCAGGCCTCGGCCAACCCAGAACTTTCGGGCCTCGCAATGAGCGCCTCTCCCCACTCTCTCCCTCCCTTTTCTCTTTGCCCTTTCTCCCTCCCCAGGTTTTTTTCCCCCTTATCTCCCTTCCTTGTGTCTCTTTCCACTCCACTCCCTCCCCTGTTTCTCTTTACACCCTGTACCCCTCTCTCACCCCTGTGTCTCTCCCGCCACTCCCTCCCCTGTGTCTCTTTCCACCCTCTCGCCTTTCTCTCTCCTCTGTGCTTCTGTTTGCATTTACCAGTGTGAAGCGATTTGCGGGCTTGGGAAATTCAACAAGCTATATATCAAATTAGCTTGCAACCTCGCTTACAGGCTCCCTGCCTCTCCCACTGTGGTGTGTGTGAAGTTGTAAGTTACTTTTTTTATTAATTGGTGTCTTTTGTGGGTCTCCCAACAGCTTCCGAGTTACGGGCTTGAAAAAAATGGCGGCTGTTAAATCGGTAATATTTTTGAAGCCTGTAACTCGTAAGCCATTTTGAGCCTCTCCCTCACTCAAGTCAATCACCTACAGGCCTCACGATGAGCGCCTCATTGCAAACCCCGCAATGAGCACCTTCGGCGCTCTTTACAGCCCCGTTCACGTATGGCCCTCATGTACGGGCCTTGTCTCTCTGTCTTGTGTGTCTCACTCTCATTTCTTTCTTTCTGACCTGTCACTCGCTCCTGGTACGCTCTCTCTCTGTATGCTGTCTGCACTTTCTCTCTTTGTGCGCTCTCTTTCTGTGCACTCTCTCTGTGTGCTCTCTGCATTCTCTCTGTGCTTTTTGTCTGTGCACTCTCTCTTTGTCTGTGCGCTCTCTCTCTCTGCACTCTATGTAAACTCTGTGTGGCGTCACTCGCTCTCTTTGTGCGCTGTCTGTGTGTGCTCTCTCACTCTGTACCCTTCTCTCTCTTTGTCAATCTCTATGCGTTCTCTCTTTCTGTGTGCTCTCTCTCTCTCACTGTGCACTCTCTGTCTGCGCTCTCTCTCTGTCTGCGCTCTCTCTCTCGCTGTTTGTGTGGGCGCTGTCTTTTATCACTCTCTCTCTTTGTAGCCCTCCATCTCTGTGTTGTTCTCCTGTGTGTGCGCTCTCTCTCTCTGTGCACTGTCTCTGTGTGACTCTCTCTCTCTCTCTGCGCTCTCTATCTTTGCTCTCTATCTGTGCACTCTCTCTCTCTCTCTCTCTTGCTCTGTGTGGGCTGTCTGTGTGTGATCTCTCTGTGCACTCTCTGCTATCTGTCATTGCACTCTCTCTCTGCTCCTCTTTTTCTGTTTATTCTATCTTTCTGTGCACTCTGTCTGTGTGCTCTCTCTCTGTGTGAGCTGTCTGTGCGTGCGCTCTCTCTGTACCCCTCTTTGTGTCTATCTCTGTACACTCTCTGTGTGTGCGCTCTCTCTATCTGTGCACTCTCTGCTTTCTGTCTGTGCACTCTCTGCTCTCTGTCTGTGCACTCTCTCTCTCTGTGCGCGCTCTCTCTCACTCTTTGTGTGCGCTGTATGTTTGTACTCTCCCTCTCTGTGTGTCGATCTACAGTCAGGTCCATAAATATTGGGACATCGACACAATTCTAAACTTTTTGGCTCTATACACCACCACAATGGATTTGAAATTAAACGAACAAGATGTGCTTTAACTGCAGACTTTCAGCTTTAATTTGAGGGTATTTACATCCAAATCAGGTGAACGGTGTAGGAATTACAACAGTTTGTATATGTGCCTCCCACTTTATAAGGGACCAAAAGTAATGGGACAGATTAACAGTCATAAAACAAACTTTCACTTTTTAATACTTGGTTGCAAATCCTTTGCAGTCAATTACAGCCTGAAGTCTGGAACGCATAGACATCACCAGACGCTGGGTTTCATCCCTGGTGATGCTCTGCCAGACCTCTATTGCAACTGTCGTCAGTTCCTGCTTGTTCTTGGGGCATTTTCCCTTCAGTTTTGTCTTCAGCAAGTGAAATGCATGCTCAATCGAATTCAGGTCAGGTGATTGATTCGGCCATTGCATAACATTCCACTTCTTTCCCTTAGAAAACTCTTTGGTTGCTTTTGCAGTATGCTTCGGGTCATTGTCCATCTGCACTGTGAAGCGCCGTCCAATGAGTTCTGAAGCATTTGGCTGAATATGAGCAGATAATATTCCCTGAAACACTTCAGAATTCATCCTGCTGCTTTTGTCAGCAGTCACATCATCAATAAATACAAGAGAACCAGTTCCATTGGCAGCCATACATGCCCACGCCATGACACTACCACCACCATGCTTCACTGATGAGGTGGTATGCTTTGGATCATGAGCAGTTCCTTTCCGTCTCCATACTCTTCTCTTCCCATCACTCTGGTACAAGTTGATCTAAGTCTCATCTGTCCACAGGATGTTGTTTCAGAACTGTGAAGGTTTTTTTAAGTGTTTGGAAAACTCTAACCTGTTTTTGAGGCTCACCAATGGTTTACATCTTGTGGTGAACCCTCTGTATTCACTCTGGTGAAGTCTTCTCTTGATTGTTGACTTTGACACACATACACCTACCTCCTGGAGAGTGTTCTTGATCTGGCCAACTGTTGTGAAGGGTGTTTTCTTCACCAGGGAAATAATTCTTCGGTCATCCACCACAGTTGTTTTCCGTGGTCTTCCGGGTCTTTTGGTGTTGCTGAGCTCACCAGTGCGTTCTTTCTTTTTAAGTATGTTTTCAAACAGTTGATTTGGTCACACCTAATGTTTTTGCTGTCTCTCTGATGGGTTTGTTTTGTTTTTTCAGCCTAATGATGGCTTGCTTCACTGATAGTGACAGCTCTTTGGATCTCATATTGAGAGTTAACAGCAACAAATGCAAATAGCACACTTGAAATGAACACTGGAGCTTGTATCTGCTCTTTGTAAATGGGATAATGAGGGAATAACACACACCTGGCCATGGAACAGCTGAGCAGCCAATTGTCCCATTACATTTGGTCCCTTAAAAAGTGGGAGGCACATATACAAACTGTTGTAATTCCCACACTGTTCACCTGATTTGGATGTAAATACCTTCAAATTAAAGCTAAAAGTCTGCAGTTAAAGCACATCTTGTTAGTTTCATTTCAAATCCATTGTGGTGGTGTATAGAGCCAAAAAGATTAGAATTATGTCGATGTCCCAATATTTATGGACCTGACTGTATGTGCTCTCTCTGTCTGTGCACTCTCTCTGTGGCTCTCTCTCTGTGTGCTCTCTGTCTCCTCTTTGTGGGTGTGTCTCTCTGTGCGCTCACTGCCTCCTGTCTCTGTCTGTACGCTCTCGCTCTGTGTGCTCTCTCTGTGCACTCTCTCTCTCTCGCTCTTTGTGTGCTCTCTGACTGTGCACTCTCACGCTGTGCACTGTCTGTCTGCGCTCTCTTTCTTGCTCTTTATGTGCTGTCTGTGTGCTTTCTCTCTCTCTCTGTACCCCTTCCTCTGTGTGTCGATCTCTGTGTGCTCTCTGCATGTGCGCTCTGTCTGTATGTGATCTCTGTCTGTGTGCACTCTCTGTCTCTGTACCCCTCCCTCTCTTTGTCAATCTCTGTGCGCTCTCTGTCTGTGCATTCTCGCCCTGTATGCGCTGTCTTTGTGCACCCTCTCTGTGGGCGCACTTGCTCTGTAATTCTCTCCCTCTCTGTACCCCTCCATCTCTGTACCTGTGTCTCTCTGTGCCTGTCTCTCTCTGTGCTCTCTCTGTCTGCTCTCTGTGCACTCTCTCTTGCTCTTTGTGTGTGCTTTTTTGTGTACTCTCTCTGTGTTGATCTCTGTGTGTACACTCTGTGGCTTTATCTCTCTGTGCACTCTCTGTCTGCGCTCTCACGCTTTTTGTGTGCTGTGTGCTCTCTCTCTCTCTCTGTACCCCTCCCTCTCTGTAACAATCTCTGTGTTTTATCTGTCTGTGCGCTCTCTCTGCTTTCTATCTGAGCACTCTCTCTCTCTCGTTCTGTGTGTGCAGTCTTTGTGCAATTTCTCTGTGTGCGCTCTTGCTCTGCAATTGTCTCTCTCTCTGTACCCCTCCCTCTCTGTACCTGTCTCTCTCACTCTGTACCTCTCTCCCTCCCTCTCTCTCTCACTTTGAGGCCCTGTCCTCACTGACATCATAGTCACAGCCCCCTTGATGACATCAGCATTAGCAAAAAATGTTGCTGCTCACAACTATACATGTGATAGTAAAATCTAGAAATGCTTCTTTAATGGCCGGGTAGGGTAGCCAATAAGGTAACAAAAAGGGATGGGGAAAACAAAACACACCAACACCTGGTGCAGCTTACCAAGTCAGTGATAGATATAACACAAACAATAAGAATGTATAAACTCTCACTTGGATCGACCTCTAAATATTGTGAGTATAAAAAGTACACTGGCTCAAATACAGACTTGATGAGTGGAGGTGTGAGAGACCTGGTCGCTGCTTCTTGTTGATATATGTGCATTGATAGGTATTGTTGAAATTTGGGGTAATCTCTACGTGTCTATGATATCCATAAAGGACACCTAATAAAATGTAGAGTTGTTTTCTGACAACTTTTAGAGGCACAACCACTGCTGTTTCTTTGGTAACGCAACAGAAAAATAAAGTGTATCACGTAGATAAACACTTTTCACTACCTTATTAATGCACTATTCCCATAACTCCTTTTTACCATGGATTTGAGATACTGAAGAAGCTGCTTATAGCAGCGAAACACATTTAATACATTCTCTTTTTCTTTTACATTTGATTTATCATATGCAGGTCTGTTATCAGACCTGTTTTATACAAGACATTTTATATATTTATATGATTTTATCATACCAATAAAATTTGAATTAATTTGCTTACCTCCCTGACTATCAGTGATCTGTTAAGTTACCACAGAAACTGCAGTGGTTGTACCTCTAAAAGTTCTTCAAAAATAAATTTGAATGGGTAAAATGTTTATTTGTTGGCCAACAAGCTTGGTTTGTTTAAATCAGATTATAAAAAGTATGAATAAACATATTTTTAATACAATTTTGAATTCAGCAAATATACTTTGGACACTGAAATAGCTAAATCAGGAGTAATTTCAATTATTACTTTGCATAGTAAATTAGTGAGTGAGGTTGAAAACAACACTTCAAGGAGCACTGCACAATAATATATATATATATATATATATATATATATATATATGTTTGAAAATGTTGACTAAGAATGAATAAGGAAAAAGTGATACAGCTTGCTAATTAAAAAACATGATTAATGCCTCTTTAGGACCCTGGAGAGGTCCATAAGACATTGGTTGTGATTGTCTTTGTGAGAGGAGTGTTTACATTTCTGGAGAGCTGTTGTTGCAGTGATTGATGCAAGGGGTCCGCTTTTGGGCCAGTGAAAGGGATTGGGCATTGTGTGGCACTCTATTCTCTCCTTCGACCACCCCTCTCTCCACTAATATCCCAAACACACAGTCTCATTATTCAGCTCTGAGGAAGCAACAAACAAAGAATGGATGTAAACAGAGTCTTCAAAAATTCTGATTTTTTCCCAAAAAGATGTTTTAGGTTCATCACTTACACATACTTGGCAAACAAGTGTCTTATTTCTTGAACTGCAGTGGTCCATCAATGTCAATTTTTTTTAGCTCTGATTCATGTGTGTAAAGATCTGCTCTTCAGTGAGCTGGAAAAAGCCAAGGATACCACCCACAGATCTGATTTGGTTCTTCAATCTCTTTACAAAGGACAGTAGAAGAAGATCAGGATAGAAAACATTAAGCTGTACTTTTCCTCAATGTACAACACACCATCACTATGTGTTCCAGAGAGCATGATCTTTATTTTCATCACTTGTCTTTTATACCATTTATAATAAAATATAACAATGATTATTCTACAAGAGCAAACAAGATTGCAAAAATGTGGGGATTTTCGTATTCCCCCCCCCCCCACACCCCCTTAGGTCCCTTGGCCTATAAGAAGGCACTATTGTGATTGGTTCTGTGGGCTAGTCCTTAGGCAATCAGCATGGGTAACCTAAAGCACTGGTGCATGATCCAAATATAGACCTTTGGGGGAGGAAGTTACAGGTTTTCCCATGAATTTTGGCGCCACTAAGTCAATAAGCCACAATGCCTGGTCAATGTCAATGCTTATTGGATTGATGTGATTACAGTTATACAATGTCCATCAATCCAAACCCAGGAGGTCCTATACATATGGTGGTGTATATATGGGTCTGAAACATCGGCCAGTAGAATAGAAGGGGTTAATATAGTGGGAGACATTATGCACAGTGAAGATTCACACTACCCAGGTCATTGGGCCTTTATTATTTGGATGAGCCAACACAGCATGTATTATATGGGAGCTGGCTATCACATATATAGTTGTGAGCAATACGGGCTGTTGCTAAAGCTTGCGCAATGCACGACCCGCGGCACTTAGAAAAAAACGGCTTAAACGGCCAAACCGCACACATACAAAAACAACAAAAACACAAATAAAATTTTAAAAAAATACCAAAAAACATCACACACAGCACGGGCGGCAGCCAGGACGTCTGGGAATGAGGTTGCACAACAATTTACACACAATTTGCTGAGTTTCGGCACTCGAAAATCGACTAAGCGACAATAAAAATGGCAGCCGGAAAAAACGAAAATGAGGCTAGACGACCCCTAACCACGCAAAACACCGCCAGGCACATAAAGCTTTTATCCAGGAACGTACAAGGTACAAAATACACTATTAGGAAGTATGGAAAATGCTCGAGACCCGCGTAACACATAGACAATTGCCGCCATTTTACAACACGAACTTGAAACTAATAACATTACCATTCTAAAATGGCGATTTACACAACTAAACAGTTTGCCCCTCGGGCATGCAGCCCATATTGCTGACACTTACACCTCAGGTCAGCAACAGTCCAAATGTACATTGTATGCTGTAGCACAATATAAACAGATTGTTAGCTCTTCAGGATATTGATTGCTGCATATATTAATTAGAAAAAGGTAAAATATATGAATTTATTTAATTCATTATTATAAAAAATATATATATATATATATATATTTTATAAAATATAAATATAAAAGGAGCAGGGGAGAGGCTCGCAATGAGCCGAAGGTGCTCAGCGCGGCGCTCACAATGAGCCCTGACGGTGCTCAGAGGAGCAAAAGTACACGAGGGGAGAGGCTCGCAATGAGGATAATAATCAATTTAGAGCAAAATTTATGTCCTACAAACATTTTTATAGATTATATATATTTTTCATATGGAATAGAAGTGTTCAAAATGTGGATTCATTTTTAAATCTTATGAATAGGAATAACAGGGATTTCTTATTTACTTCTGCAAGATGTAAAACTCCTGTTCAATGTTTAGATTTGTTGGTTTAGATCGAAAATTGAATATTACATAACAAAACAATCATGAAACTATTGACAGAAATTGCAAACTTGAGGATATAAGTACATATGTGAATCTATAGAAATACATAATTACCAATATCTATTATCACTATTTATTACCCTATAGAGAACAGGGAAATGAGGGGTGTGGTTGTTCTTCTAATACATTTTCTTCTTGATTTGAATAAATTCTTCCCAAGAGGTTAGCAGATGCAGAGTCTTAATGTGGATAATAAGTTTAAGTTGAATGTTCCTTTTTTAAAATAAATATTAATGCATAATTAAAATATCCAGCTCATTTTGTTAGGGTATTACAGTAGTCCTTTAGCAAATAAGTATAAAAATATACAGACACCTTGCATTCCAAAAAAAATGCTCTCAGGTGACTCAGTAACAACATATTCTGATTAATGGAACATTGTAGCATGAATAATGAAAGACTGTCCTCATTGTTTTATTTTTTATTGGGATCAAAAATACATACATTGATAAAAACACAATCCATAGATGACAATACTACACATAAATAATTTATTCACTATTTCTAACCAGTTTTCAAAACCAGTTCTTCCAATGTAATTAGATCATTACATTACAGATGCTACAATGCATCCAAAAGACGCTCATATTCAGTTTGTTCTTATGTGTTTTGTTTAAAGTATTGTTTTATACCAAAATCACATTATTTTTGTAAAACAGAATCATTTTAAAATAAATAAAATACACACAAACATTACTGTATATTACTTACAGTGTGCATCTATCAGTGCAATAATAACAACACGTGTAAATTGACCCTGTAAAACTGTATTCATACATGATCTTATTTTGACCTTTGACCTATTGCTATAAGAATCTTAGACTCTTGAGTTATATAGTAAGATTGTTGGGGTTTTCAATTAAGTCATTGGAAACCACTCATAAAAGTACCTGTCATTACTTTATTTCTTGCTGACTGGCATTAATCCAATCAGTTCTCTTTTGCAATATCAAACTGAATATAACCTAGGTCTATCTCCATAATTGTGTTAGTGTGAATGTTGATAGTAGATTGTTAATGGTTGATGGTATATATATAATTGCCATTTCATGCATGAGTTTTCTGGTGTGTAACTAGATTAATCTTGCGATTGAAACACTTTTCACACACGGGGCAAACATAGGGCTTTTCCCCTGTATGAATCTTATTGTGTGCAACCAGATTTGACTTTTGAGCGAAGCCTTTCCCACATATCTGGCACACATATGGCTTTTCTCCTGTATGAGTTCTTTGATGTATAGCTAAAGCTGACATTTGTATAAAGCCTTTACCACATTCTTTGCAAACATATGGCCTTTCTCCTGTATGCACTCTTTGGTGCACAACCAGCCTTGACATCTGGATGAATCCTTTCCCACAGTCTTGGCAAAAAAATGCTTTCTGACCACTATGGATTTTGGTATGTGTAATCAGACTCGATTTTTGTGAGAAGCATTTACCACATTCCTGGCAGACATATGACTTCTCTTCTGTATGGGTTACATGGTGCCTAACAAGATATGTCTTGTCAGAAAAGCCTTTCCCACATGTAAGACAAACAAATGGCTTCTCTCCTGTATGAGTTCTTTGATGTGTAACCAAACTTTCCCTCCGAGTGAAACACTTTTCACAAACAGGACAAACATGTGACTTCTTCTCTGTACTAGGTCTGTAAGGTGCAGAGTCTTCTTGGTGAATTCTTTGAGACAAAGTGGTATTATCATCCACGTTCCCTTCTGGAAAGGAACCTAAGTGGGATTTTTCTGACATATGCCGGGTCACATAGCCATCTGTTGAGAATACAATATTAGTATACTAGGCATACTAACATTTCTGTATATTTTCAAAATAGGTTTGTTTTTTCAAAAAAATGCAATTTTTACAATTTAATTTTTCATCGTAAAACTGGAAACTTTGTATTTCTGATCAGAGTGCTTAAACTTTTTTGCATATAAGTAGATTAGCTTGAATCATTATCATTTCCATGAAATCAATGTATGGTCTATCAGCTCATGCTGGCATTTTATCTATAGTTTTGTGATTGATCTTATAGAAATGCAATTACTCCTTCTGAAAAGCCATTTTAGGAAAGTTCCACTTCCTGACAATATCTTTTCATTAAAAAAAAAAAAAAAACACAATGAAATATATTATCGTGCAATTAAAGATACAATACATAAAAAAAAATTAAAAAAAACTCCACTTATCATATCCATTTAAAACAATAGAGGAAGCTTTTGATAATATTTTAATTAAAACAATAAAAAAAGACTACATTTTGAAATGTAAGTGTTTGCTGCATCTTGGTTTTTACATTTAGTATTCCATATAAGAAGCCAAACTGGATTTTACTGTAAATGAGAACTATGTATGCAGTCTACTGCCTCAACATGTTTACTGTTAATATCAAAATGAATATCAAGAGGCAAGACGTGTATACGTCAACATTACATTTGTATAAAGACTGTAATTAACTAATGTCATCACATATTTAAAAATGTATTAAGAAAACAGGAAGACACACGTCATGTTAATTAATTCTTTAATAATGTCATGTGTTATATTAGAAAAAAAAAGCCAGAGGCTCTCAATCAGAGAATGAATTAACCCAAGTGGGTGTGTCCTTCACAGGGAAGAAATATCCTATAGCATATCAGTCTGATAGACCAAACACCAAGGATCATTTGCATACAAAGAAAAAAAAAACAGTCAGAAGCGATCAATCTGAAAACAAACTAACCCAAGTGGTAGCCCAATCAGAGAGTAGACACTTTTTTCTCATGTGTCGTATTAGAAAATAAAAATAAAAAAATAGACATAAATCCATCATTCTCAACCATTTGGATCTCTTCTAAACCATGTTTTTATGCCAATAAAATTCATTTCCATGGCATGGCAATAGATGCATTCAATTTAGATTGCAAATAGGATACTTACTTTTCGTTATGTAATATGCAATTACATTTTTTGCTGCCCATTCATTTATTCATTTGCATTAAATATCTGTCCTTGTCCAATTTATTACTCTGCCTAGCTTAAGGTAATCAGCAACTATGGGTATATTAGTCTGAAATCCTACTTCTAAATCATTATTTATACATTTAAATGGGCCAATTACTGAACCCTGAATAACTCTACTTACTATGTTAGGTCACTGATTTTTATACATTTTCAACCATTTACAAATGATTTTCTAAAAATAACGTTTCAGGATTGACAAGACGTACTAAGACTGCCTACATATCCAAGCAGATCATGTTTATCGCTCACCTGTACAGAGGTCTGAATTAATTGTCACCTGCAGAATGTCCTTTTCATCAATCATATCCTCTCCTTCCTCAGTAACAAGGTCTACGTTTTGTTTTTGGAAATCTGTTCCATGTCAAGAGAGAAACAACTCTGTTAGGAATAAGTCAGTAAAACAAAATCCAGTTTTCAACACCATCAAAATCCCATTAATTAGTTACTTTTGTTATTATCCAGAGATCAAAAATACATTATTCTACAAACATGAAGAGCACACGAAAACAGAATTTCATGATTTTGAATCCTGAAAAACTTCACTTAAGACATGAATCCAGATATTATTTTATACAATTTTTTATTTTATTGGGCAGCTACTGTGTGTTTACTTGCTTTGTAACCTGTTGAAAATTTGTATCCCCCACAGATCCAGGTGACCCTATTGTAAAATGTAATTCTTTGCGATAACCATTTCAAAAGAGTTAAATATGTATCTTAATCTGCATCCATGGTTCCTTCCCAAGTAACAAATTAGTTAAACAAAAAAATACTAACCCAAGTAAAGCATAGTTGTATATAAAATGTTGTAAACTTATGGTTCTATATCTATGGGAATATGTGGTTTCTCTGGTGGTCCAGTGGTTAGGGTTCGATGCTTTCATCGCTGCAACCTGGTTTCGATTCCAGTCAGGGAACCAAGAGGTCGCACCACCATGAAGCTAAGCAACATTGGGCCTGGTCAGTACTAGGATGGGAGATCACCTGGGAATACCAGGAGCTGTATATTGTGGCCCACTGGAGAAGGAACTGGCAACCCACTCCAGTATCTTTGCCATGAATACTAAGTGGATCCGCATGGTGTGTTGCGGTCCATGAGGTCATAGAAAGTCGGAGACACAACTGAGCGATGTAAACACAAAATGAGAACATGTATATATGTAGAAAAGTGTTAACAGTATATATATATATATATATATATATATATATATATATATATATATTCCATATATCACCCACCTGTATAGTGGTCTGTTTGTGTTGCCAGCTGATGAGTTTCCTTCTTATTTCTCTCATACTCTTCTTCCCTATGCATTAATTCTGTGTCTTGATTGTCCACATGTTCACCTGGAAATAACAACACAAAAAAAGCAACCATATTTGAAATGATTTATTACAACCACTCATGTTTTCTTGTAAGCAAATATGTTGTTATTTAATATTCTGGTTACCAGCATGTACCAGAGACATGCAGCCTTTCTGTGCCAAGCACGTATCTAATATGTTCTGGTAGAGAGTGTTCTTTAATTATTATAAAAATGATATGATGGCACTCCTGAACAATTAGATACATTTTATCATTTTTACACGTGATTAATACTTTAACCAATTTGTGGTCATTGGCTATCACATATATAGTTGTCAGTGTGGGGAACGTTTGCGATGTTGGTCACACGCTTGCGGCCCTGTGAGCCTCGCAAAGCGAGGCGAGCGGTCGACTGCGAGCCTCGCAAAGCGGCCTCCTCCGAGCCTGGCAAAGCGAGTAGTTGAGGCCCGCAGGACTTAGGCTGCAATGAGCGCCTTCAGCGCTCATCACGAGGCCCGCACAACTTTCAAACGGCCTAGACATGAACACAGAAGGCGTTAATGTCGATCGTCGCGAAAGCCGCCGAAAAACGTAGCACTGTGCCACTGATCGTGAGGCACGCAGTTTACCAATTTAACGTCCAAAATTGTTTCAAGCGCGTAACTCGAAACCCCCCCAAAACAGCCAAATAATTAAAAAAAATTATAATAACACACTCACACACAGCACAGGGGGAGAGCCAGGAAGCCTGTGTTTAAGTTTGCTAGCGAATTTGAGCACTATTTGGGGTTTTTCGACGATGGAAAATCGTCTAAGCGAGGAAAAAATTGGAGGATGAAAAAAACGTAAAAATTCTGAAACAGGATGAAAAGGAGACTGAGCAACGTCAGGGACGCGGGAGTTAAAAATAAACCCCAATCTTCCTTCCTCTTATACTTCTGGATTCCTCCCTTGATACTGTTAACGGACATCAGAATAATATTAACCCAATAAAAAAGTAAATGTAAATAGCGTGTGGGTAATTAACACCCAATCGTAAAGTATTTCAACAATAGAAAAATAAAAACAGCTTTATTTGATATCCACAAAAAACATTGCAATTAAAACCAAGGGTGAAATATGCCAGAAATTGTTGTGAATAAATCCTTAGATTAGTACAATCCCGGGACCTGTAAGGGGTCTTGGATCCCATTTTTCAACAAAGCCTGTTACTCGCTGCAACGGGCCAATTCACAGACCTCCAAAAGTTTCATTCTTTCCCGAAAAAAAACAGGGAAAAGAGTAAAAGGAGCTCTTTGGGTTTGTTTGGTATTCTGAGAATATGATTCATTCCTTACAATATACTGTGAGGACAATGGTCAAAAATACATTGCTGTAAAATATATATAATAAAGTTTTTTCGGAATGTCCTCATAAATTAAACAGGATCTGTCTTTTCATATCTTGGGTGCTTATGTACAGGAATTTTCTACTTTTCAGATTTTTTTCCTTTAACTTATCTCTAATCTTTTTTGGGTCATATACTTTGTCATTTTAATTCCCGATTATGCTTTAGGTTTTATGCTTCTGAGGAATTCTTGAGACTTAACACAATTTTAGTCCCCATATTTCTAGAAAAAAAAGTTTAGCTCTTATGATTTTTAAAGGGACATGAAAGGTTTCTGGATTTCACTAGGGACAGAATATACCTTTGCATTTATTTACTTTTATATCATTTATTTATTAAGAAGTGATTAAAATCTCATTTTGTTTCTGCTTAAAATCGTTCAATGTGTACCTGTTTTGCGTCTGCCCTCTGTAGTTCATGCACCTCATGAATACACAGACTATGACGTGCAGTGTTTCATATTAGCCTGTCAGTGACTTCTCTGAAGTAGCCTTTGCAGAATGTTGTCACTGATTGGATACTATGAGACAGTGCATCCCATGTACTTAGAAGTACATTGTCTTCAGGAGCTGCAGAGAGGAGAAACTATTTTTAAGATTTTGGACAAAAAAAAACAACACTTTTCTTAACATAAAGTACACAAAAGTAAATAAATACATATGTATATTATATTCCTAGTGAAATCTAGAAACCTTCAATGTCACTTTAAGCGCCTGATGAATCTTATGTGTGTATGTGATGTTTGACATTATCATGTGCCAGTTAGGATAGTCAGCTAGTCCAAGCTATAGTATAGTCAGCTAGTCCAAGCTATAGTTCACTTTCTTTCTAGTTCAAACAGTCAAATGGATCATCTCCACAATCAACAATGGCAACCATTAGGAATGAAGACAAGTATCAGTTCATTATTTCAAGAATATACAAGAATGCACAAAAAGGCAAGTCTAGTGGGCAATGTATTTCTCTCCTCAACCTCAAGACTTAAACAACATCCTATCCATAAGGAAATTCAACATGCAAGTCTACCATTTTCTTTTTCCTTTCCACAATGTACCTCTGGCTCATTAACACAGAAAAAAAATTCAGATTTTGCCCCTAACAACAAACAATATTATTTTTTCTAAATATTTCTAGGATAGTACATAACAATTTGCAAAAGGAAATGTATCTATTTATTTCGGGACATACCCACCCTAGGGCAAATAGGCTAATGATGTACACACAGAAATTATGGATGCTTCTCAGTCCCTTATTTTGAGGATTCCCAAGTGAAGCAAATTCTAAAGCGGATATTCCTTGCTGGGTCTCTATTGAAAATCAAATGTTACTGCGACACAACATCCATGATCTGATGTGCATGTATAAAGTTAGGTTTCGACAATACCTTAAAATTAGTCCCTTCACTATACATTCTTTCATTATCTTGAACGGACTTCAATGTGTGGCAATGTTTAACTCACCAATGACTCCTTCGATACATAACTTAGACTTTCAAAAGTGTCCTATACCTTGGTGTTTAGATTATGTAATGTCATCCATCAGAAATGCTTAGTATCCTTAGATTCATTTTTGGAACAATCAGTGATAATCCTTAAAGAAGACTTATCTACAATCCACACTTTATATTTAATCTCTTACAGATCCTTTACATTAAATCTAAAATATAGTATCCAACAAAGTGGTATTAGCATATAATACAGTCATGGGACCCCTCCTAGTAGAAAATCTTTGGAAAAATTGAAGCACACCTGAGAAGGTGACATGAATGTTACAATGAACAGAATGACTGGGATAAAAGTTTAAACTTGATCGGATATAGTAGTAGCAACGATTTTCTTTAGAAACAAACCTCAAAATATCTTATCCCTGCTAATTTGTATAAAATAGAAGCCAACTACTCAAATACTTTCTTGACAACCAACTTGATGCTTTTGAGATTGTCAAGAAAGAGGAAGACAATCCTATATTAAATTACATATATGTCCACAGGTAGTCTATCTGTAAGATATTATAATTGTCGTCACGCTTTGCGTGGTGCGTACGAATAGGCGATGAGCGCCCAAGGCGAGACGTTAACTCGGAGCACTTAGATGATATGCAACCATATTATTTTATTTTTATATTTTTTCTTCCCTCTACCTAAAATATTTCAGTTTGTTTTTCAATTGAGTTGTACAGTTTATAGGTCACATTAAAGGTGGAAAAAGTTCTGAAATAATTTATCTTTGTCTCATTTTTTTTTACAGCACAGAAACCTGACATTTTAACGGGGGTGCGTAGACTTTTTATATCCACTGTATATATATATATATATATATATATATATATATATATATATATATATTCCATATATCACCCACCTGTATAGTGGTCTGTTTGTGTTGCCAGCTGATGAGTTTCCTTCTTATTTCTCTCATACTCTTCTTCCCTATGCATTAATTCCGTGTCTTGATTGTCCACATGTTCACCTGGAAATAACAACACAAAAAAATCAACCATATTTGAAATGATTTATTACAACCATTCATGTTTTCTTGTAAGCAAATATGTTGTTATTTAATATTCTGGTTACCAGCATGTACTAGAGACATGCAGCCTTTCTGTGCCAAGCATGTATCTAATATGTTTTGGTAGAGAGTGTTCTTTAATTATTATAAAAATGATATGATGGCACTCCGGAACAATTAGATACATTTTATCATTTTTACACGTGATTAATACTTTAACCAATTTGTGGTCATTGGCTATCACATATATAGTTGTCAGTGTGGGGAACGTTTGCAATGTTGGTCACGCGCTTGCGGCCCTGTGAGCCTCGCAAAGCGAGGCGAGCGGTCGGTCGACTGCGAGCCTGGCAAAGCGTCCACCTGCAAGCCTGGCAAAGCGAGTAGTTGAGGCCCGCAGGACTTAGGCTTCAATGAGCACCTTCAGCGCTCATCGCGAGGCCTGCACAACTTTCAAACGGCCTGCGAGCCTCGCATAGCGAGGTGAGCTGTTAAGGCACTAAAACTTGCAGCACTTGAGCGATGAGCACCGAAGACTGCAAGCACTTCACGAACTCGGGACTTTAAAAAAAAAATGACAATACACGGGACTTAGAAAAAAAATATGAGATAGAAAGAATACGGAGTTAACTGGCGAACCGCGCAAAGCAAAAAACACCATACATTCACACACAGCACGGGGGAACAGCCTGGGAGTGAGGGGGAACGCAAATTTAAGTCGATTTTGCTGAGTTTCGCCACTTGAAAATTGGACATTATATGCTGCAGGACAATAAAAAGAGATTGTTACCTCTTCAGGCTATTGATTGTTACATATATTAATTAGAAAAAAGGTAAACAATATTAATTTATTATTCAATTAATTAATTCACTAGTATTTAAAAAAATATAGCGAGGAGCCAAAGGACATGCGAGGGGAGGCTCGCAATGAGCCACGCGATGAGCGCCGAAGGTCCTTAGAGTATAAAAAGCCTAACATTGTGTGCCAAACAGCATTGCCATGGCTTCAAATTTTATTGACCGTCAAGTCGCTAGTATATATATAAATAAACTAGATGTATTACTTGTATTCATGAATAATTATCTTCTAAGTCAGACTTAAAAGTTTTTTTTTCATTGTGCCGTTGTTGTTTAAGAAATATTTAGTCCTTTATACCAGATCCAACAGGAAGATATCTGAGACTAGCGACTTGCCCGTCAAAAAATGACGGCAATGTTATTGTAAGTGAGGTAATGTTGTTTTGTGTGTAATAGTAAACATGTAATCAATTGCATTGTGTTGAAGATCCGTGAACCTTGTATGATGTTGGTGCAGCATTAGGGTTGTGGAGCTGCTCTATAAGCGTGGTGAATGTGTGCAGTGTAGTACTGTGCGTGCGCGAGTCTAAACCGTTAGCGTAGTGGTGTACTTCCGCATTTGCGTAAAATGGCGGTTTCTCTGTGTTGTCCGTCTTAGCGGATTTTCCGTTGGTGCCTCGTAGTGGTTTTCGATTTCCGTGTGGTGTTTTGCGAGTGTGTTGTGGTGTTTTACGTGTGGAGAGTGCTGTAGCCTCGTTTTCGTTTTGTCCGTCGGCCATTTTTTTTCTCGCTTAGCGATTTTCTTTGTGTGTAAAGTGTTTTATTTATATTTAAATGAAGGTGTAACTTGTTTTTTGGAGGTGCTGGATGGTTCCTCTTGCTGTAGGTAAGCTTTTTATGTGTGTGTTGTGTGTATTTATTGTGTTGTAAATGTTTGTATGTCGGCGTGTTGCGTCCGATGTTTGCGAGGTCGTAATGTGTCGTAACGTGTCTCGTATGGTGTTTGCGTGTGTAGCCTCGTTTTCGTTTTGTTCGGCGGCCATTGTTTCTCTCGCTTAGCAAATATTTTCGTGTGTAAACTCTTTTATTTTGAGTGAAATGAAGGTGTAAGTTGCATTTTTGAGGTCCTGGATGCTACCTCTTGCTGTAGGTAAGTTTTGTATGTATGTGGTGTGTGTATGTATTGTGTTTTTAATTTTGTAATGTTCGCGAGTAGCGTCCGAGTGTTGCAAGGCCGTAATGTGTGTGAACGTGTGTCGTATGTTGTTTGCGAGTGTCGTAATGTGTGTGTCGTGCTCTTTGAGTTGCGACTTGAACTTTGCGAGGGTCGCAGATGCTGGCATGGAGCGCCTACGGCGCTCCATGCCAGCAACTGAGACCCTCGCCCAGTGCCCTTGCTTCGCGAGGGCCTTGGCTCGCTATGCGAGCCCGCAGCGTTAGCAACAACTCGTACGCTCACAACTATATATGTGATTTTACATGGACAACAGTGTAAACAGTGTTCACTAGATAGAACTACACCCTAACTTGTCCTGGCTATGAAAATGTAACCGTTATGTCTCATTCAGTGGAAAAAAATATATATATCAATGAATGGTTTTAGATCCAGGAGAATAGGGGCTACATTCAGAAATATTTAATATAAGTAGCAAGCAAAAAAACATGATGTACTCATCATGCCTTCTTCTAGAAATCATCCACCAAACTTTTTGTTCAAAAAGGACCACATCCGGGAAGCTCAAGATTTATGCCTCATTCTTAATAAGTTTGGCCTAATATAAACATTTCCTCATTTCTTCTCATTTAAACGATCATCTCAAATCATGGAAAGAGCATAGGTTGGAAGATAAGACCATAAGTCTCCTTTCTAGAGATCCTGTACATAAAACAATTCCACCCTTAAAAGCCCAACTACTCAGTATTACCAAACAAAACTAGGTAATACTTCTTCTAGTGTTACATGTTGCTAGATGTTTTATTGACTATACACTTAAACAACTTCTTAAATAATATTATTTTTATAGCAATAAGACTATGATATAATGTTAATGGTTTTTCTATTATATACATATTTTTTGTATTTCTTTTTGGTTTTAAATGGAAAGAAACCAAGAGATGATAATTGGGGAATTATTTTCATATCATATAAATAATAGTTTTACCTGAACTCCCGTTTGATGAAAGATTAGACTTATATGGGCTGTGATTCTCCATCATCACGTCCTTGTAAAGCTCCTTGTGTCCTTCTATAAACTCCCACTCCTCCATAGAGAAATAGACGGCAACATCATCACACTTTATGCCAACCTGAAACACGCATGTAGTCTTTTACCAATTCTGCCAGGCTCACAATGAATGGGTGAGGAGAGAAACGAGGAGAACAACAGATAATGTAACTATGAACATGCTGAGAAACAGACAGAAGGTCCATGTAACTCTCGGTCAGTATTGGGGGGTACATAGACAGAAGGTCCAAGTAAATGTTGGTCAGTATTGGGGGGTACATAGAAGATCCAGGTAAATGTTGGTCAGTATTGGGGGGTACAAAGATAGAAGATCCAGGTAAATGTTGGTCAGTATTGGAAGGTTAATGTGTCCTGGACCTGGTATAATGTCCCATTGTCAGCAGAGCTCACCTGTCCAATCAGCTGATGAACATTGCTGTGGGGGGAATTCTTCTTCACAATAGTGTATTCCTACAGAATGAGAGAGGAACATGTCAGACATCAACTTCCCAGAAGTATTAAAATGTATGCTACATAAAACAAATCAAAATTACGTAATGTATACAGAAGAATACATTTTTGATTGAAGGCATTTTTTTGAATAAAAACCATATGGCTTATTTTACCTCCTCTCCAAACATATAATGGAAAACCATGTTGGTCTAGTAACTTCCTCCTACATAGCAAAAGTATGCAGGCTGAGACAAAGCTCAGTGTTCATTAGATTATGGCATGTTGTCACCTGTCCCTGGATAAATCCTTTCACTTAATACAGGCTGTAAAGGAGCTGGAACACGAATCCAATATATCCGCTGGTATACGGTAAAATATCCAAGAAGCACTACAGTCTCACCATCCCCAACCTCCCATATTGGACGACACTCAAATGGAAGTCAAAGACTACTGACTTTATTTTGTTATGTGCAGAAATATATATACACATCTCTTCCCACAGGCAATACACATCCCCCATAGTTGGCTACACGATACACATAGAGGGACAATAGGTGGGTCACACCTCCCTGAGGCTACCTGGCTACTTTGATACAATCAGACATTGATTAGATCATCCTTCCCTTTGTTCCATCTTCACAATGTGAACACTTTATACAATAGACATCCTTATCTTATGAGGAGTCTCTGTAATAGGATTATCTATTATGCCAAGGTCTGCAATAGTCTGGGCTAATATTCTGCAGAGCATAAACCAACATACATACAGTATAACAGTAGGATCATATTTTACCCATAATAATTAAATAACCATAAAACAGGGTAAAACAGTGATGGGTTCCGTTACACAGGCAAAGGAGATAACATGGACATGTCTGTGGCGTTCTCCAGGATCTCTCACCTCTCCAGTCAACAAGTAGATGATCTCCAGAGCATGGTTAAGTATGTATTCAGGTATTTTCCTCTGGCCCTTGTTCACCGCTTTCGTCATCAATGCGTTAATTAAATTCTGCAAGAGTGAGGCCTATGGGATTATGAGAATGCTTAAGGTAATATGCATGAGGGAACAACAGCTTCATTTAGAAGTACATAAGGAAAGGGCTGTGTATGATCATTTATTACTTAGTTACTTTCCCACAATTGAATAGCATCTAAGTCTTACCTAAACCTTTTCATACCCAGGGAGTGAATGCTCAGCCTAATCTTAAAATGTATAATCTAACCAGATTTCCACAGTAAGTCACACAGTGGGTGTTCCAATATAATTTATACTATAGGTACTAACACGCAACTTGTTAATTAATTGTTATTTAAAAATGCATTTTTTCTACAGTAAATATTGAAGATTGCCATTTTGAGTTTGGTCATCCTTTCTGATATATCTGCTCACAAACACAGATTCTAATCTCATGTAAATTAAAGATTATTACCAATAATTATGGCTTCTTTCTAAAGTCTTTGGGTCTAATGTCTTCTGCTCAAGTGAACATGCACATCATCCTTCTCACAGTCTTCTCACTTTCACATGCAGATCTACTCCTCCTCTCATTCTTCTCATCCCCTCAGTTTCTCACACTCAAAAACAGCCTTCTCCCATCATCTTCTCAGCCTCCACTCCCTCTTATATATGCACAGTCCATTCCTTATTCTCTCTGTCTCCTCTCTCACACACAGTCTTCCTCATCCTCTCAGTCTCTCTCTCTCTCTCACACACCCAGTATCCAATCTCATTCTCATCCTATAAGTCTACTCTTACAATCTCCTCGTCATCCTCTTAGTCTCCTCTCTCTCTCTTGCACACAGCCTTCTCCTTTACATCATCTTAGTCTTTGCAATTTCATACATTCTTCTTCACATCATCTTAGTCTCTCTCTCTCACGGTCTCCTTTTCATCCTCTTAGTCTCTCTCTCGCACACACACACTCTTTCTCCTCCTCTCAGTTTTCTCTATTACTTTAGCACACAGCCTCCTGTAGTGTCATTATGACATCGTTCATTAGTTCTCACCTCACCGGTCAGCAGGTAGATGATCTCCAGGGCATGATTCAATATTATCTTCTCCATTTTAATGTGGTCTTTATCCATCTTGTTCATCATCAGCACATTAGTAATATAAAGTAAACTAAGAGATTGGAAAATGTGAGCAATAAGGGAGTAAAGTTATTTATGGAGCATGAATTCACTTAAAGGACCAATGTAGTTCAAGAAAAATGCACTTGAATTTAAATTATGTACCAAACTAACAATATTAGCACACCATACTTAGAAGATGGAACATTTAGTGTCTCCTTCCCTGGCACACTTTAATAAAAACTTTTGGATATCAGCATCATCTATATGCAGGTGACACTTAAAACTATCTCAGGGCACCAGATCTATCCTCCTCTTCTAGCACGAGTTACCAGCTGCCTCTCAAGAATATCTTCCTGGATGTCCGCCCATCAACTAAACCTGAACATGTCAAAGAATGAGCTCCTCATCTTCCCATCCTCTATAACACTCCTCAAATATCTCTCAATGTTGACAATGCCATCATCACGCCCACCTCTCAGACCCGCTGTCTGCCCTCTCTTTCATGCCTCACATAAAATCAATAACAAAATCTTGTCATTTTCACCTAAAAAACATCTCCAAAATATGTCACTTCCTTACACAAATAAAATTATAATCCATTCTCTCAACATATCTTCCCTCGACTACTGTGACTCTCATCTTGCTGGCTTCCCCATCACCCATCTGTTGCCACCCCAATCCATAATGAATGCCTCGAGACTCATCTACTCAACGTCAGTCACTTCACTGGCTTCCCATAACCTCCAGAATAAAATGTAAAATGTGACCCTAACTTACAAAGTCCTCAACAACAGTGCATCCCTTTATATCTTGTCTCAAAATACTCCCCCACCTGCCCTCCTCTCTATGCTAATGACCTTCTTCTTTCCTCCTCTCTTGTAACCTCCTCTCACTCCCGACTCAGGACTTTTCTTGTGCTGCCCCTATTCTATGGAACTCGCTGCCTTGCTTCAACACACTATCCTCCTTTCTCAAATCCTGCAAAACCTCACTAAAAACTCATCTGTATAAATAAGCTTTTTACCTTCCGCCTTAATATGCACAACTGCTCACTCCACAGCATTAGATCACTTGCTTGAACCCATTTCCTTACACTCAGCCATTTTGCATCTATCACCCTCCTGCATCACACCCAAACCCTTTAGATAGTAAGTTTGTGAGTTTTCAACTTTGTGTTGGTGCTTTGAGGAAAGCTCTGTGGACACTGGATTCTAAGCTCAAAGACAGGGCCCTCCATTCTTTTGTAATGTGTTAAAATAGTTTTTTGTCTTGTACTTAACCCCTGTATAGTGCAATTGAATATGCTGGTGCATTACACATAAAAGATAACAATAACAACAATAATAATACATGAACAGAAACACACACCCACTAC
The DNA here is from genome assembly GCA_027410445.1 of Discoglossus pictus. Classification (NCBI taxonomy): domain Eukaryota; kingdom Metazoa; phylum Chordata; class Amphibia; order Anura; family Alytidae; genus Discoglossus; species Discoglossus pictus. The sequence continues at coordinate 91,665,505 of CM050170.1, read as the reverse complement.
AAATGAAACTGAACAGAATACACATCTCATGTGACCCTATGTATAAAACATCTACATGATTTTGCACAACTCGGACCTATCCTGTCATGTGCACGCACGGGAAGCGTGCCACCGACGTCCTGATGTAACTGTCTCTAAGTGGCCGGTAAGTGGTTAGGGGTTTTCGGGTTAGGCAGTTACTTTTGAGGGGTTGGAGTTAGGCTAAGAGGGTTAGGAGGTTAGGGCCGGCAAGGGATGTAGCGGGTTAAGGCCAGTAACTGGTGTAGGGGGTTATAGTTAGGGCCGGGAAAGGGTGTAGGAAGTTAGGGTTAGGGACGGCAAAGGGTGTAGGGGGTTAGGGGCTTAGGGAGTATATCGGGACGCAGGACGCGAGCACGCCCGGTACCAGGCGGCTTTGAACATAACAGGATAGATCCCACAACTCTCTCTCTATATCTATTAAATACACATATTATATACATTCATCAACAGACAATGTACAAAACACAAGTCCTATGTTTATAATATTTATACAGAAGCACCAACTTCTTAATTAATAACACACACATACATTATATATATATATATATATATATATATATATATATATATATATATATATATACACATATATACACACCACATATAGAAATGCAGATATAAGGAGAAATAGAGAATTAAGAGAAATATTACATAAAAGGAGACAAAAAGAAGGGATGACATTAAGAGAGAGAAAGAAAAGAGAAACAGAGAGGGGAGGTGCAGAGAGAAAAAAGAATGATGGGAAAGAGTTTTAGAAGCAGAAAAAGAAGGAGATAGAAGGGAAGAGCAAGAGATTAAGACATAAAATAACAAACAGGGGTAAGATAGATAGGAAAAGGAAGATAAAGAAAGATAAGACAGAAGAAGGAGTGAAAGTTAGGAAAGGACAGAGAAAGAGAGAAAAACAAAGACCTAAAGAAAACTAATAAAAGGACAGAAAAGAAAAAAATTAGAGTGAAAACAGAAAGATAGAGAAATAACTCTCACATATATATATATATATATATATATATATATATATATATATATATATATATATATATATGTATGTACACAAACACACACCCCTGCTTCCTCGGACAGTGTATGTACGTACAAACCCTCCACATACTATGTACATAGGTACACCTACCCTCGGTCTGTAGATAATTTCGGATCGCTAAGGTATTTGTTACGAAACGTGTGACGTCATAACGCAGCAGAGGGCCGTTAGGGTAAAGCATGCAACAGCGCCATGTTGGTTATGGGCAAGCTATACTATGTATTAAATACTTAGCGTTATTCTGCATTGTAAAAAAAAAAAACTTCAGGTGCAGTGACGTGACAGTTTACCATTAAATATTTAGTGTCATTATTACGCAGTCCCAATAAGCCAATTACACGTAATTATTAAGCAGAGATCTGTGAGCAGACAGATACATAAATCTAATCACACATCTCTTCACTGGTTGTCTGGTTCTTAGCAATATAATGGATGTATAAGGGATTGTGTGAGTTGTAGTCTTGCAATATTATCTAATGTACAAAGTAAACATATTTATATCAATAATGTGGAACCCATAAATCAACCAATCTATCTATCTATCTATCTATCTATCTATCTATCTATCTATCTATCTATCTCTTAAGACAGGTAGACACAACAAGAGCAAGAACTATTACAGAACAAGATATATGAGGGAATAAGGATATTTACATCTATCAATATTGTGAAAAATAGGGTTATAAATCACTGTGTATATAGTGTGGAGTGAAGTGCATCTTTACCATAGTAGTGGATTATTTATATTTTGACGTAAAATGTTGTGGAAGTGATATTTGTGTATTTATAGTGTGAAGTAATCATATATATTTAATTCCATTTAATGTCAAAATGTTGAATAATGGGATGTGTGGGTTTGGTTTCTCAATGTTTGCATACACTCTTTGGAAGATTTTGATGATGGAAGTAGATGAAAATATCCAGATTATGCAGCCTTGATAATTTCAGCCATGATAGCATTACTCCTTGCTTTCAAACAATAACAGAAGATGTTTAGATTCTTACTGCATCCATTGGCAGCCAGAGATATGAATCATAATCAACACAGTCCATGGTCAGTGGCAGGCAGAACAGGTTCAGAAATGATAAACAATCCAAAAAGTCAGTTCAGACAGCAATCCAAAGGACAGATATCAGGAAATTATGAACAGAAACCAGGGCACAGGAATGCTTTGACTTGGATAAGCCAACAACTCAGCAACCGTCTATTAGCACTCTGCTGGAATTTCAGCTTCATGTGCAGGTCAGCTGAAACATAGTACACATTCAGAGACAAACCATACTGCCTACAGACATCCTCATTCACCACAGCGGACAAGATGAAGCTCTTACACAATTATTTACTACACTTTGCAGTTTTCTGTTTAATTAACAGGACCCTGGTATGGTAAGGATTAGCTCTTGTGCTAATAATTGTGAAAGTGGAGGGAGATGAATAGCTTCAGGGGGATACCTCTTATGAAATCTATGGAGTAGTGCTAAACGGCACAAAGTGGACCATCTTGACCATCTATCAGAGCAAGAGCCTGTATATGTGAAAAAGGTTCCCATGGCATTGCCTCCACTCTGGACCATATTCACCCCACCATATAAAACAATCTATGTTTTTCCAAATCCTGGAATTTAAGATATATGACACTTCATATTCAGGAGTGCCATTAACCAAGACCGGAGGGGGTGGTTGGGTACCCAACCAGACGTTGTGTTAGCCATCATCGGTTTAAGTAGAGATATGTGAATCACATGAATGAATGTGCTAAGTACAGGGTAATGGTGGGTGGACAGTTAAAGGGTTAATGATATCAGTAATGGCAAATGAGTCTATAAATTTAGCTTCCAGTTCTTTTGTATGGCACATAATTTTTATAATTTTCGTTGTGATGCAAACCCTATCACCTTATAGTTCAAGTTACTGGACTTTAATCTATCAGCATTCTTCTTTTGAGACTTGATAATCAACTATGGATTTCCTTAAATTTTGTTATTGTTCTTTTGGTTTTCATAGGCTACAGGAGACTTCAGGAACAGAGGAATCAGCTGGGACATGTGAAATGACTGTGGGCTTGTAAACAGGAATATTTTGATTGACTCATGAACAGAATTATTTTAGGCAAATTTAGCAATATGAAGGAACTGGTAACAGTCATGTTCTAAGTAGCAACTGAATCATCTGAGGTATTATTCAAGAGATTGTTTATCTCTGTTTGTCTATTTGTCTCAGGATGAGAAGCTGAGCTATAACAAGGTTTGAGTTTGAGTTGTTAATTACAGAACTTGGATGTAAACTGTACCACTCAGTCCGAAATTATCTCATTAGGAATCCCATGTAGACGTAGAATTTCTCTAATCAAAGCTTCTGCTGTTAGCAGCATTGGGCGTCTTGCTAAACGGCACAAAATGGACCATCTTGACCATCTATCAATGATGGCCATAATAGTATTGTGTCCATTTGATGGTGGTAAGTCAGGGGAGGGAGAAAGAGACGCAGGGGAGGAAGAGGGGGAAAGAGACACAGGGGAGGGAGGGGCATGAAAGAGACACAGAGGATGGAGTGGGGGAAGAGACACGGGGGGAGGAGGGAAAAATAAAATATCCCATCATTTGTGACGGGCGGCCCGCAATAATCACCAAGGGCGCTCATTGCAAGGCCTGCAATGGGTGCCAAAGGCTCTCATTGTGAGGCTCGCAGAGAGGAGAGAAGAGGGAGGGAGAAGACACAGAAGGAGGGAAGGGGAGAGAAGCCGTGCATAGCAAGGCTCACATTGCACGGCTTTGTCTCACATTGTGCTGCAAACAACAGCATTGCAAGGCTTGCAAATATTATGCCATTATTTTTGACGGGCAAGTGGCTAGTATATATATATATATATATATATATATATATATATATATATATATATCCACCTGTATACACCGCAATACATAAAATATAGATACCAAGTTTTATATGTGTTAATTCTGGAGTTACAAGACCTGTGCTCATTCCCTAAGAATTGTAACTGTCCAACAGGAACTACATTTACATAAATATAACTGTAGACCAAAAAGCTGGGAACCTCTGCTTGGTATAAACAATGAACGGTGCCTTCCCACCTAACACCCCGCTGTTGATCAAATACCAACTGGTCTTTACCAAACAAGCATCAGGGGTCAGTTAGCCTCAGTGCTGGAAATAAAATGTGCTGAAAGATGCAGGGGCAAACAGAGGTGAGAGTTATTCTTTGAGCCACAGTGACATCTACAGGCCATTTGCAGATGGAATTTACCCCTGGCGGCAAATCTCGAGACAAGGTTACGATTTGATTTACTGATCTGGGGTAGAATTTATTTGTAGCAAAGGAACAGAGGCCAGGTAGAATACTATACCCCCGTGCATGCACACACTTAGAGATTAGTATAATACAAGTAGAGCTTTGTAAATCAGATTCTTCTCTCACCACCCCATTGTTGTATGGTAATAAACCTTTTCATTTAGAAGATCATAGTGTATTTGGAGTTTATTCGAGGAGTCAGTTGGAAGATAACTGGTGGTCATGATATATAGGTATAATTACAGAATTATAAAGATAACTTCTAACACAGAGTACAGCAGTATTCCAAAGTACAGTATTTAAAAATTTTCTATAAAATCACCAACAATGTCTTTAAGAAAGTATATTGATAATGTAATTTATCTTTGTGATTGGAAGAGAAAAAAGCACAGAAAGCAATTTGCTCCTGAAAAATATAAGCTGACATATATTTCCTAAATTCCCATCGACCCTTACTTTACATTATTTATGTCTAGCTATTCAGCTAGCTGGAGACATTTCCAGGAACAAATATTATCAGGAGACAAAGCTCTCAACTGTGGAAGAGTCCCTTGAAATCAAAGATCTCTGTTCATGGTATTCTTGTGGCATCCATTCAAGGGTATAACCCTAGACAGTCATACCCCAAACACCCTCTTAAATTGTAACTTATTATAAGACCTAACAAAACTGTTTTAGAAAACACAGTGTTAAACATTGCTATTTCAATGAGGTAGCCAAGTGACATATTAAAATATTTTTAGGTTGCCAAGTTTCAAAGAGAGAGGGGAGGAAGAGAGAGACAGTGAGGAGGTGAAAGAGAGGGGGAGATATATATATAGATAGAGAGAGGGGAAATAGAGAGGGGAGAGAAAGACAGACTGGGGAGAGAGGTAGGGAGAAAGAGTGAGGCAGAGACAGAAAGGGAAAGGGGGATTGACAGAGAGTGAGGGGTGTGAGAGAGAATGGAGGGGGAGAGACCGACTGTAACACTGTATTGTTAAAAAAAAGGTTTATTGTGAACGAGACATGGACCACAATTCTTTATTATTCATGCATTTAATAGAGAATACTTAAAATATTACCATTGTGTCTTGCATGAAAAAATTAAGTAAAACCTGTGCACTTCCTTTAATGCAACAAACAGGAAGTGCACAGGTCATATATAGTCTGTAAATTTAATTGCCAGAGAAGTATGACTCATTTGTCGGACCTATCCTGTTATATGTATGCATGCACGCATTTGGTGGAAGCGCAATCCTGTTATATGTACGCACGCATTCGGATATGTTCTGCACTCACCCAAGGCTGTGGATCTCACCCATCATCTATAACCCTCAGTCTGGCCAGTGGATCCCAACCTATAATCAGTGTATCACTCGGTCTGGTCAGGGGATGCCAGGCATTGAGCTCACCCAGTCCCCAGGCACAGCATGTAACTGCCCCCACCCAGAGAGCTATGGATCTAGGGAGTCTCTAGGGGATCTGGGGCAGCTGATCCACAGATCACTGGACTTCAAGACCCAGGGGGCGCAGTGCTACAAGACAAGAAGGCGACTGGGAGGCGATCGGCAAGTACCACCGGGCACTACTGTAGCTGAAGTGGCTACCCAGGGAGCCAGAGCCTGACAGGGAGCCCCGCAGGGGGGTCCTCAGGAGAGCACACTAACAGAGGAGTGCAGTGGAGGGCATCAAGGTGGACTGCTACAACAGCCTGGCAGGTGGGTGCAAAGTCTGGGTATCCTACATAATGGCATGGCACCCTTGGGTACATACTGCTGGCAGTGGGCTCTGGGATCCCTGTATAAAGGCAAGGCACAAATGGGTACATTTAGCTGGGCGCAAGCTCTGGTTACCCCTGTGTAATGGCATGGCTTCCACCAAATGCGTGCGTACATAACAAATGTGTGCGTACATATAACAGGATAGGTCCCATTTGTCTATACTTCTGCTCATTGGCTGACAGGGGTAGTTGTACAGATCATTTAACATATAAATAGTTGTTCTGCCTTGAGAGTATCATTTGAAAAAAAGAAAGAAAACACACTGTGGTACATTAACTAACACATTGTTTCAGATGCAACAAAGGAATAATACTTTCAATGTCCATTTAATGGTAGATTTCTGAAACATCCTTGTTTGCTAGTGAAGGGTTATATTATATTGGATATTATACCTATAGTTTGTGGTCATTAATGAAATGTAAATGATATAGAATATAAGATTATCTGAGCACCTTCCCCTTTATAGATTTATATCTCATACCAAGATCACCTTTACCTATAGTTTGTCTCTCCTAGGCTCCATCTTTTCATTCATCCACCTACAGACAAACATTTATTAAGCTGCTAGTCCCATATAATACAGTCTGTGGAATTAGGGGTATGAATATATGTACTATATGAGGTTATTTATAAAAGATCTTTTTATTTGATTTTATGTCTGGATTATTAAATCAAGATTCTGCCTGGCAAAATGTAATGTTACTGTACAAATTATATTAGACGTGTTTGTAATAGCTTTAGTGTATAAAGATTATTGCTATTCTTTAATTAAATCATTCAATGTACAAATCGTCGTATTATCGCTTTAAAAAACAAACAAAAAAACTCGCAATGATTGCCCAAAACAAACATGGCAGCGCTTGTATTATTAAGAAAAAAACACATGCTTCCGGGTCGTGTTGTCCCTGCGTTATGACGTCATGTTAACCCCCTGGCGCCAAGAATACGGAAGTAAAGGCAGGATACGCTGGAGCTGTAAGTCTATACATGGGCTATAAACGTCTGGGCAAGAGGAGGAATAATGTGTGTATGTGTAGAGTGAGGTTGTGAATACACCAGTCTGTAGTTGGAGTGAGGGGTGTATATGTATGTATAGTGTGTACAGCGAGGGATGACAATTTACAGCTGTGTCGGGAGGGAAGTATATACATCTAGAGCTGTTTACAAATGATACATGATGTAGGACACCCATAAAAAAAAACATTTTACTTATAGAAGAGCCAGAATTAAAAATGTTAGAAGGCCACATGTGTGTGTGTATATATATTGTACATACATATACACACACCCCAAGAGACAACCAGATTAGCATTACCCACAATTATATATATATATATATATATATATATATATATATATATATATATATATATATTGCTATGCCTAAAACTGTGAAATACAGTAAGCATATGCTTAAAAGGAGCCATGTTTAAAATGGTTTGGATTGACAGAGTGAGGGTTCATTATGTCGTCTCATTTGCATGTCCTGCTCAGTTTTCCCAGAGTGCAGAGCATATACTGTATTTCTGAGAAATCTGAGCAGGAAATACGTTTTTATTAACTTATTTTTTAGACATTCTAATGTCATCACTAATGTACTATTCCTTATTTGTACTACTGTACTTTGTTGGGTGGAGGGCTTCTATCACTCTTAGCCCACCATATGTGACATAATTTCTATATATATATATATATATATATATATATATATATATATATATATATATATATATATATATATATATATATATATATATACACACACACTTATACACACACACACAGATTTGGTACACAAGTAATACCAAGCCAGCCCCAAGAGCCAAAAGAAATTCAGTAATACAATTATTATGTGTTAGCAACATTTTTTCTCACTTCTAGATTAGAAAAAAATGATAGTCCTGAGATATATGTTTCTAACACAAAATACTAAGTTGAATGGCCATTTGACTCACTATAAGGGCTCTTCATGGTGTGAAAGCGCAAAATATTGTATTTTAAAATGATCTATTTTTTTTAAATTCACTATAATTAACATCTAAGACATCTACAGTCCTAGGTCTGTTTACAAATACACTCCTGATGTTCCATGATAACAACATCTGCCGTCACCAAGCAATGAAGGCTCAGTGTGAAGACAAAGATTTAAATTAACCACCAACTGTCATTTTTAGCTGATTCCAGCAGTTATTTCTCTGCACAGATGAATTTTCTAAAGGGTTAACTGTCTTTCTGCTTATGCACACTGCACGGAGCTGCTGTTGGTCTGAGAACCGGAAATCATATCATTTTATTTCTGGCTCCTACACTTTTTGGGCAGTTCTACATATATATAGACGCATATTATATGTCAGTATGTGTATAATTGTATTTCCTGAATTCTATGTTTTTGGTTATTACTTGGCTGAATGGCAGTATCATCTTAAGGCTGTCTCTCCTCACCCACTTTTTCTCATCATACCTCTTGTCTTCCTTTCTGCTTCATGAGCTCTAGCAGATAAAGTCTCAGTGACCACCACTGGTCCCCAGGTCCTTGTTCAAAACCTCTTGACTAAAGCATACTAGAGTATCTGAGCCTTACACTGGAACGTCGTAAGGATACCACTCAAGGGATGTTATAAATAAAATAAGCAACTGGAAATAATATTGCCTTTCTTCTTAAACAATTGCCAATACATTGATGTAGATTTATCAAAAAACAAAGGGAAATTACAACAACGGGCCAATTTTCCCTGGTTGCTCAAGTTTTGTAGCAACACAACCAGCAGAGGATTTCCGTGCTAGTACACATTATTAAGCTAAGTTCTTAAAAAGAGTGTGTGTGTGTGTATATATATATATATATATATATAATTTGCATACCCTGGCAGAAATTGTATAGTTGTTTGGCTACTTTTTAAATCATAATGACAACAGAAAACACCCAACAGGCCCTGATCAAAAGTTTGCATACCCTTAGTTCTTAATGCTGTGTATTGCCCCCTTTCCATCAATAACAGTGTGCAGTCTTTTGTAATAGTTGTCTATGAGGCCCCTAATTCTTGCAGGTGGTATAGCTGCTCATTCGTCTTTGCAAAATGCCTCCAGGTCATGCAAAGTCTTTGGTTGTCTTGCTTGAACCGCACGTTTGAGATCTCCCCAGAGCGGCTCGTTGATATTAAGGTTAGGAGAATGTGATGGCCACTCCACAACCTTCACCTTTTTCTGCTGTAACCATTGGAGGGTCAACTTGGCTTTGTGCATTGTCATGCTGGAAAGTTCAAGAGCGTCCCATGCGCAGCCTTCCTTTAGAAGAATGCAAATTGTCTACCAGTATTTTCTGATAACATGCTGCATTCATCTTGCCGTGAATTTTTACAAGATTCCCCAAAAACAATGAGCCACCACCATGCTTCACAGTGGGGATGGTATTCTTTTCACTATAGGCCTTGTTGACCCCTCTCCAAACATAGTGCTTATGGTTGTGAGCATAAATCTCTATTTTGGTCTTGTCACTCCAAATTACAGTGTGACAGAAGCTGTGAGGCGTGTCAAGGTGTTGTCGGGCATATTGTAACCAGGCTTTTTTGTGGCATTGGCGTAGTAAAGGCTTCTTTAGGGCAACTCGACCATGCAGTTAATTTTTGTTCAAGTATCGTATTTTGATCCTTGAAACAACCACACCGTCTTGTTCCAGAGCGGCCCGTATTTCTCCTGAGGTTACCTGCATTTTTTTCTTTATATTTCAAACAATTCGTCTGGCAGTTGTGGCTGAAACCTTTCTTGGTCTACCTGACCTTGGCTTGGTATAAAGAGAGCCCCGAATTTTCAACTTCTTAATAAGCAATTGAACAGTACTGACTGGCATTTTCAAGGCTTTTGATATCTCTTTATATCTTTTTCAATCTTTATGAAGTTCCATTACCTTGTCACGCAAGTCTTTGAACAGTTCTGTTCTGCTCCCCATGGCTCAGTATCTAGCCTGCTCAGTGCATCCACGTAAGAGCTAATAAACTCATTGACTATTTATACACAGACACTAACTGCAAATTAAAAACCCACAGGTGTTAGAAGTTAACCTTTAATTGTCATTTTAGCCTGTGTGTGTCACCTTGTGTGTCTGTAGGCCAAACATTCAAGGGTATGTAAATGTTTGATCAGGGCCATTTGGGTGATTTCTGTTATTATTATGATTTAAAGCTAAGATAGGAGCCAAACAACTATCACATATAATTCTTGTCAAACTGCGATTCATCGTCACTTTTGCGAGCCATAGAAGCCTTTCAAGCTCGAAGCGCGTAGACGATGAGCGCCTTTGGCGCTCAATGCCCCTCGAGGCGAGCATTTGAGGGGCTTAGACTGGAATGAGCGCCAAAGGCGCTCCTGCGAGCCTCGCTAAGTGAGGCATTGAAACACGCGGAACTTAGCCTGCATGCAGTTAAGAAACGCAGGACTTAGAAAACAAAAATTCCGACCTCGGAATCTCTGGGCCAAGAAAACGACCTTGCAAAAATATGACTTTAGCGGCCGAATCACAGAAATGGAAAAACAACAAAAACAAGACAAAAAAAAAAACGAAAATAAAAAAACACTCACACACAGGGCGGGGGGAAAGCCAGGACGCCTGGGAGTGAGGTTGTACGCGAATTTAAGTCGAATTTGCAGAGTTTCGGCACTCAAAAATCCGCTAATCCAGAAAAAAAATGGCGGACGGAAAAAATGAAAACGAGGCTAAAGGAGACCGAAGCGCGCAAATTACCGCCAGGCACGTACGAGTTAGAAAGTTTACCATTACGGACGGAAAATGCTCGTGAGCCAAGTAACACATAGAAAAAAAACGCCATTTTGCAACACTAACTTGCAAATAATATTATGATTCTAAAATGGCTCTTTACCTGCCTAAACAAATGGTTTGGCCTTGCGCACGCAGCCTATTTACACTGCACACTTGCCACATTGCTGACACTTTCTCCTCAGGTGATCAACAGTCCAACTGTATATTTTCAGATGCAGGAAAATCCAAAGACATTGTTAGCTCTTCAGGATATTGATGCATATTAAATATATATAGGTAACGTATTCATTAATTCATATTGATTTATTAATTCACTGTACTAAATACATTTTATATTTTAAACTGTACTTATATATCTGTCTTCGCGAGGAGCACCGAAGGTAATCGTTGCAAAGCAGGAAACTTGAGGTACACAATGAGCGCCGAAGGTCCTCAGAGGAACAAAAGCCTTATATTGTGTGTCAAACAGCATTCCCATGGCTTCAAATTTGATTGCTGTCATTTTTGCCGGGCAAGTCGCTGGTGTGATAATAAATGGCTTCAAATGATCACTATCCTTCAATAAAATACATTTTTTTCCGCATGATCAGTATTTTTAGCATGATCATATTTTCAAAATAAATGCCAAAATTTCTAAATTTCTGCCAGGGTATGCAAATTTTTGAGCACAACTGTGTATATATATATATATATATATATATATATATATATATATATATATATTTAATTAGTAGAAAAAATAAATAGTACATTTGTGTTCCCATGTCTAAAAATAAGTTAAAACACATTTTCTGCTCAGTTTTCCCAGACATACAGGTATTACACTGCTTTCTGGTAAAAATATATATATATATAATTCTTTGTGATGCTGTTTGACGTATTACAATTAAATAATCATTGTTTCTGTTAGTGGCATTATTTTTTATTTTATTTTCACATAGAACATATATCTGTTGAAGAATATATATTAGATAAATAAATTCTAAAGCATGAAGCAGACAAATAAAAATGTTGACCATTTTTCTAGCTTGAAGTAACGCAAGACTCCCTGAACAATTGTCTCTATCAGGGTTAAAATATATGATCCTATTTTTTTTAACATATTTGAAACTACAGTTTTTGGATTGTGATTGGGAACCAACACTCTAATGCAATATATTATTTCTTCTTCTTTCTTTATATAAATTCACAGTTTTCAAAAATGCCGAAGTGTATCGTGGATGGTTGTCCGAACAAGCAGAGGCGCATGAGATGCACAGCCAACTTTTCACTCCATGGGTTTCCTAGATATCCAGAACTAATTAAGTTATGGCTTCTGAGTACAGGTCAGGACTTCGGAGACATAGACAAGTTTGTTCAGTGCATCCGAGATACCAAGAAAGACAATAAATACAGGATGTGTTCAGCTCATTTCACACCACAGTCTTACTATACCCAAGGTGTTCGAAAATATCTGAAACCTGATGCTGTCCCGACAATATTTGTAAAAACTAAAGCTCCAGCATCAACTGGAAGAGCTGTGAGACCGAAGCCAATAAGGTCAGGATTACCGGCCATATCATCAGTTGGCATCCTTCTAAGCAACAGGATTGTAAACACACAGGAGCAAAACTTTACTTCCCAACAAGAGCTTTCCATTGACCATAACTATGCCTCTGACGTCTTAACTTATAAATTTCGTACCACTGCAGAATTACTTGGTGTAAGTACAGATGCCCAATTGAAACATATGTTGTAAGTATTTGTTCGTTCAAAGACAGTGCTAAATCGTGAGTAGCTAGCCATGCCTACCAGGAGGTAGGACAAATTCCAGTTGACCTGTAAGATATCATGATCTCCTCCACTCCATTGTTTTAATTGCCTACTACCAGAATTTTGGTGCATATTTGGTACAGGTAGCCTGTTGGGTTTTTGGTGAGAAGAAGCCCAATGGTTCTGGTGAAAAGAAGCTAAGGAGAAGAAGCCCAAGGGCCTTCTAGTTCACATTCTTGGTTGCTGGTTAATGTTATTAAGAGCAGGCATGTGCTTACCCATGGGCTTATACTTTGTGATCCATGTATGCCCCTGATTTGTGGTATACAGCGACTAGGCCCTCATGTTTATTTAATGAGAAAGAAGATTCACTGAGGCTGAACTGATCTAGAATAAGGTGTCCACAGCTATGGAAATTGGCTGTGAAATTTATACTCAGAGTTTCCTGAGCTTTGTTTTTCACATGATTTTTGTGAAATATGTTGAGTGTTTATATGATGGTCTGTGATATATGTGGTATTTTCATGAGCTTGGATGCAACCCTATATGTGTTTAAACTGATGATATGCTGGGAATATGCACAATCTCATCCAATTGGCTATTTGTAATACCTGGAATCTTCCCCAAAGTTCCTGGAAACTTGGTCGAGATCCTGCTCTGATTAGGTTATTTTCTGTATACCAGCTGTTGATGTTGTTTAGTCATTCAGTCATGTCCATGACTGTCCGTGACGCTATGGACCACAGCACGCCAGGCACATCTATGGTCGTGCTTATCCATAAGGTTATCTTGGCAAAGATACTGGAGTGGGTTGCCAGTTCCTTCTCCAGTCGACCACAGTTGGTCTGATGCTATGATCTGCCCATCTTGGGTGACCCTACATGGTTTAGCTCACAACTTCAGTGAAGTACACAAGCCCCTTCACCACGACAAGGAAGTTGGGAAGGGGAAACCAGTTGAACCTTTGCTTTTATACATTAGCATCTTGTAAAAACATTATATGGCCTATGATTAAAACTTGAATTATTATTCTATGACACTTTCATCTAATGTCATTATGTCATAGTTTCTCTCTCTAGCAGTTTGGCCACTTATGATTCACAGGTTGTATTAGACACACTGTATATTTTCTTTGTGATTCCTCTGGGATATTTTCTTTCTGCATGGCGCAAATGTATTGTATGTGTTTCAGGAATGATACATGTACTTATTCTGCTTCAGGTGAGGTCACTGAATCAACATGACAGTTCTAGTTTCCCTCCTTTTTCATTATTATGTTTATGTTGCAGAACTTAAGTGAGGAGGAGATGGTGAAGTAAGAAGTAGCTGGAAGCTGATTAGTTGAAGTTTGTCATACTACCTAATAGGTGTAACAAGCTAACCAAAGGTTAGTACTGGCAAATGAGGGTCTGGAAGGAAAGGAATATCAAGTCCGTTGTGAGTGTAATTTCTATTTTTCCCATTAGTACTTACTACAATGCCATTGATGTCCCATCTCTATCAAAATATTGCTTATAGACTCTGAAATGTGGATGCGTGACCACGTTTGCTGTTTTTTTTATATTTGTGTTGGTATATATACCTTTACAAGTACGAGGACAGATGTAGTAGTCACTCTCTAGGGTGTTTATTTGTTTATTTAGTAACTAATTCGCATATTTGCAGAAAATACATTGAATGTAGGAGTTTCAGTATCTAGCAGAGCTGCTTCACTACACCTCCATTATGTGCCAGAGCTATCTTAAATTTGTTTCGGACCCCCTAGGTTTTCCTACAATTCACACTAAAGGGCCGATATAGTTTATTCCACCTCCTGAACGTCTCATATGGACGAGGAGCATGTCTGCTGAAGTCTAAAACACTAATGTTAAAATATAGGTTTTAAAAGCTAAAGTGAAGTTTTCATATACTCATTTTTTTGCTAATAGTTATTAAGTAAACAGTTGGACCCACAATGATCAATATAGTATGATTAATAGAATGGTCATTTAAGTAAAAAAATGCATTTATGAATATATCTCTGAATACAGACGTGTATGAGTCCTTGTAGGGTACATCACCCGATTCTTGGATTGTATGTGTGAATTTGTATATATACAGAGAGTGCAGTTAGATTACTGATGCATTTTCTGACTATATCATTTATGGTAAATTAGACAAGCATGGACAAGAAGACAACGATTGAGAGGATCTTGACGCATGTCCTGGAGATCATCTACCTGCTGACTGGAGAGGTGAGAGCTCATGGGTAGTGTCTCTGCTTTTGGCAAATCAGTAGGATCTAGATATAGATATAGTAAGATTATTGGAGAGTACAAGATAACTTTCTCTGCTAAGGGACTTAGAAGAGTTGGCAGCTAAGTGGTAGATGAAATATAACACAAATACATGTAAATATGTGCATTTTTGATATTTTGGAAGGAAACCATGCACACAATTTATAATCCAGATGTAACAAACCAAGGGGTATCAGAGATAGAAAGGAATTTAGGAGGGCTACAGGACAACCACCTAGGTAACAATGCTCAATGCCAGGTAGAAGCTGCAAAGGCAAGTAAACTATTAGCATGTATTAAGAAGGGTATAGAAGCAAGGGAAGCAAATATAATTCTGCAACTATATAAATCTCTGATAAGACCTCATTTGGAATATGGAGTACAATTTTGGGTATTGTAGAGCTAGAATAGGTACAGAGAAGGGCAACAAAATGAATATAGAAATAGAGGGATTCAACTATGAAGAAATAGTTACCAAAGTAGACTAATTTTTTTTCTTGTACATAGGTACCCATATAACATCCATCCAGGGCCAGTATATTGCTTTTTTGCCAGTAGGTTTACCGTTGACATGAGGTTACCCCTTAAGGTTAAAAGAAAAACAAAAGAAAAGGGTTCTTTACAGTAAATATTCAGTGAATAGTTTTTAAAAGGAATTGCATATATTTATTTATTTAAGAGGACATACAAGGTTATATTAAATAACTAGATTAAGATGGGTTCTGACCCAGAGGAAAATCTGATTGATAGTATTTGGGATTAGGAAGGATGTTTTCTGTGTGAAACAGTGGGCAATGTTTCAATGGGATTTTTTGTTTGTAATCCTTTGGGTCAATTTACAATGAGTAGTGAAGATCTAAAAAGATTGAACTTGATTTGGTAAATGCCATGGTCCATCTGTTCCATTTATATATCTTATTCTGGCTTCCTTCTGGTTTTTATAGCATCTGAATATCCCACTGATGACAAACAAGATGCACCAGGACTTGAAACCAATGAATAAGTTGATAATGAATTATGCCATGGAGATCATCTACCTGTTAATTGGACAGGTAAGAGCTATTGGATAATGACATAATGACACCATATTTTTTTTTACTTCGCTGCAATGGACTCATTTAAGGATGGAGCAAAGCGTAATAATGACATGTGACCTGGCAGGAGGAGAGCCAGATACAGCAAATAAACATAAGAAGTCAAGCATTAACGAAAATGCTGTTCTCCTTGTATATACAGTGCCTTGCAAAAGTATTCACCCCCCTTGGCATTTTTCGTGTTTTGTTGTCTGACAACCTGGAATTAACATGGATTGTTGAGGATCTGCATCATTTAATTTACAGAACATGCCCACAACATTGAAGATGTTTTTTTTTTTTTTCTTGTGAAGCACGCAACATATAGGACAAAATAACAGAAAAAGTCAATGTGCATAACTATTCACCCCTAAAGTCAATACTTTGTAGAGCCACCTTTTGCGGCAATCACAGCTCCAAGTCGCTTTGGATAAGTCTCTATGAGCTTACCACTGGGATTTTTGCCCATTCCTCCTTGCAAAACTGTTCGTTCAAGTTCGATGGTTTGCGCTTGTGAACAGCAATCTTTAAGTCTGACCACAGATTTTCTTTTGGACTGAGGTCTGGGATTTGACTAGGCAATTCCAACACATTTACATGTTTCCCCTTAAACCACTCAAGTTTTGCTTTAGCAGTGTGTTTGGGGTCATTTCATGCTGGAAGGTGATCCTCCATCCTAGCCTCAAATCACGCACAGAGTGGTACAGGTTTTGCTCAAGAATATCCCTGTATTTAGCATCATCCATCTTTCCCTCAACTCTGACCAGTTTCCCAGTCCCGGCTGCTGAAAAACATTCCCACAGCATGATGCTGCCCCCACCATGTTTCACTGTGGTGATGGTGTTCTTTGGTTGATGTGATGTGTTGGGTTTGCTCCAGACATAGCGGTTACTTTGATGGCCGAAAAGTTCAATTTTATTCTCATCAGACCAGAGCACCTTCCTCCATACATTGTGGGAGTCTCCCACATGCCTTTTCGCAAACTCAAAACGTGCCATTTTGTTTTTTGCTGAAAGTAATGGCTTTCTTCTGGCCACGCTGCCATAAAGCCCAACTCTATGGAGCGTATGGCTTATTCTCGTCTTATGCACAGATACTCCAGTCTCTGCTGTGGAACTCTGCAGCTCCCCCAGGGTTACCTTAGGTCTCTGTGCTGCCTCTCTGATTAATGCCCTCCTTGCCCGGCCGTGAGTTTAGTGGGCATCCGTCTCTTGGCAGGTTTGCTGTTGTGCCATGTTCTTTCCATTTGGTTATGACAGATTTGATGGTGCTCCTGGGGATCATAAAAGATTTGGATATTTTTTTATAACCTAACCCTCACTTGTACTTCTCAACAACATTGTCCCTTACTTGTTTGGAGAGTTCCTTGGTCTTCATGGCAGTGTTTGGTTAGTTGTGCCTCTTACTTAGGCGTTGCAGCCTCTGGGGCCTTTCAAAAAAGGTGTGTATATGTAATGACCGATCATGTGACACTTAGATTGCACACAGGTAGACATTATTTCACCAATTATGTGACTTCGGAAGGTAATTGGTTGCACCAGAGCTTTTTATGGGCTTGATAACAAAGGGGGTGAATACATACGCACATGCCAGTTTTCTATTTCTAAAAAATAGTTTTATGTATATATTTTTCTCACTTCACTTCCCCAACTTAGACTATTGTGTTCTGATCCATCACATACAATTCAGATTAACATTGAATTTAGGGCTGTAATTTAGCAAAATAGGGTCAAGGGGGTGAATACTTTTGCAAGGCACTGTAGCTCTATGTTTAGTATTGGTGCTTTATAAAAAAAGGTTAATAGTAGTTAGAATTGGGAGTTAGTCCTTGTGATTGGCTGGATTGGATTAAGGAGGTCGTATTAATACTCTTATTCACACTTAGAACATAGGATTAGTATATTTTACTTTTTTTATTAAAGTGCCACTGAAGTCATTAAAACTGGGTGATATAAAAACTATTTTCAAATATGGAAATAAGCATAATTTTGAAAAACAAAATACAAAATGTTTACAAAATACATCAATCTTTTATAGTATGCTGTGTAAAAATTATATATCTGTACCTCTTTATTTCATATCCTTGCACTAAATACTGATCTGTCCCTCTTGTTCTGCAGAAAGACACCTTTGTGATGAATTCCCCCCACAGTCACCATCTGACTGGAGAGGTGAGCACTGCTGTACAATGTGACATTATACCAGATTCAGGACACAATTACTACCTGTACTGACCAAGCTCTATCTGGACCTGGGTGTGTTTTCCTATCTTCTGTGTGTGTTTCTCTGCATGTTCTCAGTAACATTTTCCTTCCTCTCCTGTCTCTCTATCAGTAAAATAATCTGTGTCAATACTAAATAGGATTGTGTGTGTATCAGGTCCCTTTACAGCCTGCTGGTGTTGCTGTTTCTTACCCAGTTATGGAGAAGTCTAAACTTCTAGAAGGACCACAGGAAATTGTGGTGGAGAGTCACCAGATCAGAAGTTCCGGTAACTGTGTTTTATTTGTTAATATACATTGTGGCAACTTTCCCTTCTCTCTATTCGTGGCTGTGTTCCTGACACTTATAGTGGAACTCCATTACACAGGAGGCTTCACTGCATTTTCCCATTTTTACTGCTTCTTCCGAAAGTGTCACAAAAATTGACAAAGCAAAATAAATAATAAAAATAATAGGCCTAACTCCCATGGAGCACGACCTTCACTTTTGTTAGATCCCTCTCTAACAGAGCTGCCAATCAACTAACTCTTTGTGGAGCAAAAACAACACAATCAGTCCAACACTTTATGATAATTCACTGACCTGTGTGTTCCAAAACTCCAACTTTATTTTCCTCAGTGGCTTGCTCATCATCTTTCACGCTGCATTCTCGCAGTCTGTAAAATTTGACTGTTCCACACAGGTAATAGTCTGTTGTTTCAATGGTAAACTGTTCCATTTGAAGCAGTGTATCTGCTCCACAAGGGACATTTTAGATCTGTTTTGCAAACAATAATTTGACTACACCTCCATAGACCATGTCACACAGTATACCTTGAATTACCACACAAATATTTAGAAAACAATACATAGAAAGGTAAAAGAATAGGAAATATTTATCAACAGAATCAAATTCACCTTAAATCTTTATGTTTATCAGCATATTGGTTTATCGTGAGTCTCAAATTAACATTCGCATATATATTATTTTTCAGTATATACACACTGTCTCACTTATGTTTTATTTTATTGTTATCATGATTACTACTATCATTATTTATTTTGATTAATTGTATTTATTCACATAGTTAATAGGTTTCATATCATTTCATTCATCACTACATTATCACTATCATCATTTATCCACGTTATTGGATGTATATATTTGGTATTCTTTTATTTAGTTATTTTATATTGGGCATTATAATCATTATTATTAGTTTTTATTTTGCGTCCTATATGAGGTTTGTTTATTTTTAAAACCGTAGTCAGGCAAAGAGATGTGCCTATGGTACTGCACATTTTCTTTGTATATTAATTTATCTTGTTTTTATTTTAAGGAGTGTTACTTTGGATCACGCTATACTTATGATGTATTGTATTTACACTATATATTTATTAGCTAAGCCTCATGGCATACCGTTTGTTTCAGCATTTACCGAATTTGGATACATTCTTGTATGAGGTTAAATTATTACCAAGTATATAGATACATATATGATCATTGTTGGTATACACTATTATACACTTTTGTATGGTTCCTTAGGCATTTCCTAGGGTACACCTTTCGCCATTATGTTGCTTTTCTTGCTGATATTTTGCCTCATATTTGATTTATTGGTATATATTTATACATGACCTTTGGGGGTATACTTTACTGCACATTATTTATTTGTTTATCTGGAGCACATCCAGTATCTAGCTTTTTACTTTTTTTTACTTGATATTTGTTCGATTTATTGTTCATTGGATGTTTTTTTCACCTTGTGGGGTATATATATATATATATATATATATATATATATGTCTTTCTGCTTTTTTGTATATACAATATTGTTCATCGGGATTGTAGGTGGTCTTACACCTCTACACCTTCTTGTATATATTATCTTCATTTTGATCACATGCACTCTTACTATGTAGGTTTTTCTAATACATTTTCATATATTTCTCTTTTTTGCTATATTATAGGGTGTTGTTGCTAGTTTTGGGGCTCTAGATCCACTGGATCATCCAGATAGGATACTTTGAGATCATAGACTGTGCTCTGTATTTATATAATTTATCTGTTACTACTTCATGGAGTGAAACATGAGATACTTTTTATTGAATTATTCCCTTTTTAATAGTGGGGGTTGTTTCTATTAATAAATATCTTCCTAAATATTTTTCTAAGTTGTTTACTTATTGATGTTATGAACCTGGAATATACAAGCAGTATTGGTGTTGTCATATAAAATAATACAGTAGACTCTCAGTTATCCGGCACCCATGGGGATTGGTAGATGCTGGATAAATATAGTTTCTAGTTGCTTGAGAGTCACTATTAAATGAGGCCTAGATTAGCTGCACATAGGATTCTTTGCTAAGTATATTTATTAGTGAGGAGTGTTCTAGCAGCAGCTTTCACTCTTCACTTACACACAAGTACATTCGGCTGAAGGGTGCCGTGTTGAACCCAGGGAATGTAAAACCAACACTGCAGCGGCTCAGTCACTAAATGCCCGTCTGCTTCCAGATAAACATGAATTGCAGAGATGTACATTGGATGACATCTAGGTATCTGTAAGCATTTTGTGGCATGACAACCTGGCTCCTGGCATTTGTTAAGCCCTGTAAAATTTTATTTAAGTACCGTATACCTTTTTTTTTCTGGTTGCCTGAAAGTTCTGGTTAACTGAGATTCTACTTGATATACAAATGTAAGCATGTTTAACATGAATATAATCACTATGGCAAGCTTTTACACACAACTATAATGCATCCAATATTACATTACAGTGAAAAACACCTCTATAGTACAGTGAATATACCCAGAGCTGAACATGGTACAACCCGTATATTAAAACCATTAGCCCAGAGGCCCAGGACACAGCCTTGACTGGCATTTGCCGGTTTGTGATAATATCTATGTACACGCCATGACTATGAGCCCTATTCTATTAGAAGCCGCAAATGCCTCTAACCCGTAATTTACCTCCTTAAGCAGAAACTCGTAAACTCTGCCTTTTAATGTCTGATTTCAGGGGTCATGATCATATGATCTGACCATATTTAAGCAAGCCCGTAATTTATTTCATAGACACAGCCGATAGTAAATAAAACCGTCATCCTGACGTCAGAAAACATGGAAGTTCGACGTAATCTACAATTGGAAGCTACAAATTAATTTATTATTAATATTATTAACATACTAGCGACTTGCCTGTCAAAAATGACGGCAACAACATTTAAAGCCTGGCAATGCTGTTTGCCACGCAATATGAGTCTTTTGGCCCTCTGAGCACCTTCGGCGCCTTTGGTGCTCATTGCGAGCCTCTGCCCCTCATGTACTTCAACTTTCATGCTCATCGCGAGCCTTTCCTCCTGCCTACTGTACCGGACGCTCATTGCAGGGTTTATTAACCTGCAAGTTTTGTGCTTGGGAATGCCACGTGTCTCTATCCAGCATCTCCCCCCTGTCCATTCCCTGCGTTTTTCTCCTCTGTGTGTGTGCTCGCTGAATCTTTCCATTACTTTTATTTTCAAAGTCCCGCCGGCCTGGTGTTGTTTGTGCAAGTGTTAGTGTCTTTGCTGACTTGTATTTTCTTAATCCCGCATATTTTTCAGAGTTCAGTATTTTTTCGAGGTCGGAATGTGCTTAGCCTCGTTTTCATTCAGTTTCCGGATTATTTCCGCCATTTTTTTACTCGCTTAGCTGATTTTCTCTGAAGAAACACGTCAAATTAGGCTTAAATTTGCTTGCAACCTCACTCCCAGGCCTCCTGGCTCTCCCCCTGTGCTGTGTGTGAGTGTGTTTTTAATTTCATTCTTTTATTTTATTTTGCTTTTCGTGTTGTTCGATTTCCACGGTTCGGCCGTTACGTTTGTATTATGTTTGAGGTAAGATTTTTTTTTCTAAGTCCCGCGTTCCTCAAGTGCTTGGAGCCTAAGTAAGTCCCGCGTTCCTCAACTGCTTGCAGCCTAAGTCCTGCATGCTTCAATGCCTCAAGGGCTCAACCTCACTTCACGAGGCTCGCAGGAGCGCCTTTGGTGATCTTATCAGCCTAAGTCTTGCGTGTTTCCATAACTGCTCGCCTTGCTTCGAGCTCGGAAGGCTTCTGTGCCTCAATGGCTCACCACACTGCGTGAGCCTCGCAAGCACAAATTGCAGTTTGACAACTATTATATGTGATTCCGTAGTGCTGAACAGGGAACGAAAACAGGGAAAAATACAATATTGAAGTTGAGGGCCCTGTTTTGAGCAGTGAATCTTTGTAGAAATATTTTTTTCCCAAGGCACCATACATGACTGGAAACTCGCTACTTACATTTTAAAGGAAATGGCAGAGGCAGAAACCTGGTGAAGAAAAGGTCAAGAATACCCAGGGTCAGAAAGGAGGTGAAAGTTTGCTTGGGTGGGAAGGTGGGAAAACTTGGAAAGGGATCTCATAGAGATTCGTTTGAGGCGACTGGCATTAATGTGTAATTTGAAATTAATGAGAGCCAATGAGTAATAATAGAATCGGGCTCTCAGTCAAGCAATTTTGCACTCTATAAAATGCATTAGATGACCTGTTTTAGTTAATGTGGGTTTCATGATATGTATTAACCCCTTGAGTCCCAGTATCGATATTACACATAAATAACAGTTAAGAAATTATATTTTTAATTGCATATTTGTGGGTTTGAGACTGTTGTGCAATTTTAATGTTTTTCCATGCCTTCCCATGCTTTTAAAGTACAGTATTCTGTGTTTAATTGCTGCCACACCTCTAATAAGTGTTAAAAAAAACCTTGCATGTTCTGTTTAGTTCTCGCAATAACTTTGTCAGAAGTTGATATTTTTTTAATTTGTAGGTCAGACTTTATTTGCAATCTATAGCTACGTACGTCTCTAATAGTATATCAATTTTGTGTAACTTTAGTTACTTAGCGCTTGTAATATTTGAGCTGTGCTAAAACCAATGGAGTTCTAAGGCTAGTTTACGTCTTTTGCTGTCACGTAGTGATTATGGGTGGGGAACTTGTAATCTGATTGCGAGTAGCTAATAGAATATGTGGCAGTATTAATAGTGGTTTTAAGTGTGTATAAATTTACGAATTGGGCAATAGAATAGGGCCCTATGTCAGGAACAATGTTCAAAGTTTGAAGGTATCAGCAGTTTTAAGGCTTCCAGTGAACAGGTTGTCTTGAATTCCTGAAGTACTGTTGTATTGGATCTTATTGCAGTCCAAGGGACTCTAAGCAGTCTTCTCCAACACCACAATTCAAATGCATGAATTCTCTGGTGCTCAGCCTTCTTTATGGTCCGGCTCCCACATTGGTTTGTTAATACTGGGAATACCATAGTCCTAACTATGAGAACCTTTGTTGATAATGTAATATCTTTTACTTTTTACTAGATTGTTCACAACTAAAGTCATACAAAACAATAATTTAACTCTTACAACTATAAAACATCTCTTTGGTAATGTAAAGTTCTTAAGCGCACAGACATGATTAAACAGTATTTTAATTTGAATACTTACCATAATGGATACATAAATATAGAAGGATTTTTATAACAAAGAATTATTATTAAAAAAATACACTTATTAAAATCAGATTCACATTGTGACGATCCAGGGGTAGGCGCTAATACTGCCCAGGTCCACTACTATAGACTACAGGTTATCTACCCACAAGGACCATTGGCTTCTTGCAAATCTCGTCACCAGCACCCTGATATCTAGCTTCTGTATCAGTCAGGGCCTCTCCATCAGGAATTAGCACTTCCAGGAGTCTCAGTGACCTTCCTGTGGTAGTGACCCGGACAAGTTACTTGCATGGTGGAAATAGGATCAGTATCGCAGCCACCAGGAGCAAATAAGAGAACATACCATTTCTATATGTCTCAGCAGTGAACTGTTCCATTTTTGGAAAGTAAAACAATAATTATAGGGGATAGATACAGAGGGGTGTGTATACAACACAATAATGACAGGGAGTGGTAGACATACACAGGAGATCAACTCCACATGGGGTCTAATAGTCTGGCATCCTGACTGGCACCCTGTCTTGCACCTGTGAACAATAGGCCAACCTCCAATATACATATGTCGTCTCTAGCAGTCTAGCACATCAGAGATGTAATTAGTGTATCATGCAGACAATTCTTTCTCACATAATCCTACCTATCTGCTTGTGACATAACCTTTATTAAATCATTTGAACAGGTGGAGATATTGCTGATGTTGTATCAAATGCTCAGCAAACAGCAGACCTCTGTGTAAGGAGCCTGCTGGAAGCTCCAGAGCAGGACATCTGTGGTATCAGCTCAGGTAAGTTTACCAGGAGTAGCCCGTGATCCCATTAATTCTTCTGTGAGACCCAGCAAAAAAACTACTGAGTTTATAGTTGGAGAATGGTTTGTAGAGGTCAGTATGAGATAACTATTAGCAGCCACACAATAAATGACTGAGGAGTCAGAAGACTCATCTGCTATGATACGATTAGTAGATAAGTTATCTAATGCAGATGATGGGTAGACATAGTTTGCCCAAGCAGTGATGATGGATAGACATTGTTTCCCCAAGTAGTCGTGTTTTTGGTGATGATATATAGACACTGTTTTGCCAAGATGTTGTGTTTTTGGTTATGATGGATAGACATTGTTTCCCCAAGTAGTCGTGTTTTTGGTGATGATGTATAGACACTGTTTCCCCAAGATATTGTGTTTTTGGTTATGATGGATAGACATAGTTTCCCCAAGTAGTGATGATGGATAGACATTGTTTCTCCAAGTAGTCGTGTTTTTGGTTATGATGGACAGACATCTTTTCCCCAAGTAGTTGTGTTTTTGGTGCTTCACACAGCCGTGATGTGGATCATCTTTCTAAATCTTTATTTCATTTTTGTTGGGACTGACAGGGCTCAATGATGAAATTATATACACTGTATCAATTAAAGAGGAAGGAGAGGACGAGACACAAGAAAAAGATACCGAGCAGGTGGAAATCCAACAAGATCTTGGTGCAGGTGAGTGATATAGATGATAATCTACTTGCAGCAATGTTTATTCTGAAATATTTAGTTGTATTACAATATTTCTCCTTTGCCCATATGATAATGCAGCCTTTCAAAACATGATTAATGTAGTACTGTGAAAATGGAGGATAAGCAGACAGTAAAGTTGCATATTATGCTTACCCTACTAAGTACCCACACATTAGTGCTTTGAACAATTGAAGAATTACGGTCATGTCCTTAGCAGAATCTGCTACAACTAAGATCTCATCTAATAATTCTGACATGCTTATGGCTTTCACAATGTTTAATGTTGTCAGTGGGCAATTATTTTGCATACTTATGATTTTTTTTCTATAAAATGTCATTTAATGAGAGACTGAGTATGGGTTGGGAGTGAAAGATCAATGTAAGAACCGCATAGGAAGTGTCTCAGGGTGTCCAAAGACTTAACATTTAAGTACTAATCAAATTTAAGTGGTTAACTAATACAAATGACAAAGGGGAATAGTTCCCCAGATATTTGTGTTTTTGTTGTTTCAAACAATAAATGTAATCCATGTTTAAAAAATATGGATATCTTCTTTATAAAGTCATTTTGAATCTTTGTTGGGACTAACAGGGCTCCATGATGAATATCTACACACTGCATCAACGAAAGAGGAATCCGGGGAAAACAAAGAGGAGAAGGATACTGAGCAGGTGCAAATCCACACAGAGACTAGTGCAGGTAAGTTATATGGATGCTGTTAAGATTTATGGACCCATTAAGTATCATATTTATAATCTCCATATTGTATCTTTTAATGCACACCGATTCTGTTTGGTCCACATGGTCATGTTTTGCAGCTTCTAAACCAAGAATGCCACTGGCTATACTATGTGCATTGGAAGATGCAATCTGGAGATTCACATCTTGCCTGCTCACCTCCCACAATGACACACTCTTATATGAGGTAGAAAATCCAACAAGGTAGCTCCTTGAAGGAAATGTAAAAAAATATAAATATATAATTCATAAATTTATATAATTGGCTAATATAACTTTAACTATGTTAAATGCAACTTATACTTTTATAGGGCCTATACCACTATAACTCTTTATATGAATGTATCAGCCACATAATTCCTTATTTCCTGTCCTCCAAGGTCTATATAATAAGACGATCACAGTTTATATTGTAACTGCAATGTAGGGGATTCCTTCTTTGAATTGTTTCAGATTTGGCTTCTCTTGGAGGTATGGTCTCAAGAACTTAATACAGGATATTTAGAGTCAAATTAGTTTTTGTTTTCTCTTTGCTTTTTCGAGATTTCCTTGATTCATATTTATATAAAAGGTTTGAGTGTTTCTCCATAGGTAAAAGTTGCCCCTGACTCTGTGGTGGTTTCCACAGATTTATTAAAAGTATGTAATAACAGGACTTTGTACTGTGTTAACAGGACTTTGCACTGTAAAGGAGGAAGAAGAGGAAAGGGATATTTCCCCAGTGGAAATCCATCCAAACCTTGGTGCAGGTAAGTGCTAGAGATGATTTGCTATTCTCTTTAGTACTGTCATAACTAATCTTGTATTGTGTGATCAGATGATAAGTAGAAATGTAAGGGAATTTATACCATGCCATTTCTGTTTATTTTGTTTTGGGTAGCTGGAAAAGGATCTAAAAAGTTTATCTTAATCAGGCATCAAGGCAGCAGGAAAATGGTCTGGGATAGCTCAATAGCCACTTGGTGTATTCCACTAGGATTGCTCATTACCTCTAACACGAATCCTTCTCAACCTCCTCCTTCAACACCTCAAGGAAGGACACAAAACTAGCTACAGGCATCCATATGGCTCCGTTAGATAATTTGCTCCATTTGTTATTATATCCACACGATTCTGCAAGATAAATTCACAAAGACTTGTGTATTCTCAGTAGGAGATCCTCTATCACAGGTCGTGGAGGTGTATAGCAGCTAGATTGAGCTAGGTAGAAGTGAAAGTCAAGATAACTGCAGCCTTTCAGTCACATCGTAATCAGATATCTAAAATGATATAGTTAAGGGAGCTGTTGTTTGGATTGGTCTTTAAGCTTCTAAGTTAATTTTAATGAGTACTTTCCTTCTAAGTGTTCTCAGTTATCCTATTAAAATGACGTTAATATGAACAGTAATGGGGTAAACAGCATATATGCAATAACACCATTGATTTTTCGTTGTAGCATCTTTGGTATTATTTGATGTCTTTTATTATTCAAACCTTATTTTTTTATTAATGTAGCATTGAGGGCAGTGATTTACAAAAAAAATAATTCATAATGGGACTGAGGTGAGAGACCCTCTTCTGCTCCAGAAATTAAATGATTTCAATGAAAAAATAAATACATTTAATTACACACCAAGGGCCCTTATTCTATTATCGGCCGTAAGGCTGCGATTCCTTGCGGGGGTCCCGTTACCTCGCAATTCAATTATACGGCCCCGCAAGGATCTCCCCTTACGGCCGGCCGTAAATCTTGCAACCGGCCGTAAGCTCTGAAAACTTAAAACTCAAAAATAAATTCAAGCCTGCACTGTACAGCTCTGTAAATGCTAGGGATCATATTGGGGGGCATGAGGATTAAAAGTAACCCACTCTCAAGCTTGCACATCAGCCCAAACCCGAGTTCAAATTAACTGTTTGTTTATTTTCCGCCTGCGGCGTGGGCGGGTCTGAGGTGCTCCAAGCCCTCTGGACTTTTTACATGGATATTTGACGTATATTAAAAAAAAATATTTTACGGATTTGAGTATAGGGTAATTATGTGCTATTTTTGCTAACACCGAAAATCACTTTATAGTCTTCTCAAAGTGCAGGATGGCTTTATTTGGGCTATATTTCGTGCTTAATTGGTGCTAGCGGGACCTCTTTCCTGCAAGTAAGCTGCGGCTCGGTTTAAGCCTTGCAGAGAGGGTTCCCGGAGCAATTGAATTGCAAATAGGATTTTCTTACGGCCGATTTCCTTCCGGCCGTTTTAGAATCCCCGGCCGGAGGGGAATAGAATAGCAGAATAGATCAGGAACATTTCATAGATAGTTTTAATTAGAAAAATTTAATTGTCATGCCTCTGCTTGGCATTGGAGGCATTCAGATACGTTGGTGGAAGTTGTGTGTATTAGAGGGGCATTTACATTTATGGAGAGTAATACTTGCATTGTATGATGCAAGCAACCGGCTTCTGGGGCGCTTAGGGGGAAAGAGTGTGGAGTACATTTCAATCAGATTCCGTTATCTAATAAAGACTTCTGCCCTCTCCTTGTATTCTCCAACTCAGGCCCTACCTTCACTGATCGATAAAAACACACCAACATGATCCAACTCTCAATAAATGCTGTAACAATGACAAAATGGATTCCTCTACTAACAGAGTTTTCAGAAATTCATACTTTTCTCCAAAAAATGTTTTATGCCCATGGCTTACACAGCTGCTGACGGTTTAAGTTTGTTACAGACTTTACAAACAAGTGCCTTTTTTCTCGAACTACAGTGGTCCTTTAATGTTTGAGCCACACAAGAAGTTGTACCATTATTTAAATAGATATGTGTTTATGTTGCGCAAATTAAATATGAGACAAGTTTTAAAAATAAAATCTGTGGAAACGTGTTTATATCTCTGTTGGATTAACAGGATCCAATGATGAAAAGCCATACCATGTATCAATTAAAGAAGAACTAGAGGAAGAAATAAAAAAAGACCGTAATCATGACAAAGAGCTTGGCACAGGTGGGTTATATTTTTATTACTATTTATTTATGAAGAGCTACAACTTTCTGTAATGTATGTTATATGTGATCATCTGTGAAAAATAATGTTCAAAGTGCTTCATTGATTAAAGTAAGAGTAACATATGAAGGAGGTTTCTTAGAATAAATTGATTTTGGCTGAAGATAAAAACCCAGCGTGTCTGTACCTTGTATCTACATACCTTTTATGGTCATAGTCTAATTCCTACAGCCAGGCTCTAATGTTCTACCTCAGAAGATAACCTTGTATCTGCATACCTATTATGGTCAAAGTCTAACTCCTACAGCCAGGCTCTAATGCTCTACCTCAGAAGATGTGTCCAAACTCTTGTGAATATAACATCTTACAAATATTCAACTGAATCAAAAAAGAATGCAAACTTCTATGTTGCACTCAACTCGGCTTGAAGGACCATTTTAGGGGTTTTATAAAAGGCTCTCTAAAGAATAGCCCACTTTCTGGATCGCTACCTTGTCGTTACCTTTGTAATTCAATGAAGCTGTGAGCTATACCACGTAGAGTTGCCCAAGATGGGCAGGTCATAGCACAGGTCAGACAAATTGTGGTCTACTGGAGAAGGAACTGGCCCCCCACGCCAGTATCTTTGCCAAAATAACCTTATGGATAAGCACAATCGGAGACAAGATGTGCCTGTCTTACTGAAGTCCATAGGGTCAGGGAGCGAGTCGTCATGACTGAATGACTATACAACAACAAAGAATAGTCAGGTAGGGTTTTAATGAGAATAAAACATTTATTATACTTTTACTTTGCATTTAAAAAATTAAATACTTTTTTTTTAAAATCATGCCCAGGTTGTATACTCTCCAGATCTCTCCTCCCTTTGAATGATGTATTGTCTCTGAAGCTGGAGCCACCTAGGTGGAATAACTAAATTGAAAACCTTTTGAGACTACACTGTAAAACACAAATTAGTAGCAGGCAGTAGTGAAGCATGAGCTGCTAGCTATGTTTACAAACACACTTTCTAGCTTGAAAGGTTGTTTGTTTGATTTATACAGAATATGTGAGCTAATAAGAAATATGAAAAATGTCTGTAGAAAACAAGTTTAATTCTGTTTTAGGATTAACCGAGCCCAGTGATGACAATCTATACAGTGCATCAATTAAAGAGGAAGCAGAGGAAGAGACTGAGGAAATTAATATTCAGCAGGTGGACATCCGTCCAGACCTTGGTGCTGGTGAGTGATGTCAAGGTTTATAATATTTGTGCCAGATTAAACACGCAAACACTGGTAGAGGAGATAAAAAAAAATTCTAGTTAATAGGAGTGCAATTTGCAACCCTTTCTGGATCACTACCTTGGCATGGTGAAGGGGCTTGTGTAACTCAATGGAGCTGTGAGCTGTACCAAAAATAAGCAGGTCATAACAGAGAGATCTGACAAATCGTGGTTCACTGGAGAAAGAATTGGCAATCCAATATGTTTGCCAAGATAACCTTATGGACAAG
Source organism: Discoglossus pictus (assembly GCA_027410445.1). NCBI lineage: Eukaryota > Metazoa > Chordata > Amphibia > Anura > Alytidae > Discoglossus > Discoglossus pictus. The sequence goes on along the minus strand of CM050170.1, from coordinate 91,635,063 downwards.
CACAGCTAGAGACATACTGATAGATGTGTCTGGTTTGCTGTGATCCATAGGGTCACAGAGAGTCAAACCCGAACAAATAACAGGAAGGGTCTTGGACAGAAGGACAGAGGGAAGGGGATAAACATGAGCATTGTTGAAAATTTTAAATCATTTTCTCTCATTATCCTTCACTCCTGTACCTACACTCAGATGCTTTCAGGTCAGATATGGAGGGTACCACTGTAACCATGATCAGTACACTCTACTATAGTCCAGCCTCTCCTATCTTGCTGCCTACTATATTAGAGTTCCAGTCATGCCTAGTTGCTCCTACCTTGAGTTCCTGCCTGATCATGTCTAGCCCATGTCATCTAATTTAGAATCTAGTTTTGGCCAGTCTCAATTACATGACCAAGCAGGAACCACTTGAGGGTATTTAGTCCAGCCTCTCCTATTTTGTTGCCTACTAAATGCTCTCAAGTATTTCCTTATCGGCCATGTAATTTATGAGCACATTTCCTAGTCATGTTTCTGGTGGAAACACCTCTGAGTATGATAGGATGATTAGGAGGTTGGTTCTACCTGTAGCAACTGCCCATGGTTTCCATCTGCTCTGGCATCAGTAGGTAGGATTAACTCCTGTATGTCTCGCTGCAGTCCCAGTAAGATTAACCCTATTGTCTCTGGCTTCAAGAACAGGTCTCCGATCCATAACACTTTCTAACTAAGTTCTGTCTCTTTATTATGTTGCCACATTACGGGAAACAGGATGGGCTTCCTTCCCATTTGGGAATGGACTTAATGCGCCAGAAGATTTATGCAGCGCAACTCAATAATAAATAACCTAGAAGATTATACAGATGACAATTGGAAGGATTCTTCAAATACATTTTTTTTGTTTTAAACATTGTATAAGAGAGAAATAAAAATATATGGATGTGTAGAAACTCATTTATTTTTGTTTTGTGATTAACAGGGCTCCATAATGATAATCGAAACCCAGTGCTAATTAATGTGGAAGGAGAATATGAAAGAGATAGGAAGGCTATCTGGCCAGTGGATATCAATTCAGTTATCAGTAAAGGTGAGTCATTAGTAATACTTATAATGAATAAATCTTCATATTTAGATTTAAATCCAAGTTTCTCTCTTGTCCATATGGCAATCCAATGATGCGATTAGCTAATGAGCTCTTAAAGCAGGGTCATATGTGTATCTTCAATTATATTAAAATATTTTATTTAATTTTGTTCTGCTAATTGTGAGACCTGACATCTGCTATGCAAAATGAATCTTGTTTAATCATAAACTGAAAAAGGTAGACAAGTATTATAACTATTTATTAAAGATAAAACTTAAGGTAACATAGAAAAGTTCCAGTTATTGCCAAAAATGTTTTAGTTCTTTTATGCATAGATAAACTGAAAGATCCACACTCTCAGGTAAAGGGCTTATCAACAGCAACTAATTAATATTAGCACTGGGGGTAATAAAGAAGAAGTGGATGCACAGTTGGAAATAAATAATAATAGTAACAGGGTTAACCATATAAAAACAATAATAATAAATCGTGTTTTTTTATTTGCAGTTCTTTCTTCCAAAGTTGATGGACCAAAGAGCAGGGATTTGCTAAAAGAATCGTACCCTGCAGTCCCTGCACCAGTTGCGATGGGAGCTCATACCAGTATGTTTCAAGTAACCACACCAGGGCCATCAACCTCCTGTGTTAATGAGCTTACAAGAAACAAGGCTTCTACAAGTCAACAAACATCTGTCCAACGCAAACGCCATCGGTGTAATGAATGTGGGAAAATGTTTGATTACAAAAGTCTCCTTAATCGACATCAGATAATTCATTCTGTAGAAAAGCCTTATAAGTGCAATGAATGCGGTAAAAGGTATGCTTATAAACATGTTCTTGTTACACATCAGAAAATGCACACTGGTGATCTGCCGTATAGTTGCAATGAATGCAGGAAAAACTTTGCCAAAAAATCCCATCTCCGTGCACATGCAATATCGCACAGGGAAGACAGGAATTTTAGATGCAGTGAATGTGGCAAAGAGTTTGCTTGTGAAAGATATCTCATTATACACCAGAGAATACACACATATGTAAAGTCTTATAGGTGCAATGCTTGTGGGAAACTGTTTGCTTGTAGACGATATCTTACTATACATAAGAAATCACATGCCACAGAGCTGCCTCATAAGTGTGATGTATGTGGGAAAAGGTTTGTTTATAATTATCACCTTATTAAACATCAGAGATCACACACAGGGGAGAAACCTTATATGTGCAGTCAGTGTGGGAAACACTTCATTGACAAATATAATCTTGCTGCACATCATAAAACACACATGGGAGTGAAGCCCTATAGGTGCAATGAATGTGGGACAGACTATGCTACGAAGTCCAGTCTTACGAGACACAAGAAATCACACACTGGAGAGACTCAAGAATTATAGTTTATCATTCTGAGAGGAAACAGCATAAAGGCATAACACACTTAAAGGATCACAAAAGTTGTCATATGTGCTCTGCGCCATCATTTAGAGGGTCAAAATCATGTGGAAAATTTGTTTACATTTTTCAAATTAATTGAGAATTGATTTGGATATTGTCATTTTAGTTTAGCCCTTGAAGCTGTCCCACAAGAATCTGCTAAAATAATACGGTTGGAGGCTGTAACTCTTATACACTGTATTATGGATTTACACTCCCTTTCAAAGTAGAGTATGGTGGTGCAGTGGTAAGCAATCTATTTTAAAGATTTTTCTTCCATTGGTAAGTAATTTGTTCGATTCCCCTGCCTTACACTTGTTTTTTTTTCTTTTCTTAAAAATGTTACTTGAGATATTTATCGAGAGAGAGAGAGAGATACACACATATGACGATTTTATATATATATATATATATATATATATATATATATATATTTATTGTGACAAGGATGGGCGTATAAACTGTACCCACTTTGAAAGAACGGTTCATAAGTAAGGCAGTAAACAGGATTTTATTATACAAACAAAAAAACCCAATTTAAACAATGATTGAAAATAAACATCTACATAAACGTTCTAACTGAACTTCAGGAATGCCCTGATTATACCTGAGTAGCTTGTTTGTCTCAGGTGACAAATAAATTAAGTACTGTTTTCCTATTCCTGTATGCACTTTTATAGTCTCTGTAATGCAGGATACTTTTTACTGTGTGAAGTTATAACCGCATGCAGAGCATAGGCCCGCCCCCTCTCTCCATATTCTCTACCCCAGGGCCCTTTTGATACTGCAGTTCCTTTTCCTGCGCTGTAGGTCTACAACACTCAGTCTCTGCCCTGGGGTTTGAAATAATAATTTGCATACCTTATAATCCAACGTCTCTGTCTGTCTTTGCAGCTTCTTATTGGCAAATACGTTTGCAAATCCTCTGAATACAAAACTCTCTATCTCTCTGTATTTAGGGCTTCACACAGACAGCTGCACTTTCTCTGTTTGCTGGAGATTCTCTACCTCATTCCACAGATCCTCAGCTTCCTGTGTCCTTAAGGATTCTTTGCCAGTGGCATCCATACCAGGTTAAAGATCCACACAGGAACAGCAAGCACACATTTCTCTGTTTTCTGGCTCTTCAGCACACCAGCTGGGCCTCTTTCAGCAGACTCCACACTCTGCTCTCACTGCTTCTTCAAACAGACTGCAGCTAAACACTTCTCACAGCCCTTCCCATGTCTGCTTTCCAGGCTTTAAAGTGAAGCTTCAGCTGAGGCCAATTAGGCGTTCTCTAGGAGTTTAACTCCGTCACTCCTGTCAAGAACTCTTCATCCTTCTGTACCTGGCACCATCCTCTAGGGGGCAAATGGTCACAATATATATATATATATATATATATATATATATATATATATATATATATACATATATATATATATATATATAAAAATATATATATATATATATATAAAATCGGTCATATATGTGTTAATAAATATGTTAGTTAATCATAACAAACAAGTGAAAGGCATTGATTTAGAAGTAATGACTTAACTAATGAAAATATTTTAAGAAATACGCTTTAACTACACCAACACAAAAAAAAGTATGTGTAAATGATAAACTAATTTCATTATTTGAGATATATATATATATATTGAAAAATTATATAAACTATTAAGAATTATATATATATATATTTTTTTTTTAAATATATGTACTTCACATAATTGTTAAATCGTTTTTTAAATAAATAAAAAACAAGCCAGTTACATTGGATTGACATATGCTTTATAAAACAGACTAAATAACATATTTCAGAATTTTTTTAAACCGTAAAGAAAAAAAGCACCCTTTGTGGAAATTGAACCCAGGACCTGTTCCATCACAGACAGTAACACTAGCTGTGAGCCACCTGCTCAGTGGCTACGCAAGATGCTAGAATATAATGAAGTAGTTACAATGACTTAGCCATTGCCTCATTCAAAGTTTCTTCCCGAGATTCTAATTAGTAGGTAATATGTTCCTCACGGTACAGAGCTTATTACTCACCTTGACTTCAATTGATCAGTATTTCATGAATTTAGCATCAGTTTTAAAAATGAAACACTTTTCCACATGCTTTGTCATCTTTTATCTAATGGTGCAGAACACAAATAGTGGGCTTTGTTGGTCCTTTAAGGACTTTTTTTTATAGTCCATTGTAGATTAGAAAGAACCTCACATAGTTGCAAGTAATGAACACCATTAGCAGCTTTGTAAGTCATAGGCATAAAAGTGTTTTCAGAGCAATTCTTAATTCTAGCAGATTCTACTAGTATGTGGAAGCTGCTATGATAGTCAAGCTTCCTTTTCATGATACAAGGTAGTGGTTACAGAGCATGGCAAGCAAGACACTCATATAGTCTACTACGACAATGGGAAGGAAGAGGAAGGTGTCCTGTGTTGGAATCTTATCCTAATGTGTCAAAAAACAAATTACCTCCCTCCCATACTTAGTCTCCAAGCCAAAATTAGTGTCAGTTAAAGTAAATCTTCATAACTTCTGAAGTTTTCCCCATTCTAGAGTAATCCTTTATCACTGGATGGTTCTGTGCTCACCCACCTTGGAAACCAAGATGGTGCTTGTGAATTGGTTGCTGCTGGGCTAGGCCTATAAACTGATATATTTGGACTTGCTCAATCAATATATACCTATACTAGTTGATCTATATTCCTATTTCATTACTTTGCTGTTTCTTATCATGTGAGTTGTCGACTCTGCATCATGATCATCATATGAATTAAAATTTGACGACAGATTACAAACAATAGATTTCATACCATATTTTAGTACATTGTTTAGTAGCACTAGTATTGAAAAGAAGGGGTGAAATTATTTCATAATGTTTAATAACTATTGTATTCAATTATATGTTGTACTGGCCAGGCCTTATCAAATTGGCAGAAGCATTGGACAGTGAGATTGGAAATTAAAACGTAAAGATGTGGGTGTTCTTAATGGAAGACAATATACTTACAAATAGCTAATAAACTAAGGGTTATTTTTTATTTGGTGTTTTTTTAAACATATTTTGCCCATTACCAGATAAATCTTTCAAAAGAGTATATAGTAAACATGAGACTACAGTGTACCTTTTTAGCATAATTTATCCTATAGAGCCTAATTCATTAATAAAACATTTTAATAGCAGACTACGACTTATGCCTGGACAAACCTCTAATTTCAAATCATGACCTTGTGTTGTATTATGCGTTTTCTCAAAAATTCTAATCTTGAACCTTATTTATTTTATGAATATTTTTTAAAATATAAGAAATAACACACACATATATATATGAACTGTTCTTTCTTCTCTCCCATGCTACCTCAACATTATCCCTTTGTGCTCCGTCTCTCTTCATGTTGCCCTCTTATGTATTGATATATTGATTTTATATGAGTGGTTTTATTATGTTTTATATATGAATCAAATGTTTACAACCATTTTAGTTTTGTGTATCTCTTTCATCTATTGAAACACATTCCATTTGAGAAGGAAGTTTAAATGAATATTTATTGAAATTATGTACATCTTTGTTTTAATACATTGAGAAGTAAAAGCTCTTCACCTCTGCAGTTGGAGCAGACCTTAGAATTTCGATAGCCTTTCAGCCAATCAAAACAGACACAAACAGCATGGAATTCCCAGCATCCAGGGAAAGAAAATAGTCCTACAACTTATGTCTTAGCCAGAAGATCTTTTTATTGAACAGGGTACAGAGGCCCACATTCAATTCTAAGCCGTAACTCTATCGCAGACAGCCGTATGTATGGTGTTCTGCGGTCTCCCGTTGGTCTCTGATTGCGATGCTAATCAATTGCTCAAGCCCGCAAGTTACTGTCCCAAAGCTGAAACCGTAAACCATGCACTGGTTCGTAGCAGTTCAGGGTGAGAACATGATCAATTTAGCAAGCCCCTAACCTCCCATTTCAAATCAGCCAATAGAAAACGAGACATTATTACGGCAGTAAATCATGGAGGTTACATGTCAATCAATTAGGTTCGGGAGTTCAATATTCAATCAGACTCGTAAACCTGCAAAATAAAGAATTATGAAAATGAATGCCAATACTGTTCTAGTCCATATGGGTGTCCTGATATGTATTAACTCATTGGTACCCAAGATCGATTTAGCCCCAAAATGAAAGAAAAATATAAAATAAGGTTCCTGCCTATTTGCGGGCTTGAGACTGTTGTGCAATTAATTGGAATGTCTATCATCGCTTTTCCCATTATTTACAGTGCAGTATTGATTTTTTATTTGCATTTACAGTGCTACAAATAGGTGTTTAACCCCCTTGCGTGTCCTCTCTAGCACTCATCTGAGTTTCTCCTTCTTTTGCCATTTACGGGTGTGAAAACATTTGCAGGCTTAGGGAAATTGAGCAATCGAATAGAGATTTGCAATTTTAGCCATCGTAACACTTGCGAAAGTGAAAGATCAAAGGCTTCGGGAGGCTGTAAGTTATGGGTTTAACCATCGCAATCTTTTCAAGCCTGTAACTCCTAAGCTGTTCCGAGCCCGCAAATAGACGTCAATTGAATAGCATTATAGCTTGCGAGCTCACTTACGGCTCCCAGATCTCACAAAAGCTCAATTGAATGTGGCTCAGAGTATTTATATGAAAAATACAATAGTAGCTTTAGACATTAACATAAAGTAATTTAAACAGTGGTACCATTAAACACTATTGCATGATAATGTAATCAGTAGTTTGAAGCTCAGATTAAGATCACTAGATCAGAAGGCCATGTTACACTAATCATAGCCGCTGCATTTGCATCTCTCCACAGGAAGCCTTCAATGCTGAACTCTCCCACTGTTCTAAAGGTACTTAAGCATTTTGTTTCCTCCATTGAAGGGCTCTTAGGTCTGTCCTTTCAAACAACTTAATTACATTTCCATAGACCAGGTCACACTGTATATCTTGAATAAACACACAACAACTTATAAATATATATACAAACATCAAAAATTTTAACATGAATACAATTACCCAGTATTATAATTCGGTAAAGCATTAACTTAACACTGAATCCACCCAGAACCAAACATGAACCCCCTAGAAAAAGGGATTCCCTTAGCCTAGAGGCCCATGATGGTTTGTGCCATTTCTTTCCTTTTTAAAAATGACATACTTGGAGAACGGGTCTGCTGCCATGCATGTTTGGGCCAATGAGTCCTTGTCTGTTCTATTCCAATAACATGGTCTGGCTCAACTGCATCGTTGTAAGCTATGTGGGGCTAGATTGTTAGGAAAAGGGCACTGGCCTCCCCAGTCTGGATGAAGGTGCAAGAGTTGTTCCCCAATCAGTTGGTACTGTGCTGGTAGTAGTCCATTTCTCCTCAGTCCAGGGGCTGGGTCCTGGTTGCTTGTTGCCACAAGAGTTCTACTTTACAACAGAAAGCATACTTATCCTGTAGCTTACATTCATCTAAGCATCTCACCAACATCAAATGTTGCAGTTGCTGAGTGGCTGCATTCATCTTTGCTTCAAATCACAGTGGTAGATCTGTTAGGATCATGCTACATTCCTTGGATGGAGGGCTTCGGGTGTGCCTTAGCTAGATCACCCTATGTCTGTTAGGAACATAATCCTTCTCTCTAACTTCCAATTTTCTCTTGAGGAAAATTAGTGCCAATCTCAATGCCTCCCAAATTTAGAGTTGAGCTTTGTCTGTGGGGTCTCTACTTTCTTCATGTGATCTTCTTTAGGAGCTGAAGGAAAGTCCCCCACCTCAATTGCTATTTGCTCACTTTCCATCTGATTTTGGCGAGTATTAGTATCTGCCATACCACTTCCCATTTGTTGCTGGGGAGTGCCAACATCCTCCATGCCACCGCCCATGAAATCCTGCTGCTGGGATGTGAGTAACTCACATAGAACACTTCCCTTGGAGGGAGGGCTGCCATCCTCCATGCTGCATCTCATCTGCTGGTGGGGAGCTCTGCCATTCTCATGTTATCTCATATGAAATCCTGCTTCCACTTGGGAGTGCCTGATTCTCACTTTTAGCTTGGGAGATATAGCATCCTTCATGCAAGATCACATGACATGCTGCCGAGAGCTGGGAAGTTGCTGATTCACCCAGGTCACTTCCTATCTCTCACCAGGAGGGCCAACATCCTTCTGCTGCCACTAAGGAGTGACTTACCTAGGAAGGCCCTGTCTTTGGACTTACAATCTAATGTGCATAATGGTTTTCCGATAGTAACTTACAAGATTGAATATTTGCAATTTTACCATCTAAAGGGGCTGAAAGAGGCAGACACAGGGGCAGGAATAACAGATTAGGAATTGGTAAGGCAGGGAAGGAGTGAACGATAAGAGTAATAGATGGTGACAGATAAGGTGACAATTTAAACTAGTACAATTAGAAGAACGGCAAAAACTTAACAAACAAAAAAATAGTAAAGTTAAACATCTCAGGTAGCTTATTTTGAGGCTATATGTTCCATTTAAAGCTGGGAAACAATCTGGTTGATTTAACACCAAGTTATGTAGTACCACCATTGTCCTGCATTTCCTGGCTATATTGGCCCCAAACTAAGGATGGCATCTAAAGAATACCCACATTGAACCATAACATTGGTAGCCCTGACTCTTATTTGGTGACAGCAGACCAGTTCTGATTCCTGTATTCACTCCTCTGGTTCATCCCCCAGAATGTGTTGCCAGGAGTTCCTGCTTTCTTCTCCCAAGGACCTCCCTGTACCCATTGCTGGACATTCCATTAGACTGCTAAACGATCAGGGATCACAGCTCATCTCTCTCTGAGGGCATCAGTTCCATCTTTGCTAAGCTAATTTATGCCAGTCAAACCCGCCCCTGTCCTAGGCTCAGAAGGTGTAGATACAGCTGTTGCCACCAAATATGTTACAGAATGGGTCAACTCCAGTGGTGTATGAGCCAGAATAATCCTGGGGGGATACAGCTGATTGTATACACAGGCTGTAAAATAGCTTATTTATACATACATACAAACATAGAAAAATCTGTGGGGATTTGACCCCCCCGTTCCTACACCGATGTAATCAGGAGTTTGAAGCTGAGATTAAAATCACTAGATCAGAATGCCAAGTTAATATAATCACTGTTGCATAATAACTGACTGGTTAGCAACCGTTCATTAGCATTTCTCTACAGGAAGACTTGACTTGAACATTTTTATGGTTTTAATGGTCCTATGACATTGTGCCAGCTCATAGCTCTGTCTTTGCAAACAGTAACTTGATTAAACTTCCATGGGCAAGGTCACCGTACCTTAAATTACCACACAAATATGTATAACATGGAATAACCAAATGGTTCAAAACCGGGAAAGGAGTGTGACAGGGTTGTATTGTGTGACAAGGTATTTAACTTAAAAAATACATCATATGTTAGGCTGGACAAAATTAATCCAAAGCTGGAATTAATATTGCTGGGAAAAAAATATCAACAACCACTGATCCATGGATGATACCACTCTGAGGGCTAAAAGTGAGGTGGCCTGTGGCTCAACATTAAAAAGATAAAGATCATGGCAAAAAGATGGGGAAGAAGTGGAGGCAGTAACAAATGCTATTTTCCTAGGCTCCAAGATCTCTGCAGATGGTGACTGCAGATGTGCTTCTGAGGAGGAAAGCTATGGCAGAGAAGTAAAGATATTACACTATCAATAAAGGTCTGCATAATAAGAACTATGGTATTTCCAGTAGTAACATACAGATGTGAGAGCTGGACCATAAAGAAGCCTGAGTACCATAGAATTGACACTTTTGAATTGTGGTGTTGGAGAGTCCCTTGGACCTCAAGAAGATCCAAACAATCCCTACTACAGGAAATGAAGACAAACTGTTCACTGGATGGTTTGAGCATGAGGTTGAAGCTCAAATATTTTGGCCATGTCATGAGAAGGCAGTCAGTGATGCTGGGAAAGATTGAATGCACACGAAGAAGGGGATGGCAGAGGCAGAAATGGATAGATGAGGTAATTGAAGCAAGCTTGATGGAGCTTAGTGGGGTAATGACTTCCAGATGTGCCTGACATGCTGCGATCCACAATGGTGTCAAGATCCAAGAGAGGAGGCCTATTCACCTCCAGAATTGTCTGCCTTGAGCTACAGGAATCCTTACTCAGGACCTTGGGATGGATGTGTCACTTGTTGCATGGCGGTCATATCAGGATCACCAGCGAGAGCATCCAAAACACAGGATCATTGGATCAGCATATCCAATACCATCTCCTCTTCAGTGGGCTTGAAAAGGCCAAGGAGACCAATTCTACCTGCAGATTTCATTGTGTTTCATAGTCCTTTTTGTGTCTTTACGGGTTATCAAAAAACGGGGAAGAAAAGCATTCATGTCTCCCAATCTTTACTGCGGAGTTCACCGAGTTCATTTTCAAATTTCCCCTATTAATGTCTATGAGCCAATTGGGTGGCTTCCTGGTAGTTGGCTTTCTTATTGGTAGCTTCTCATTGTCCCTTTGCCAATCAGATTAGCCCCTGCTTCCAAAGTGAATTAACATAGGATAAGAAATACCTGTAATTATCAGATCGCCCACAAGAGGGCACTGCAGGATACAAAATGATTGTCTGTTCTTTATTTAGCACCAAGCTGGGCTGCAGTATATCCATATCAGAAGCTCCTTTAATTCTAAATGTTTATGCCCTTAATGACCCTTGGTTGGAGGGGAGATTGAGACACAACTGAATGCCTAAACATCAACAATTGATAAATATACATACAAATATCAGACACATTTGACACAAACACAATCACCCAGTATTATAATTTGGTAAATCATTAACTTCTGTAGTACACTGAATATACCCAGAACCAAATATGATGCTTAATCTAAAGGGAATACTTCATACATACCTGATTGTCCCAGGGTGGTTTGTGATACACACGTTTATTTTTTTCCTTTAGGACTTAATAAAACCCCTTATTTCCCTCTCCTGTGTCTCTCACCCCTGTTTCTCTTTTCCCCTCTCCCTCCCTTGTGTCTTTTCTCCTCCCTCTCCCTCCTCTGTTCACAAAAAGAAAAAAACATTAGCGGGCTTGGGAAATATATATTGATGTGGTCCAGTATTTATGCACAAGCCAGTCCAACAAAACTCCACTAGCCCCACACCCTGACCATGTGGGGAGGCCTGTCCATCAGTGATGTCACTCCCTTCTCAACCCCTTGGTCAGGGAGCCTAATTTACTACCTAGGCTAATTGGCCCTTTGATCCTGGCTTTATAGGAAGTATCTGATCAAATCAGGAGTGCAGACACCCAAGTGTCCACTGCACACCTGCGCCATTTAGCTCTTTCCCCATTGTACTGGATCCCCTACTACCAAGCACCTGGTAACTGGTGACCCCTCTGCCCCAGGGACCCTGGTAATACACTTTATTAAACTTCCCATACAAAGTACTATCCATTTAAAAACTTCCATACAAAGTTCTATACTACCCATACGAACTTCCATATCTCCCATACAAAGTTTCATACCTCCATACAAAGTTCCACACTTTCATGCAAAGTTACATACTTCCCATACAAACTTCCATATTTCCCAAACAAAGTTCTATACCTCCCTACAAAGTTCCATACTTCCATACAAAGTTCCATACTTCCATACAAAGTTCCATACTTCCCATACTAACTTCCATATTTCCCATATAAAGTTTCATACCTCCATACATAGTTCCACACTTCCATACAAAGTTACATACTTCCCATACAAACTTCCATATTTCCCAAACAAAGTTCTATACCTCCATACAAAGTTACATAGTTACATAGGCCCTCATTCAATTGCAATTTGGTCAATTGAATAGGGCCCTAAATAAGCACATAACATATATTTTTTAAAGAAGTTTTTATTTAGCAAGCATCTATCCAAAAGAAAGGTTTTCACTAACTAAAAACTTCTTTAATAAAAATATGCTATGTGCTTCTTTAGGGCCCTATTCAATTGGCCACATCGCAATTGAATGAGGCCCATAGTATTTAAGGTTGAAAAAAGACTTTCAGTCCATCAAGTTCAACCTTTTAAGATCTCCTCTGATCTGCAATATGCAGATTAATTATTAATCCATTTTTTTTTTCATTTTTTCTTATTAATTAATCCAGAGGAAGGCAAACAGAAAAACAAAACAAAAGAGAGACTTAGCCAATCATCTCAAAGGGAAAACAAAAATAAAATAAAAATAATTCCTTTCTGACCCCAGATAATGGCGATCGGTTTTCTCCCTGGATCAATACTGTCTCTCTAATTATCCATGATAACCCTGAATTCCCTTTTTAATTAGAAATAAATCCAGTCCCCTTTTAAAGTTATCTATTAAATCCGCTGTCACCACCTCCTCTGGTAGATAATTCCACAGATTAACCACCCTTACAGTGAAGAACCCTTTTCTTTCTTTAAGGTGGAATCTTTTTACTTCTAACCTCTAGGGATGTCCTCTTGTCAGTTGAAAACCTCTTGGCACAAATAGCTCCCTTGACAAATCTTTATACTGACCCTGGATGTATTTATATATGGTAATCATATCTCGTCTTAGATGCCTTTTTTCTAGAGAAAATAAGCTTAATTTGGTTAGTCTTTCTTCATAATTTAGCCCCTCCCTTCCCCTTATTAGATTTGTTGCCCTCCTCTGTACCTTTTCCAGCTCTAAAATTTCCTTTTTATGAAGTGGTGCTCAAAATTGTACTCCATATTCCAAATGAGGGCGTACTAGAGATTTGTAAAGTGGCAGAATTATATTTGCTTCTCTTGCTTCTATAACCTTCTTAACACATGCTAATATTTTATTTGCCTTTGCAGCTGCTCTTCGCTTTGAGCACTGTTACTTAGGTGGTTGTCCACAAGCACTCCCAAATCCCTTTCAATATCTGATACACCTAGATTTGCTCCATTAAGATTATAAATTGCATGGCTATTTTTCCTTCCCGGATGCATAACTTTACATTTATTCGTATTAAATCGCATCTGCCATTTAGATGCCCATTCCTCAATTTTAATCCATTTGGAGGGGAAGAACATCATTATCTGATTTAATTACCTTGCACAACTTCGTGTCATCAGCGAAAATAGAGACACCACACTCCAATCCTACCTCTAAGTCATTAATAAATATGTTAAAAAGGAGAGGACCTAATACTGAACCCTGAGGAACCCCACTTACCACATTAGTCCAATCGGAGTATGTTCCATTTACAACAACCCTTTGCTTCCTGACTTTTAGCCAGCTCTCAATCCATGAGCAGATATTTACTGCAATTCCTGTATCCCTTAGTTTGCACAATAGTCTCCCATGTGGCACTGTATCAAAAGCCTTTGCAAAATCCAAAAAAGACTACATCCAGTGAGTTGCCTTGATCCAGGTTCCTACTAACCTCCTCATAGAAACTAATTAGATTTGTTTGACGTGACCTAACCCTCATAAATCCATGTTAACAACTACTTATAATCCTGTTCAAATAGACATATTCTTGTATATTATCCCTTATTAACCCTTCTAAAAGCTTCCTCTCTACAGCAGTGAGGCTCTCTGGTCTATAATTCCCCGGATTTGCTTTTGCTCCCATTTTAAATATAGGTATCATATCAGCTTTTCTCCAGTCATCTGGTAGAGACCCTGTGTTGAGTGAATCTTGAAAAATTAAATATAATGGTTTGGCTATTACAGAACCCTGTTCCCTTAGTACCCTTGGATTTATTCCATCAGGACCTGGGGCTTTATTAACCTTTTTTTTTTTCCAACCTCTTTTGGATTACTTCCTACATTAACCAATTATTTGGTGAAGGTAGTGTAGCCCCATTATGTTGCAGTGTCCCAACCACTGGTGCCTCCCTTGTGTATACCAAAGAAAATAACCTATTTAGCTCATCTGCCTTTCCTGGTCACTAATTATCAGATGGCCTGTGTCACATTGTAATGTTCCTATAGCTTCCTTCCTGGCCTTCTTCCCATTAATATACTTAAAAAATATTTTACGGTTAGTCTTACTCTCTTTTGCAATTCATTTTTCATTTTCTATTTTAGCCAGTCTAATCGCGCTTTTGCAAGTCTTGTTGATTTCCTTGTATTCCTGTAAAGCAGTCTCTGTCCCCTCTTGTTTGTGCAATTTAAATGCCTGTTTTTTACTCTGTATCTTGATCTTTAAATCATTGTTAAGCCACATTGGATGGGATTTACTCCTTTTACTTTTATTCCCACATGGTATATGCCGATGTGTATGTATATTTAGTAAGAATTTAAATGTTGTCCATTTATGTTCAGTATTTTTACCTATAAGTCTCTGTCCCAGTCTATACTTTGTATTGCTGCCCTTAGACCGTTAAAATCTGCCCTTTTAAAATTAAGAGTTTTTGTTGGCCCCTTAAAATTTTGTTTTTTTAATTCAATCTCAAATCAGACTGTGTTGTGATCACTGTTTCCCAAAGGTTGCCCTATTTCAACGTTTGATACTATATCAATATTCTTTGTGATGTCTAAATCTAAGATAATGATCCCTGAGTGTACTCAAGAACCTACCCCCTTAGCTGAACTGCTGGTCTCATTTATCCAGTTTATTTCAGGGAAATTAAAATCTCCCATTATTAGAACTTGCCCATGCTTAGCTGCATTTCCAATCTGTAACAATAATTGTATTTCCTCATTTTCAGCTATATTTGGGGGTTTATAGCATACTCCTACTAATATTCTTTTGGAATTTGCTGCTCCGCTATTTAACTCTACCCACAAACTTTCAACTTTATCATTAGGTCCACCATAAATATCTTCTCTGACTAAAGGCTTAAATTCAGGCTTGACATACAGACAAATCCCTCCTCCTCGCTTACCATTGCCTCTATCTTTCCTAAATAGGTTATAACCATCCAGATTAACAGTCCACTCATGAGATTCATCCCACGACGTTTCAGTAATGCCTATTAAATCCCATTTTTCATTAATTGCTAATAATTCTAACTCTCCCATTTTTCCTGGCAAGCTTCTGGCATTAGCTTACATACTTCCACACAAAGTTCCATACTTCCCATACAAACTTCCATATTTCTCATACAAAGTTATATACCTCCATACAAAGTTCCATACTTCCCATACAAAGTTACATACTTCCCATACAAAGTTCCATATTTCCCATACGAACTTCCATATTTCTCATACAAAGTTATATACCTCCATACAAAGTTCCATACTTCCCATACAAAGTTACATACTTCCCATACAAAGTTCCATATTTCCCATACGAACTTCCATATTTCTCATACAAAGTTATATACCTCCAAACAAAGTTCCATACTTCCCATACAAAGTTACATACTTCCCATACAAAGTTCCATATTTCCCATACGAACTTCCATATTTCTCATACAAAGTTATATACCTCCATACAAAGTTCCATACTTCCCATACAAAGTTACATACTTCCCATACAAACTTCCATATTTCCCAAACAAAGTTCCATACCTCCATACAAAGTTCCATACTTCGCATACAAAAAATACTTTCATGGTATACTTAAAAAAAAAAAAGAGTATAACAACGGTATTGAATAATATATATGCTCTTATAATTAAATATAACAATGTCAAATTACACCAGGGGCCAAACAATTATAAATTGAAACTGAGACCATATTAAAAGAAACTATTTTTTTTTCTATTTTCAATCATTTTTTTCTCTTTTTTATTATTTTTTATTTTTATCAGTATGTTTATATTTTCCCTTCTAGATTACCTGGTCTTGGTGAAGGGGCTTGGGTATCTCAATTAATCTGTGAGCTAAACCTTGTAGGGTCATCCAAGATGAGCAGATCATAGCAGAGAGATCAGACAAATCACGGTCCACTGGAGAAGCAACCTACTCCAGGATCTTTAGCAAGAAAACCCTATGGATGAGCATGGCATGCTGCGGTCCATAGGGTCACAGAGAGTCTGAACAATAATAAACAACAACAAATATTTATTTTGATTATTTTTTTATCATTTATTTTTAATTTTAAATTCTCATTTTTCTATATATTTATAATTTATGTTTATAATTAGTTTCAGGTCATTTATCATTAGCTGATATTTTGAATTTTTTAGGAATTATTTGATATTATTATTTTTAAGTATTGTTGATGTACTGTATAATTGCATTTTCCCATTATTAGAATGTGTGGTTATGGGTTCATGCTCTCTTCTTTTTTGGGACATCGGCATAATCTGATCCATTGCATGTGAAATTGATATAGTTTGGTAGATGTCCTTTCATTTATGGATGAACATTTTCTCTTTCTTCAGTTATTTGGTCTTCAGCACCCAGCTTTTTACTTATGCTATTAAGTTTATTAAGTATTATTAAGAAAATTGTGTCTACTCTTATATGGCTTATCTGTTGTTTAAATAAAATGCCATGTGAGCTATTAGAAGTATGTGCATAATAATGATGAGAACAGTGTATGACAATGTTTAGATATGGGACTACAGTCCCATCTCTACCACCCGGATGCCATTTATAGCATTTACGGCCCCTCGGCTCAAGTCACTCAAGTGCTGCCCCCCCCGAAGTTTGTGAAGGTTTCTCTCCAGAGGTCTGAAGTAGTTAACTCCTGGAGCAGTTCAATCAAGAAACACCTGTTCACAGGGAGATGGCTGGGGCCATTTTATTTTTGGACTGCAGTCAGAGAGGTCAGACGAGAGACAGAGAGAAACTGCAGACAGAAACACTACAGAATGGAGCGGTTAGGCAAGCCATTGAGGAAGAGAAGTAGGTTTCTGTGTGAGGCTGAAGAGTTTACAGAACAGAGGACTTTTACAGAATGAGAAATTGGACCTGGAAAACAAGTGAAGATGCCCAGAGGTTGAAATGTTTTGTGTGCTGAAAGGACACAGAGAGAAAGTCTGGTCTTATTGAACATACAGGCCAGTGACTTTAAACAAATTATTTGTACTGGTTCTTTTGTTTGCTCCACCGA
This sequence comes from Discoglossus pictus, assembly GCA_027410445.1. NCBI lineage: Eukaryota > Metazoa > Chordata > Amphibia > Anura > Alytidae > Discoglossus > Discoglossus pictus. Next base: position 91,617,597 of record CM050170.1, on the reverse strand, counting down.
GGATTAACTGACTCGAACAGTAAAGTTAGTGACCTGGTGAGAGCTAGGCCAGTTACTTTCTTTTGTTTTTGGTGAATCATATTATAATACTGGCAAATGTAATTTAGTAAATTATAAAAAACATTTCAAACCTGTCTTGTTGTGTCAGAAACACGGCCATTAAGAGTGAAAAGCATAGCAGTTTACCACAATATATACATATTGTTTCTTCGCACCTTTCCTCACTAGTAACCCTGTATAGCAAACCTGTCTCATCCCTGCTAATGAGGGATCCTGCTCTACATTCCCTTTTAATTACTCTATGCTGGCCCACTGCATACCTTTGCCCCAAAGCTGCTTGAGCCCTGATCACAATGTTAATGTATGGGCACTCCATCAAGCCCAAGTCATTGCCCAACAATACATTGGTCAGTAATCCAGACATCAGTCCCACTTCCTACAACCCCCTCCTGGTTTCCCAATCAATGTACACTTGGGCCACTGGGACGAAACGTATTTGGCCACCAGCATCCACAACATCCATTTCTTTTATTAGCAGGACTGCTGGGCTAATTAAACCAAGTAGATAAATGCTGCTCCAGTGTCCCAGGATCCTTGCATCTCTGGCCATCTAAGATAACCTGCTTAAAGTCCTGCCGCTGCTTGTCGGCTTGGCGTTGATGGAGGGATTATTGACCCAGTCAAACAATAGTGGAATTGGTCTCCCTCATCCTCCTTCCACCCAATGGTAACCCATTTGCCCAAATAATAAAGTGGCTGCTTTGGCCCAGAATCCACCAGGCTGGGCTGTCATGGGCAATCCCGCCTCAAGTGGTCTCTCTGGTGACATCCATAACAAGAGCCTGATCAGTGGATAGCTCACCAAACCTCATCATCCTTCTCAGTCAGTCTGCAACCTGGCCTGCAGTGGGAGTATTATCCCCTGATAATAGGTGTGCCCCTTCAGGGCTTCCTGCATGCTGGCCCATCTCACTGACTTTTCTCAGCTCCTGGAGCATTGCAGCTCTAGGTTGGGAGCCAGGTAAGTCAATTCCTCTGAGCTTGATCTGGTCACTTAGTTCCGCTGTAGACAGCTTCTCGTACTTGTAAATCTTTTGTTGTGAAAAAGGATCTACCACTGCCACTAGTTTGTCATGATCTAGTCTTCTTATTGGACTTGAACTGATTTAGCAACCCCACCTACACCTTAGGTCTTTTCTTCTACAGTTCAATGTTTATTCACATGAATGGATACAAGTAGTCCCACATTTGTATTCAATTAACACAACCTGGTTAAGTGTGTGTGTACATATATATAAAGATTGTCCTCTTTTGGGGAAGGGTGAAGACCACCCTGACCTACTGGTCTTTCAGGACCTAACCTTGTCTATGAAAGAGTGATTAACTGGCGACTGGAGAATAAGCTGACTGGGCCTTTAATTAATTGGAGTACTTGGAAATTCCCCATTAAAATTCCCATATACAGTATGACCCCTAGGGATTGGCCCATTCATATTGCCAGATCAACTGGTCAATGACCATTCAGGAGGACACCAGATTGGTTCAGGATATTCTAGAGGGATTTTAAATAAAGACTTTAACCCTCCACCATTGGATGGTGACCGGCCAATAAGAAGATTACCAATGCAGTGCTACTGTATTCACATAGGCCCTCATTCAATTGCAATTTGCCCAATTGAATAGGGCCCTAAATAACCCCATTACATATATTTTTGAAAGAAGTTTTTTGTTAGCAAGCATCTATCCAAAAGAAAGGTTTTCACTGACTAAAAACGTTTAAAAAAAATATATGTTATGTGCTTATTTAGGGTCCGATTCAATTGCGCAAATTGCAATTGAATGAGGCCCATACAGAGCAGCCTAGCAGGAAGTTCAAACTGGAAAAGCACGGTTAGAGCTGCCCAGGCTACCAACACCATCGCAAGTTTCCAGACAGAGGCGAGAAGGAAAAAGAAGGACAACAAGAGAAGAATGTGCATTAGTCCTTTCGGAAGTATCTTGATATTAATTAGTCATTAATATATATTGTAGCTCAAGTAAAAATATCTTGGTATTAGTTTGTTATAGATATAATTTATATCTCAATAGCAATTAATTGCTCAAGAGAATGTGTAATATCTTAAAGACTTTAATCAAAAGAGAACACCCATATTCCTGAGCAACTTACTTCCTAGAGAGACTAGATGGCACAAGGAGAGAGGTAACAATGCACCTCAAATGATCTTCTTGAAGATGTCAGTTAGAATGAGAAATAAAGCAGAATAGGTATCAAAAATGAGAGAGACTCTGTCTTTATAATCATGATATAGTATAAATTACACAGGATTAATAAAACTCAATGTATTGTATCTTCATTTAAAATGTAAAAAATTGATAAAAAATACACACAATATCCACCTTCGAATTAATAATTATACATATATGTACATAATATGATTAGTTGAAATCTAATACATATATTAGTAGTGGGAAGTGTAACTACTTTCTCTTGGTGCTTTACACCTGTTTCACATATATTCAAATAGAGAATTGGAGAAAACAAAAATAATAAAGTTTTATTTACATTCTTAGGAGACAACGTCGATTAAAAACTCTTTAAAATCAAGGGAAGTAGGAAGTAATTCCTTAAAAACATTTTAATATTGAATCCCTTATTTTCCACACTTTTGATAAGTAAATTATTAATATTTGAGTGATCAATGCATGATCTTATTTCCTCTTGTCTTATCTTACTAAGTGTGTGATTTTATTAGGTTTTGCTTCCAGATTTTATAGAAGTATATATCTCTTTTTATCAGTGTTAGAGATATTGTTTTTATCTCTTGGTATTTTGTCACCTTCAAATTCTTTTAGATATGTATTCCACTTTATTTAATTCTAAAGTTGGCATATTTAACGCTCTGGGTATTGTTATATAATCTAAATGCCCTTTAAATCTCTATATCAATTATAGATTATACTGGTATATTTTTCCAGTTATTATAGTGACTCACTGTGGAGACTATTTACAATATATAGGTTTTAGCTGGTAAAAGGGTCTTTTAACAAGATTCCCCACATTCTATTATATCTGTAGCGTTTCTTGTAACCCCTATTTCCGGGTGTCACATTAATGTCAAGTCTTAAAAATGTCAGGTTTACTAAATTCGTTTGTTATTGCATATATACACAGATTCCTCTTATGCAGTACCAGGCTCTCCCGTGTACTGCAAGTTAGGGCACAAGAAGGTGACTTTGAGCTCCCAATTTACGGAGCTTGGCTGGAAGCACTACCTATTCTTAGTGTAAGCGTCTGACGTCAGACGCAACCCTGACGCACGTTTCGTCACTCGGGCGTGACTTTTTCAAAGGGAGGGGCGAGGACCTCAACGGAGCCTCCTATTTATAGCGTGATGGTTACTTTGGTTACCCTTTAACTCTCACTGGTGAGGGTTGCGTCTGACATCAGACGCTTACACTAAGAATAGGTAGTGCTTCCAGCCAAGTTCCGTAAATTCGGAGCTCAAAGTCACCTTCTTGTGCCCTAACTTGCAGTACACGGGAGAGCCTGGTACTGCATAAGAGGAACCTGTGTATATATGCAATAACGAACGCATTTAGTAAACCTGAAATTTTTAAGACTTGACATTAATGTGACACCCGGAAATAGGGGTTACAAGAAACGCTATAGATATAATAGAATGTGGGGAATCTTGTTAAAAGACCCTTTTACCAGCTAAAACCTCTATATTGTAAATAGTCTCCACAGTGAGTCACTATAATAACTGGAAAAATATACCAGTATAATCTATAATTGATATAGAGATTTAAAGGGCATTTAGATTATATAACAATACCCAGAGCGTTAAATATGCCAACTTTAGAATTATATAAAGTGGAATACATATCTAAAAGAATTTGAAGGTGACAAAATACCAAGAGATAAAAACAATATCTCTAACACTGATAAAAAGAGATATATACTTCTATAAAATCTGGAAGCAAAACCTAATAAAATCACACACTTAGTAAGATAAGACAAGAGGAAATAAGATCATGCATTGATCACTCAAATATTAATAATTTACTTATCAAAAGTGTGGAAAATAAGGGATTCAATATTAAAATGTTTTTAAGGAATTACTTCCTACTTCCCTTGATTTTAAGGAGTTTTTAATCGACGTTGTCTCCTAAGAATGTAAATAAAACTTTATTATTTTTGTTTTCTCCAATTCTCTATTTGAATATAGTTGAAATCTAATACCCATATAAGCACAGGACAGAATAAATATGCAAATGCATGCAGAAAAAAGGGGAGAAAGGAAAAACGGATAATCAATTTAAACTTTCTGTAGTATGAAATTCAATCCCTGAATAATATGTAAGAGTCTGTTACCCAGGAACAATAACAACAACTGGCCATACCAGTGGCAACCTAAACTGAGTACAACAGGGTCCAAGCCCTCAACTTGCCTATCTAGCGGGTAGATCCGGTACTGGAGTTTGGAAGGACCATACAATAGATGCTGCCTGAGAACCAACCCGAATCGATGTCTGGACCCCAAAGCCCTATCTCTGAAAGATCTGTAATCCATCTCTGTGATCCTTGAGTGAATATAACTGCCTTCGCCAACTAAACCCTTCACCAAGGCAGCCTCAGCTCAGAGCCTAAGGGACACTAACTTCTGTATATGTGAAGACAGTACTGATGTACACCATTATGCTTGCATGTTGAAACCAACTGTAAGAGACCCATTTATGTTATGGGTGCTTTGTTTAGCTACTATGGTCCATCCTAAAGAAACTACAGGGCCACCAAGACTACTACCCCTTGCTTATTCTAGCCCAACTAAAGCAAACATCCAGACATTGCATAACTTTAATGAATTGACCAGGTAAGGGTTACTACTGTAGCTACACCTGATATTCACTATTACACTATTGTCCCTGTAGGATGTGATATAATGTGTTAACTCTAAGGCACCAGTCTGGCTGCCTCACATGTTTTTATTTCCTGGGTTATCCAATTCCTGCTGATTGGGTGGGAATGCCTGGTGTTTAGCCAATCACAATAAGCTGCTTCCCCATATCACAGGCATTTCAAACTGATGTTACCAGCTACCTCCAGATTGGCTCCTTACGGACCAATCACCAACCTGCAATACGTTCTTTTGATGTAACCCATCTAAGTGAGGAGTTTGAAGTTGTCTGTTTCTCATCTAGGGGTTATAACCCCTATTTGTTATTCTTGACCCTTTGATTCATGTTCTTCTTCTATGATGATTCTATTATAATCGTCGGCCACCAAAAAAGACAATACACTCCATGGTCCGGAGAAGGAAACCTCTATCGAAGGCAAGAGGGTTCAGGAGATGATTTGGACCCACTCTCTTGGGTCATGACAACACTTTGCTCTCTCTATTGTGGGAGTAAACAGAAAATGTTCCCTCCTTGAATTAGATAATAAATTATATGAACTGCTGTTGTGAAGAATGTGGAAGGAATATCATTATAACAATGTGAGTCACGTGGTGTTCAGTGACATCACTTCATTATCACATGATACGTTTGGTTCCTTATGGCTACACTTTTGTGAAACCCGAGCTTGTAGAGCCAGTTGAAAAAAATTATACAAAAACACCCTCTGCTCATGCCACATTCTTACAATTTAATGAATATGTGTAATATTAATGTTAAATATTTTGAGACAAGCCCCCAAAATGTCTTACTAAATAAATGAATATGTATAGTTGTGTAAAATATTTGGTCCTAAGATGACGTCTCACCTCTCGATTGTGGTAATCTTTCCACAGATGTTGTGGAAATACTAAGATATTGCTTATTTTAGTTTAAAGAAATTTTTTTATTGTTTCAAAGTAAAAGAAATATGAATTATGTTGAAAATGTACAGATAATTTTCTGTAGAGGACAGAGATGAAGACTTAGAAGGTAAGAGAGACAGAGAGATGGAATGTTTAGTGTCTTTGAAGCGAGGCGAGCTGTTGCTGCACACAGGACTTAGGCTGCAATGAGCGTCGAAGCCGTTCATTGCACTGCGAGCCACACCAAGCGAGGCAAGTAGTTGAGGAACAGGGGACTTAGGCTGCAATGAGCTCCAAAGGTGCGCATTGGACTGCGATCCTCGTGAAGTGAGCAGTTGAAGCACGCAGTTCGTTCAAACGTGTAACTACAAAAAAGCCAAAAATAAGCCAAATAATTACAAAAAAATATATATAACACTCACACAAAGCACAGGGGGAGAGCCAGGAAGCCTAGGAGTGATGTTGCAAATGAATTGGAGCCATATTTTCCATTTTCTGCGGCTTGAAAATCGGCTAGGCAAGGGAAAAAATGGCGGACAAAAAACATAAATATTCTAAAACAGGATGAAAACGAGGCTCAGCAACGCCAGGCACCCAGAACTTAGAAAAAAAAAAACAACGGCGAAAACAGTAACACTTACACTAACAACGCCAGGCACGTAGGACTTTGAAAATAAAACCAACGAGGACCAAAAGCCTCACATTGTTTGCCAACCAGCATTGCCAGCCTTACAATTTAATTCCCGTCATTTTGACGGGCAATTTCCTAGTGAGTATATAATAGGCAACAGTTCAATGTCTCAGTTTATTTCTATTTTGCTACTCCGAGTATAAGCCGAGGCACCTATATTACCACAAAATATGGGGAAAACTTAGTGACTCGAGTATAAGCTGAGGGTAGGAAATGTGCTGCCCGTGTCCCTCTTGTGCCCTCTGTGTCCCCCTCTTGTGTGCCCTCTGTGCCCCTTTCTTGTCTCCCCCTCTCTCCCCTGTGTCTCTTCCCACCTCTCCCCCCTGTGTCTCTCCCCCTCTCCCTCCTGTGTCTCTTCCCCCCTCTCCCTCCCCTGTGTCTCTTCCCCCCTCCTTCCCCTGTGTCTCTTCCCCCCTCTCCCTTCCCTGTGTCTCTTTCCCTCCCCCTCCCTTACCTGTGTCTCTTTGCCTCCCCCTCCCTTATCACCTTCCTCAACCCCCTCCTCATCCTCAACCCCCTTAATCAATGCTCCCTCCTCAACCCCCCTCCTCAACCCCCTCAACCTCATCTTCAACCCCCTCATCCTCAACCCCCCATCCTCATCCTCAACCCCCCCATCCTCACTTTACCCCTCTAAGTACCTCCCCCTCCTCTCCCTTTCCCCTCACTTACCTTACATCTGCAGCAGCTGGCATATGCTAATGATGTGACGTCACATGCGCGTCACGTCATTGGCCGGGTCAAGACGCAGCAGGAAGGAGCGCGGAGGAGCGGCTGCTGCAGATGTAAGGTAAGTGAGGGGAAAGGGAGAGAGGGGTTTAGGATGGAGGGGTTGAGGATGAGGATGGGGGTTTGAGGATTGGGATTTGAGGATGATAAGGGAGGGGGAGGGAAAGAGAGACACGGGGGGAAAGAGAGACACGAGGGGGAAGAGATTCACGGGACGGGGTAGAGAGACATGGGTGGGAAAGAGAGACACGGGTAGGAAAGAGAGACACTGGGGGAGAAAGGGACACCGGGAGGAAAGAGAGACACGGAACGGGGTAGAGAGATACGGGGGGGAAAGAGAGACACTGGGGGGAAAAGAGAGACACAGGGAGGAAAGAGAGACATGGGGTGGTGACTCAAATATAAGCCGAGGGGGCCCTTTTCAGCCTTAAAAAAAGGGCTGAAAAACTTGGCTTATACTCGAGTATATACGGTATACTAGGATAGATGACTTTTTAACCGAAGCCCAAACTTTAAATATAGTTAAATTAATAAAAATTGGAGATATAACGTGGTCAGACCATGCAACTATTAGTATGTTGATTAAAGAACCCCAACACAATAAAAACATGAGTCATTGGAAATTGGATCCATATGACTTTTGAAATCCCAAGATTTTATGATTCAAATTTAAATCAGATATTAAGGAATTATTTGAGATTAATAAGGACTCAGTCTCTTCACACTCCACGATTTGGTGTGCACATAAGGCTTAAATGAGAAGATTGTTCTCTGTGAGAAGGGCCGCTGAAAAAAATCTAGAGGTAAGCCCCTAAGAGACATGTATTTAGAATGAAAAAATCTTCAAAAAAGTAATACAATTTCACCAGATATGAAGGCATGTTGTCAGATTAATTATATAAAAATCGACACATTAAAAAGATATTAGAACTTCAGACAGATAATCTAACCTTGACGCTAAAAACGCCCTGGGCAATAAAGCTAATAAATTGTTGATAAACAACATTTAGAAACAAAGATTATGCTAAAATGAATCTTCCTAAGTTAAACCTAGAGGATGTAAATGAACGTAATTGAAATATATAAATCAAATAAATTGAGAATGGTATGTCATATCTGAAATTAAATAAATCCCCAGGCATTGATAGGTACAGTCAGGTCCATAAATATTGGGACATCGACACAATTCTAATCTTTTTGGCTCTATACACCACCACAATGGATTTGAAATGAAACAAACAACAAGTGCTTTAACTGCAGACTTTCAGCTTTAATTTGAGGGTATTTACATCCAAGTCAGGTGAACAGTGTAGGAATTACAACAGTTTGTATATGTGCCTCCCACTTTTTAAGGGACCAAAGGTAATGGGACAGATTAACAGTCATAAATCAAACTTTCACTTTTTAATACTTGGTTGCAAATCCTGTGCAGTCAATTACAGCCTGAAGTCTGGAACGCATAGACATCACCAGACGCTGGGTTTCATCCCTGGTGATGCTCTGCCAGACCTCTATTGCAACTGTCTTCAGTTCCTGTTTGTTCTTGGGGCATTTTCCCTTCAGTTTTTTCTTCAGCAAGTGAAATGCATGCTCAATCGGGTTCAGGTCAGGTGATTGACTTGGCCATTACACAATATTCCAATTATTTCCCTTAAAAAACTCTTTGGTTGCTTTTGCAGTATGCTTCGGGTCATTGTCCATCTGCACTGTGAAGCGCCGTCCAATGAGTTCTGAAGCATTTGGCTGAATATGAGCAGATAATATTGCCGGAAAAACTTCAGAATTCATCCTGCTGCTTTTGTCAGCAGTCACATTATCAATAAATACAAGAGAACCAGTTCCATTGGCAACCATACATGCCCACGCCATGACACTACCACCACCATGCTTCACTGATGAGGTGGTACGCTTTGGATCATGAGCAGTTCCTTTCCGTCTCCATACTCTTCTCTTCCCATCACTCTGGTACAAGTTGATCTTAGTCTCATCTGTCCATAGGATGTTGTTCCAGAACTGTGAAGGCTTTTATAGATGTTGTTTGTCAAACTCTAATCTGGCCCTCCTGTTTTTTGAGGCTCACCAATGATTTACATCTTGTGGTGAACCCTCTGTATTCACTCTGGTGAAGTCTTCTCTTGATTGTTGACTTCGTCACACATACACCTACCTCCTGGAGAGTGTTCTTGATCTGGCCAACTGTTGTGAAGGGTGTTTTCTTCACCAGGGAAATAATTCTTCTGTCATCCATCACAGTTGTTTTCCGTGGTCTTCCGGGCCTTTTGATGTTGCTGTGCTCACCAGTGCGTTCTTTCTTTTTAAGGATGTTCCAAACAGTTGATTTGGCCACACCTAATGTTTTTGCTGTCTCTCTGATGGGTTTGTTTTGTTTTTTTCAGCCTAATGATGGCTTGCTTCACTGATAGTGACAGCTCTTTGGATCTCATATTGAGAGTTAACAGCAACAAATGCAAATAGCACACTTGAAATGAACTCTGGACCTTTTATCTGCTCTTTGTAAATGGGATAATGAGGGAATAACATACACCTGGCCATGAAACAGCTGAGCAGCCAATTGTCCCATTACTTTTGGTCCCTTAAAAAGTGGGAGGCACATATACAAACTGTTGTAATTTTTTAAGGGAAATAATTGGAATATTGTGTAATGGCCAAGTCAATCACCTGACCTGAATCCGATTGAGCATGCATTTCACTTGCTGAAGAAAAAACTGAAGGGAAAATGCCCCAAGAACAAACAGGAACTGAAGACAGTTGCAATAGAGGTCTGGCAGAGCATCACCAGGGATGAAACCCAGCGTCTGGTGATGTCTATGCGTTCCAGACTTCAGGCTGTAATTGACTGCACAGGCTTTGCAACCAAGTATTAAAAAGTGAAAGTTTGATTTATGACTGTTAATCTGTCCCATTACCTTTGGTCCCTTAAAAAGTGGGAGGCACATATACAAACTGTTGTAATTCCTACACTGTTCACCTGACTTGGATGTAAATACCCTCAAATTAAAGCTGAAAGTCTGCAGTTAAAGCACTTGTTGTTTGTTTCATTTCAAATCCATTGTGGTGGTGTATAGAGCCAAAAAGATTAGAATTGTAATTGACTGCACAGGATTTGCAACCAAGTATTAAAAAGTGAAAGTTTGATTTATGACTGTTAATCTGTCCCATTACCTTTGGTCCCTTAAAAAGTGGGAGGCACATATACAAACTGTTGTAATTCCTACACTGTTCACCTGACTTGGATGTAAATACCCTCAAATTAAAGCTGAAAGTCTGCAGTTAAAGCACTTGTTGTTTGTTTCATTTCAAATCCATTGTGGTGGTGTATAGAGCCAAAAAGATTAGAATTGTGTCGATGTCCCAATATTTATGGACCTGACTGTATATACATTAATATTATAAGATTTTTGGTTCTGAACTGAGTCCATACATGTGCAATATGTTCAATGAAATTAAAGACTCTTTTAAAATGCCTCCAGAAATGTCAGAAGCTTGTATCATCAATATTCTGAAACTGTATAAATACCCTGAACAATACAAAAATTTTAGACCTATATCCTTAGTTAAATGTTGACAAAAATATATATGCAAAAGTCCTAGGCCCTCATTCAATTGCAATTTGGCCAATTGAATAGAGGTCTAAATAAGCACATAACATATTGTTTTTAAATAAGTTTTTAGTTAGTGAAAACCTTGCTTTTGGATAGATGTTTACTAACAAAAAACTTCTTTAAAAAAATATGTTATGTGCTTATTTAGACCACTATTAAATTGGCCAAATTGCAATTGAATGAGGGCCCTAGTGATTAGATTGAATTAACTTATTCCTAAATTAATTAATTTTGATCAGGTGGGGTTTGTCAACAAGAGGCAAGGATCGCAAATACGAGGAGATTGACAGACTTGATTGACTATTCTGTTAATAAAGACATTCGCTTCTTGGCATTATTTTAATAGATGCCGAGAAGGCATTTGACAGATTAAACTGGGACTTTATTGAATCACTGTTGCACATGAATGGACTTGATGCTTTTGGATCAAAAGCTATTATGGCTTTATATAATAATTTCAAATCCATGGTTTCGGGCTATGGCTTTAAAACTAAAAAAATGTACATCACAAACATAACATTTACAAGAATAGATAATTTTCTAGTTGACATTCGGACAATGGCATCAGTGGAAAGAGTTACGATTAATGAGATATCTTGGTCGGGTCATGCCTCAGTGTGTTTGGAACTAAAAGCAGGTGAAAATAAAAATAAAAACAAGACAGGAAAGTTAGATCCAACTTTATTTAAGTTAGAAGAATCAATTGAAGAAATAAAACAAGAGATTACCGCTTTGTTGCATTTAAAGAAGATTAAATCAAGTTCTGATTATATCAAGTTCCCTAACATGGTGCGCACATAAAGCATATATGAGGGGAATATTCATTACAAGAGCTATAATAGCAAAAAAAAAAAAAAAAGGAGAGGACAAACTTTGAAAGAATTGCATATACAACTTTACAAGCTACAAAGAGTAAATAAGGTAAAACCAACGAATGATATAGCCCTTGAGATGAAGGAGATTACCCTAAAAATTAGGAAGATTACCCAACATCAAACAGACGATATGATCTGAAAGTTCCAACAACATTTCTATTTGATGGGTAATAAAGCAGGTAAAATACTAGCTAATAAATTTAAAAAAAGCAAAAAACCTTTTGATTCTATTTTGGCTAAAGAGGCCAAGATAGTAAATTATGTTCACAACTGGAAGAAATTGGTGATATCTTTTTAAAGTATTATCAATCTTTATATAATCTGGAAAAAGAGGGTAATTTAAGAAAACCGTTGAGATCAGATATTATAAACTTTTTGGATAGAATCAAATTACCAAGTTTAACAGAGGAAGACCTGGCGGGTCTAAATTCAGAAATCACACAAGAAGAAATAGAAGAGTCTATAAAAGAATTGAAACAATTTAAATGCCCCGGGTAAGGATGGATTTTTGAATTGCTACTATAAGATATTTGCTTCAGTGTTAAAAGTGCCTTTATGTAAAATGTTTAATGAAATAAAAGAACAAGGGACAATTCCACAAGAAATGATGGAGGTTAAAATTTAAAATATACTGACAATTGATAAAAATCCAGAAGAGTTTATAAATTATAGACCAATATCACTGATGAATGTAGATGTAAACTTATACTCTAGAATATTATCAAGTAGATTGAGTAAGGAAGATTGAGTGGGAATTATCTTGTCATTTGTAAAATACTAAGAGAAAATCTAGATAAAATATATGTCCAAATTAGGAAAATACTATTAGACTGGAACCAATTAAATCTGAATATGGTAATAGTACCTAAAATGTTTTGAGGTGCATTCTGTGGAATGCTCAAAAATTCATATATGAAAATCTCCAAAAAATGTTAAATAGATTCATACATAATTAAAAGAATCAAGAATTAAATTGGGAATCTTAAAGAGGAAGTTTGAGAAAGGAGGAATCACATCTTCTATAGTAGATATACATGATTCAATTGTTCTCTCACATTTGTTTGGATGGAATAGCAATAAAGTAACTTCTAAATGGACAAAAATGGAAGATGATATGGTACCAAATATTCCTAAAGGATTAAATCTATGGCTTCCAGGATTAGAAAGAGGTGTATTTAAATATTTACCTTCTGGAATTCTATCAATATTAAGATTATGGTATTTACATAAAATTACATTTCTAATTTTCCTTCTTTGGCGGGACCTGTTGAAATACTGCAGTACAAAGAAGATAATTGGTGTTTGGAATATCTAATAAAAAAGGGTACGAAAACCATTAATGATTTTTATAATAAAGGCATAAGACTTGCTTATGATCAGCTGAAACAGGAGTTTCAATTAAGAGATCTTTCTTTGTTAGATTTTTTGGTAATAGATCATAAATTAAAAATGTTGGGTTACCAAATTAATTACGACCAGGAAGTTCTCGCCTTTGAACAAATGATTATAAATGATAACATATCCCATAAGGTGGCGAAGTGCCAAGATATTATGAATTCTATTAAACATTGAGGTAAAACAGACAGAATTATTAAAGGAGAAAAGGAGTTTGAAATGGTACTACCTGAGAACGAATGGTGGAGTGGATTTAGTTTAGTTAAAAGAACGTCCCAATGTATTTCCTTTAGGAAAATATTTTTTTAGTTCCAGCTGATAATAAAAGAATGGACATTGATGGCTCTGATTTATGCTGGAGAGGCTGTAACAACAAAGGTACATAGTTGGTGGGATTGTGTATATATCTTTTTGGGAACAATATTTTTGCCCAGCAAAATGACAAAAATAACTCTGATGGATCTCTGAGTGGACAGTAAAGTGGATCCTAAATTGGATTTGTTTCATATATTTGAAGAAAATATCCCTATATATAATAGATTGATAATTTTAAAAATTAGAAGCAGATAAGGTTTCCAGCTTGGAAGGAGGTTTGCCTTATAATGATGAGAAATGGAGATTTAGAGAGAACAAATTGGAATATGATGGGCAGAAAGAAATGGCAGATATGGGATTATTATATGGAATCGGATGAAGAGTGGTAATCTTTATATTTTGAGATTGAGAACTCCTGGGATGGTTGAAAGTATTTGAGGACGGTGTTTTTTTCTGTTTTTTTCTTCTGTTTGTTAAATATAGGTTTCTTTTTTTATTTTGGCATAAAAAAACAAAAAACTACAAAAAACAGACGCAACAAGGCAAGGCTGCGCTGTCCATTATCCCTTTTGATTTTGACTATGGAACTCCTAGCAGAGATAATAAGAACTAATACTAATGTTAAAGGAGATAACGTAGGCAGTAATCAAAACAAAATAATGTTGTTTGGAGATGACGTATTCCTTACTTAAACAGATCCGGAAGAATCCTTGAAACATCTTTTTGAACTGTTAAATATATATATAGTAAAATAACTTATTTCAAGATTAATAATGCTAAATCTGAAATACTCTCTTGTGGACTACAAACTATCGCATAACAGAACATGGCTAAAATTACATGTATGTACAGTAAAAAACTTTATTTGGTATTTATACCTCACAATAACGACTTAAAACTTAAAACCAAGGGAGACAAGGGTAAACTAAAACAAAGGTTATTTAAAGTGAACCAGAGAGTCGTAATTGAGCAGATATACAATATCTCTTCTAGTAAATCCTTAATAGGAAGGATTCTAAGGTTCTGAGCCACAATAAAGTTCCTCAATATAATAATTTTATTATTTTGTTCCTCCACCATCCCTTAATAATCCCAACATGATGACCCTCTAGAAGTAAAACATATAATGGGATGATCTCAGTCAATCACATCCATTATCTAAAGGCATATAAGTAGCAGCAGTTCCCTATTATTGCAGATCTTTATTGTGGACGCTGATTAGGTACCAGAGTGGAAAACACTCATGGGATTTGACAATCCGTATTAACCCTCTGGACTACAAACTACACAAATTAAAAAATTAGACACTCATAAATTTAACTGGAATAATAATCAAATACAACACTTAGGAATAATTTTCTCCCCTTTAGTTAAAAATATATTAAAATACAATCTTGAAATAATATATGAACATATAAGGATATATATATATGTCCTGGTCTGGTAGAATCTCTCCAATTAAAATAATGATAATACCTAAGATATCTTACATCTTGGGATACATCCCCAGAGCATTCCTAGATCCTTATTGAATACGTTTAATAGATTATTGAATCGTTTTCTTAATAAGGATAAGAAATCAAGGATTATCTCTGAATATAACTAAAAGAAAATGATAAAAAGGGGGCTTAGCCTCCCCGTCAATTTTTTAAACATATGACTCCATAATGATTAACCATATATTTAGTTGGACTTTAGTTTTAATTCAAACTAAATGGCTTATGTTGGAGAAATAATTATGTAGAAATATTCCTCTAAATCTGTTACTTTGACTTCTGAATTTAAATAACATCCAATTTGTTAATATACCGTATGGATTATTGTCCTTGCTGAAATATTGGCAAAATAAGAAAGATAAACTAAATTGGCTTAAATACCCCTCCCTTTTGACTCCCATAGGTATTATCCAATATTACATTTTAGACTGTTATATTAATAAATAATAATAAAATGGAAATTATGTGGATACATTATAGTGGGAGATTTGTATGTGATCTTTTGCCTCTTGTCAAACTATCTTATACAATTTACAAGAGTCTGGGATCACCTGGCTAGATTATTTTTCGATTAAAACTAATTTGAAAAGGGCAGGCTTTCATTTGGATAATTTCAGAGATTACTCCCCTTTAGAACAGCTGATACGGGAAAATACAGATAAACACATTATATAAAAATGTAATAATGTTTTAAAATCAATTAATGAAAAGAATAAGACCAATAGTATGACTTTGTGGGAAAAAGATATGGAAAAAGTCTGGCCAGTTGAAGATTAGTTTAAAGGATTCGGTCTAATTAAGAAAACATCTGTATGCTCCTCATATAGAGAGTTATATTTTAAGCTTGTTCAAAGATGGCACATGGATCAGATACCATTGGAGTTTAGACTCCTGATCTCACATATTTTATTATCAGCCAAATGGCTTGTGGTAAAATTATGGAAATGGGGGTCCAACCCGTCATGGCTTGAAGTAGAGAGAATAGTTCACAAGGATAGAACTCTCGAAACCTGAGGGAAGGGAAACACTGCCACCAAATGGAAAATATAAGAGAAGTTATTTCACCAAAGCATCTTAAATAGATGATCTTTATTACTTTTCTAAGCTCCCTTATTAGTTATTTCTGATTATGGAATAACATTGTTTAAACCTTTTTATACCTAATGGAATGCATTAATTTTTAATGTCTTAGTATTATTGATTCTGACATTTTTTATGTATGTATGTCATTTTGTATATTTGAAAATAAAAAGAAAAGATTAAAAAAAAAGTTGTACCAACAAACCAGTGCTGTGTAGAAGATTGCATTTTATTCCATGTTGAAATTTCCACTTGAGAAGCTGTACTTGACGTGTGGTGTTATTAGTCAAACACATCTAAGTAAATGGTTTGCCTTTGTACATATACAAATTACATTTTGATCTCTTATTAAATCTGCCACGAGAGTCTTACATACTCAAACATACAACTATATTTTTTCTCTTTTATGAGAATTCAAACATATAGCTATTTTTTATTTTCTTATGTGGAATTTTCAAAACATACATTTTTATTTTCATATGAAGTCTCATATATTTAATAACTAAAAAACACAAAGTTATTAAACACATTTCTTATACAAAATAATTTATATGCACAAAATTCCTGATAAAATACTTGTTTCTGATGATATATGATCTCTCTCATGGTAACTAATATTTGACAGTCATTTTACCGCTGTTGAAAATTTCCCACATTAAATAGTCTCCATCAATTCTCTGATGTTTAACAATAACTAGCATTCTTCTAAAACATTTACTATATTCCAAACATTTAAATGGTTGGTTGATTATTTTATTTATTTGATGTTTAACAAACTGTGTTTGTGAGCAGACCTGTGTGTGTTCTCTGATGTTTAGCAAGATCTGCTTTACTGATGAAACATTTTCCACATTGAGAACATGAAAATGGTCTCTCTCCTGTGTGAGTTCGTTCGTGGTTAATAAGATCTGATCTCTGAATAAATAATTTCCCACATGCAGAGCATCCAAATGGCTTGTCGCCTGTGTGAATTCTGTGGTGTCTAACAAGATTTGATTTATCAAAAAAACTTTTTCCACATTTAGAACATGAAAATGGCTTCACACATGTGTGAATTCTTTGATGCCTTACCAGATTTGCCTTCTGGCTAAAGCATTTCCCACATTCAGGACATGAATATGGTTTCTCACCTGTGTGGATTCTGATATGTTTTAAAAGTTCTGCATTTTGGTGAAAACATTTCCCACATTCAGGACATGAATATGGCTTCTCACCTGTGTGAATTCTCTGATGTTGAGCAAGATAAGATTTATGCCTAAAACATTTTCCACATCCAGCACAGGTAAATAGTCTATCACCATTGTGATTTTTCTGATGGTTAATGAGATCTGATCTTAGAATAAACATTTTCCCACACTCAGAGCATGCAAATGGCTTGTCACCAGTGTGGATCCTCTGATGGTTAATAAGATCTGATCTTATAATAAACATTTTCCCACACTCAGAGCATGTAAATTGCTTGTCACCCGTGTGAATTCTTTGATGTTTAACAAGATTTGATTTATCAATAAAACATTTCCCACATTCAGAACATGAAAAGGGCTTCTCACCTGTGTGAATTCTCCGATGTCTGACAAGATTTACATTCTGGCTAAAACATTTCCCACATTCAGAACAGGAAAATGGTTTCACACCCGTGTGCTTTCTCAGATGTTTAACAAGATCTGAATGTTGACGAAAGCATTTTGTACATTCAGAACATGAATATGGCTTCTCACCTGTGTGAATTCTTTTATGGCTAAGGAAATGTAAGCGGTGGCTAAAACATTTACCACATTCAGAGCATGCAAATGGTTTCACGCCTGTGTGCATTTGGTTATGACTAACTAGGTGTGATTTTTGGCTAAAACATTTACCACATTCAGCACATGAATATGGTTTTTCGCCTGTATGAATTCTATTGTGGCTAATGAGGCGTGATTTGCGATTAAAACATTTGCCGCATTCCAAACATGCAAATTCTTTATCAAAGTTTGGTATATTATTAATCTGCATATTTCCCTGATATATATCGGTTACACCGTTATTTTCTATTACAGCGTTTAATGATCTCTGTAGACTGTGAAGATGTTCATCTATATTCATGTAAATGGATCCATCTGCTGGAAACAAACATAAGTAATGAAGATATTTATTAGGTTATATACTTTGAGTAATATAATAATGTAGTAAAATGCAGTGGATATCAATAAAGCTGATTTGGAGAAATGAAAAATAGATACACATACATAATTGAAAACCATATTTGGTTGACATTCTAAAACTTATAATTGTACAAATGTACAATGTATACAGACATGGAGTATTCACTTCCTATAGAACATGTAAAGGTGCTATAAATATATAAATGCTCCTGGTTTCTCTGCTAACTGGGAATCTGTTCCCCTGGTCTGAAATCACTCAATGTCTTTTATTGCTCCCACCCAAAAATCTAAATGATTAATTGTCTAAAAATATTGATTTTGATGGTATTGTTACAAAAGAGCATCTGTGGAATACATGTTTTATTTCAGCTTGAATTTTAGATATGTTTCTAGATTTTTCTACAGTCAGATACTTTGATGGTTTTATTCTTCAATATTATATATGGTTTTCTTTGTGTACTCCTTTAAATATATTTAATAACCATCATGTTCTCTATCAATTCTTCTTTATGTGATAACCACAGGGTAGTTACACAGTGCCATTTTCATTTTTTTAAACTCCTATTCACTGTATTATTTAGTGAAAATAATAAATAAAATTACGGTATGCAACTTCCACTGTTTTATCGCCATATCAGGATCTGTCTCTCTACCCCATATAATTTTATTTATTACCTTGTGATACTAAATGTGGTTGTATGTACTGATCATTAAAAGTAATTTAAAACCCTATGTGTTCTTGTGGACATTGAGAAAAGTTTAGATCATCCCCCTTTAGAGTGAAAAAATGTCCACATATCAAAAAAGACTAAAATCATGTTAAATATTTAAATAAAAGTTGGTTTAATTTGAGCTTATCTCAAACTATGTTCTGAAATTTCCTATCAAGCTCTTACTACATAATTGTATTGAAGTTGCCAAACAAGAGGAGGAGACATTTTTTCAGTATTTTCATAAGTATTGAATTATTAAATGAATACAAAATCTACCTAGTCAGTTCATATTTAGGGATCAATGGAAACATGTCTTTATTTTCATAAACAACTTTTTATGGTTCAGTAAGAAATAAATAATATAGGTACATGACTCATATAGTAACCCACTTGGATGACCATAGACATAATACATAAAAAGTTAGAAGAGAAAAATGAATATATCAATCAAATAAAGTATAGTACTATACTAACTTATAACTAACCCGGTCCACAAGGGAAAAATAAATAATCATCTCCATTCATGTGGAATCTACTAGATTTGGTGGATAGATTTTACTGGTAGTGTCAGCAGACAATATCAAGAAAAAAAAAGGGAAAGAAAAGCTTTCACTTTTTAACCAGACAATCTCCCCCACGGTGTTAAATATAATTTACTGTGGTACATAGTACTAAGCATGCTTAACTATAAGGTAACAGTGCGTGTCACATGGGAAATGATCATATATGCCCCAAATGCCCCATGCAGTTATTGGCATACATAGTATTAAAAGTGATTGGTTTGCTTTTATGTAATACTTAAACAAAAAAAAATATGTAACACACACACACACATATACATCTTTAAAATCCGGAGATTGAAAAAATATTTAATTATCTCCACATACTCTATAGACAACTACAGCAGTAAGTCGGTGGCACATGCTTTGCACACTGGAGAACAGCGCACCATCATCAGGGCGCAGAGAACTGCGCTCTGATGATGCTCTGTGCTTCAGCCTGCTTCCCATCTGCCACAGAGTCTTCTCATGCGAGCGCCCCCATCTCATATTTACTGGACCTGCTTACTGGAGGTTGCCAAGCCCAAGGTAAGGTGCTGACAGTGTGCCATGTGGGACTGGCATGTGTCACTAGGAGCATATTGTATGTAATGTCACTGTCATTGTGTGCATGTGTCATTAGGAGCATGTTGCATTGCATGTTTATTACTACATGTCACGGTCATTATTTGCATGTGTGATAAACATGCAATGCAACATGCTCCTAGTGACACATGAAACAATGCCTGGCCCATATGGCACACTGTCAGACCCTTACCTTGCCAAGCAGGTCCAGGAAATATGAAATGGGGGCGCTCTTGCATGAGAAGCCTCTGTGGCAGATGGGATTCAGGCTGGAGCACAGAGCGTCATCAGGGCGCAGTTCTCTGCGCCCTCATGATGGCGCACTGTTCTGCAGCGCGCAAAGGTCGGGGTGCCGAGTAAGTCTTATGTAGAATTACTACAAATCAGAGTATGTAGTGGTAGATATGATTTCAAAAATCATCTGTTATACAATATAACAAATAGGATAGTTTTATGATATATAGGACATTACTGTGCATCTGTGCGAGTCCCAGCGCTCTCAATAAAGCCACAGATGTCAAGAGTCGGCAGAATATCTCATGTCCACATCAATGTCTATGATAAAAGTACCTATAGGCTATAATATATTCTTTTATAGTGGAATTTCCTACCAATTAGCATAGACTAGGCTTGTAGGACCCGCTATTTATCTTCTGGCTGGTAGTGATACTATCTACACTTTCTAATATGCAGATCCTATAGGTGGATATAACTAAATATTTTTTTTTTTTTTTTAAATCGCTGAATTTTAAAGATGTATATGTGTGTGTTACACGTTTTTTTATTTTTTCTCAAATAAAAGTTAAAGGGATATCTAAGTTAGCTGGATTAATACATTTCTGCACTCTGTAGGCAAAATGCAGCCTATGTGTATGCAGCACAATTTTTATTAAGATCTAAAAATACCTCTAATGATTATGTTGATACCGCAAGGGGGTGTCTACAAACTTCATGGTCCCCACCCAGTTAGCATGCAGCATCCAGTGAGCAACAATAACCCACTATTTACCTGCTCTTGCTAGCTAGCCAAACTCCTTGCAGCTTCCTCCTTGCAGCTTCTGGTCACATGTCAGTGATACATTACATTTCCCAGGCTCCTTTGCAACATCCCATACTGCTCTGCCCCACAGCCAGTAGGAGAGCAGTGTTCTCAGATTCCCAGTCACTGCTGGTATATGACTCCTACTTACACCATGTGTATGCTGTGGTCTATTGCCATAGCAACAAACATAGTGCTATGTCTCAAATCTTTCAACTAACCGTATTGGCCAAAACAAATTGGAGGGGGTGTTAACCTTAATTTTAAACTGTCAGAAATTAAATAGATGTTGCTAACTTCAGGGTAAATGTTTACATTTTTATTTTTGTATTTTTTCATGCAAACATATTTTTTCATACACTTCTGATTCTCCTCCATCAGATGTATTCATAATCCAGGAAATTTAGATATCCCCTTAAGTATTACATAAAAGGAAACCCAATCACTTCTAATACTATGTATGCCAATAACTGCATGGGACATTTGGGGCATATATGATCACTTCCTATGTGATAAGCAGTGTTACCTTATAGTTAAGCATGCTTAGTATTATGTACCACAGTAAATTATATTAAATACCTTGGGGGAGATTTTCTGGTTAAAAAGTGCAAGCTTTTCTTACCCCTTTTTTTCCCTTGATAATCCATAAAGTATCAAGAGGATGATCATAGGCATACTACATAAAGGTATCAAAAGCATGATACAGTGATTTTAAACCCTGGGATGCTTATTGGAGGACAAACTATGTCAATGAATGATATGAAGGGGAAAAAAAAAGTTGGACCAATTCTGTATATTTATGCAAATTATTATTATAAATATCAGTTACCTGCACAGAGGTCGAGAGGAATTTGCACTTGCTGAATATCCTCTTCCTCTAGCACATCCTCTACTTCCTCCTTAATTGGAACAAAGCCTAGATTTTCATCATGGATGCCTGTCAATTCAATAGATATTTATGAACATTTAAAAAAAAAAAATCTTCCATAAAACAACATGAGAACTTGGTGTGAATAGTCAGCTGAACTCATCCAGAAACAAAATCATGCTTAGACAAAATTTACATTTATTTGACAATCATCTGTTTACAAAGGAATAAAAGCACGCATCCATATGGTACTTAAAAGGGCCAACTATTTCTCAGCAAGTGTTCTTCATGGTGTGAAAGAGCACAAGATTGTATGTTAAAATTATATATATATTTTTTTAAATTACGCTAATAACAGATACACAATTTAGAGTTTTAAGTCTCTATTTACATATATAAGTGTATCCTGCCTACTGGCTGTTGAATGAGTAATAACAGATAGAGTCTTGTTCATGCTGTGGGGAAGGCAGTGATTGATAGCAGGTTTTCCTGGACTCAGATTACACTGCACTGACTTTTTAACCCATAGATGAAATTTTTAGGGGAGTCCAACATTCCCTGCATGCACAGATAGATTTGATAAGGGTATATATTTTTTTCTTTTGATCTCTACATAAACAGCACCAGATCAGAGCAGAGCCCGGATCTCCACTGTTCAAATTCCAGGGAGGAAAGAGCAGAAACATGAATTTTGTGCGATAAGAAACGACAAACATTTTAAGTTATGTTCCCTTCAAACTGGAAATGTAAGCAGTCTTACCATTGACTTGAATGGGACACACACCATTTTAACCTGATTGACTGCAGGAATGTAACAACATGTGGGCAGTCTATTATATATGTAAACACAGATTTGATTTGATTTCTCAGTAAGAAATGCACATATTAAAAAAATTCTAAAAGTATTTCAACATGCTTTTAGGAGACATTTACTCCAAAGATCTCCTAAATCTGGTTCAAACTTTGCTGAATTAAGTTGCCCTTTAAGGGGTTTAACCACTGGAAATGAATGCTTTCTTAAACTGCGCACACATATAAAAGGTTTAAAAAAACATATAATGAAGAAACAATATTCTAACATAAGATATATTTATCAATTCTGTCCACATGCACAAGTAAATTATAAACAAATATCACTCACCTACACTGAGGTCTGGATGGGTTTTCATCTGCTGAATATAATTTTCCTCTCTATCATCCTCTAGTTCCTCCTTAACTGATGCAGTGTCTGGGTTTTCATAATTGAGTCCTGTTAGTCCAACAGAGAATTATACGTTGATTTATAGATATTTATTCCACCCAATAAAATTAAAATGGCTTGGTCCTCTTGGTCTGAAAAATACTATCTACATGCAAAATTATATTATGGAAAAAATTCAATTTATTTTATAAATATTTGTTTATGATTCAGTGAGAAATGTCCATAGTATATATGTAAAATACATATACATGCCAGTATTCATGGCTGGTAGCAACTTAGTGGACAATAGATGTCGGGACACCCATATACTCTTTTATTGAAAGGGAATTGTGCACTGTGCAGTTTCTTTTTTTACAACTTAGTTTTATTAACGCTCATATTATCCACCGTCAACTTTCCCTCCGTCCACTTGGTCCTTCAGCAAAAGTAAAACATTGGTGTTAAGATACATGGAAATAAGACACAATACACTATGCTTATAATTCATAGTTATATCTCCTACTGTCATAATGTGATCCAACATCTTTTTAATAAAAAAAAAGTTTGAAAATATGAAATTAACACAAAAAGTGCTAAACGGCAGTAGATCTATCAGTGGAAGACTTTTTAGGTGCTTGTGAAGTCAATTAGCTCCGTTCATCCGGTCTGCTTTATTTAAATGTACTTTTTCTAAAATATTTTTCATGTAAACAAAACGCTTATTTGCTCTTTGAAATACATCAGTGTCCCATTATTAAGTATTTTACTTCCCAGTTAAAATAGTGATTTATAGAAATAACCAAGGCCTAAATATTTAAGTATTTACACTGAACACAGTAATTTTACTCAATGATCTATATAGATAATTTCCATGTTTATTACTCACCTGTATAGAGATCTGAATGGATTGTCATCTGCACAATATCCTTTTGATCAATCTCATCCTCCTCTTCGTTCTTAATAACTAATACTGGGCCCTGAGTTACATTATGGAGACCTGACGTGTATAAGAATAAATACATGAAGGATTAAATATTATTGGTCTACCTATTTTTTCTTTTAATAAAGACAGAAGACACCTTACTTTGGGCAAATATTACTTATTGGCTCTCAAAAATGTGTAGCTTCTGATTGCAGATTACATCTATCTTCCATATTTACTGACATCATGATGATGGTTTCATTTACTATTCGCTGTATCTGAGAAGTAAATGATGGGCTTGGTTAATATTGCAAGATCATGTGATCACGCCCCCCTGAAATTCTACTTACAAAAGGCAGGGTTTACAAGTTTAGGCTTAAAGGAGGTAAATTGCCTGATTGAGTCAATAGTATACTGTCACGGACCCCTTTCCAGGGCCTGGATCCTGGTCCATTGAGCCACATGGGAAATGTGAGCAGGTGGGGTGAAAAGCCTCAAAACATAGGGCCATAGTGTACCACCATGCTTCATATGTTCTTATGGCATATGTCTCTGCCTTATCCTGTATACTGTATGTAATTCCATATGTAATATTACTGTGTTCTGTTTAAACTGTGGCGGAGTGATGATGATGATGATGGGGTTAAAACAGGGTGTGCGGAGTCTGCAGTGAGCAGACAACTCTATTGTACAGTTATCAGTTCTGGCCCATTGTTAGCACATTAAGGTAATCACATCTGCCATCTACTCTATCTAAGGTCTGGACCACTCCGACACAGAGACAGCAGGATGTGTATTAGAAGGTAGCCATATTGTTCTCAGGTGCCAGCTATCAGGGTACTGCTAGACCCCATGTGGGGTCATCACCTGTTATTGTCTGCCACATCATCTCACTGTTACATTGTGTACACCTCTTTGTATCTAAACCTATAAATATTGTTGAATTTTCAAAATAAAACAGTTCACTTCTGAGACATATAGAAATTGTGCGCTCCTGAACCAATCTCTACCCTACCACACTCAGATTCCTGATGGAGAGACCCTGACGGATACAGAAGCCAGATATCAGGGTGCTGGTGCCGAGATTTCCAAGAACCCAATGGTCCTTGTGGTTAGTTAACCTGTAGTCTATAGCAGGTGGCCCTGGGCTGTAATGGCCCCTACTTACGGATCGTCACAAATACATCTAAACATTTAGAGAAAAAAACACCTGCCACCAAAATTACGGGTTAGAGGCATTTGCAAGCTGCTAATAGAATATAGCCCTTTGTCAATTAAAGGCCTAAAGTTAATTACCTAAAATTCCTAAAACTAGTAAATAATGTATATCTAGAATAAAAAAAAGGACACTTCTCCAATTTTAGATGTTTTTGCAGGTCCTCTAAATAGAAAAGTTGCTCCATAGGCAGGTTAACCATTTATTATCACCTTCATCTACGGGACAGATGAAAATAAAGAATAAAATATAACCTTTATTTAGGATAATACGTTACCATGGACAAAGAGGGAGGGGTAAACTTTATATTACAGTAACAATCGAGAGAAAAGCAAGATGAAGTAATGTGGAATAACAATGTTCTATGGCTATTCAAGTAATATAATGAATCAATGTGTAGGACTCAACAAGTAGTCTCCCCATTTATCAAAACAAATGAATGGTGAGTATCTATGGCTCCCACTTTTTATTTGTGTTAAATATGATGTTTATCTCTGTATTTTTTGTATTACTTACCTTCACTAATACTGACAGGAATTTCTTCTTCCTTAATCTGCCATTGATTCCTCAGACTTGGTTCTTCTTCTTTAATTACATTTTGGAAAAATGAAAAGTTTAAATTTCTCATTGCATGTACAAATATACTTAAAGCTGCTTTTACTGATATTCTTATTTTTATTGTTTTACATGTGTTTACAGTCATCATACATAAAGCCTAAGCTGTAGTGCAAGCATTAAAGAAAGTACCGTATATACTCGAGTATAAGCCGACCCGAGTATAAGCCAAGGCACCTATTCTACCACAAAATACTGGGAAAAATGAGTGACTCGAGTATAAGCCGAGGGTGGGAAATGTGCTGCCCCCTGTGTCCCTCTTGTGCCCTCTGTGTCCCCCTCTTGTGTGCCCTTTTCTTGTGTCCCCCCTCTCTCTCTCCTGTGTCTCTTCTCCCCTCTCCCTCCCCTGTGTCTCTTCACCCCTCTCCCTTCCCTGTGTCTCCCTTCCCTGTGTCTCTTCCCCCTCCCTTATCCCCCTCCTCATTCTCATCCTCCCTCCTCATCCTCAACCCCCTCCTCAACCTCCCTCCTCAACCTCATCCCCCCATTCTAAACCCCCCCATTCATTTTAAACCCCCCTCCTCATTCTTAACCCCCCTCCTCATTCTAAACCCCCCTCCTCACTTTACCCCTCTAAATACCTCCCCCTCTCCCTTTCCCCTCACTTACCTTCATCTGCAGCTTCTCCTCTGGCCTCCGCTCCTTCCTGCGTCGGCACCTGGTATATGCTAATGACGTGGCTCGCATTTGCATATACTGGGTGCCGACGCAGGAAGGAGCGGAGGCCGGAGGAGAAGCTGCAGATGAAGGTAAGTGAGGGGAAAGGGAGAGGGGGAGGTATTTAGAGGGGTAAAGTGAGGAGGGGGGGTTGAGGATGAGGAGGGAAAGAGACACGGGGGTTAGAGAGACACGGGGGGAAGAGTGACTTGAGTATTAGCCTTAAAAAAAGGGCTGAAAAACTCGGCCTTATACTCGAGTATATACGGTACCAGAAACAGGATAATTTTAGAGAAAATAAACCTACTAAAAAAATAAAAATATTATAGACTTTTCAAAGCACTGCCCCTGTGTGGGTCCACTGCACCCTGAAAATATCAGGTGGAGGAATGTGGATCTTATATGGCTTGGGGATCATTGAAATATAGTAAGTAATTGTTTAATTGCACAGAAAAAGTTTAATAAAAGTTTTTTGTTTTTTATATTATCAAGCCCTGCCTAAGTATTATTTAGAGTCCACTTGGTCCTTCAAGCTTGAAGTTACAGTTAAATAACTTTTCTCTTATTCATTTTTGGTGATAAAGGAATGGAGGACCTGGACTCTCTCATCAAAACTCTCAAGGAGGGCAAGTGAGAGGCAAGGCAATCCTTTTATGTTAATTAAATGAAACGTACAAGTTAGGCAGCAGTTGACAACTGACGATCTAGCCAAATTACAAATTAATTATTACACAGATAAATTATAATCTGTATCACTCACCTGCACTGAGATCTAAATGGATTTCCAGTTGTTGAATATAATTTTCTTCTCCCTCATACTCTCCTTCCTCATTAATTAATTCAGGATACATATTTTTATTATGGATCCCTGTAGTCAAAATACAGAATTAAATGGGTTTGATCAGATTTACACCAACTACATGATTTAGGACATTTTAGAGCTATTCCATGGCACCCAAAAATTGCCCATACAATCTACTAACTCATACCCAAGGGGAAATGTCCATAGCTCTTCAGAGTCTAAAACGCATTAGTCTCCATAGCAGTATTACACAACCTTACCTGAATACACTACACTAGCTCTAACAATCTCCCACCCATATCTATCAATCTATATAACCCCCATCCTATGGCAGGTGGAGGGTTAAATATCAATAAAAAGGACTGTGGAATGTTCATGTCCCCTCCTCCTATGATCTACTACCTCCTCTAATATGAATTTGATATATAATATAAAATAATATTGCCCCCTATGGACTTCCATGAAACTCTAACCCTGACCACAGGACCACATGGACTCTATTCCCAATAGGGGTCTCTAAAGCTAAACCCTAAACCAAGTACAAAAAAAAAAAAAAAATACAATATAAAATACAAACAAAGAATTACAGAAAAAATATACTATAAAAGTAATAGAATAAATTAAACACAAAAAAAGTTACAAAACTATTACCCTGTAGGAGAAAAGGAAAGTGATGATCATGACATCTCAGTCCTCAGTCTTGATGCCTTCTAATCCTACTTGAACTGGTTTATTTTGATTTGATTGAGATCTTGGCAAAGAGCATCCATTAAAAAAAACCTCAACTAACGGAGGTACTTTTCTAAGGATGTTATACAGCGAAAAACAGGTTTTAGCCTCCCCTGATCGGCAGAATCATATTTCTGCCAAACAGATTTTGTATTGCCTTATTCTGATTGGTTACTCAATATCAATTAGTGAAGGCTACCACCCCATTTCTGCTTGGTTAAAGCAGGGATTGAAATATGTGCATTATGATTGGTTTTATTTTGAACCAATCATAATGGTTTGTGTGAGAGGTTCACTGGCACCCTGGAACACTAGGAGTAAAGCCTTTGTGGGTCATGAGAACGATTAGGAAAACTTGCTTCTCTACTTCCCCAGTGAGGGGCTATTGGACCTGTTACGGGAGTTCTGGAAGGGAGACCACTAGGGTGAGGCACTCCCTGTAGTGTCATATGTGCTGCAGTTCAGAGATAGGCTGAAGTCACTGACTGGGCTAGTCAAGGAGTATCTGCTTACAGCCCAAGGCAAGCAGAAGTGCTGGTATGATCAGAACGCCCAGGCTAGGGAATTCCAGGTAGACCAGCAGGTATTAATGTTGGTGCCCAATCCCCAGAACAAGCTCAGAGCGATTTGGGAGGATCCCCTCAAATTGTCCACCTATGTGGGAGCCAAGTATGAGCAACAGCAGGATCAGAAGGAGATCCACCTGAACATGCCGAAGCTATACCAGAGTCGGAATCCCCAAGTAATGGCCTTATGCCTAGGAAAGGGAAAAAATCTGAGCATGGGGTACTACCAGACATACTTGCCCCATGCTGACTGTCCCCTATTTCCCTTATCCCAATCGATTTGTCACCTAACCAGAGACAGCAGCTTGAGATAGGGCCACCAAGACTTGTCTGCAACCCGACCAGTTAGGACGGACCTACTGGTCCAAGAGGTCCTTACCCCCGAACTCTTCCCACTGAAGCAGCCCTTGTGTAGGGTGCCTGAGACAGTGAAGGGAAATCGATGGAGAGAGCTGGTTGAGATGTTTGAGCTAGGGGTAATCAAGCCATCCTTTATTTCTTGGCTGTCCCCTGTGGTGATGGTCCCTAAGAAGGAAGGGGCTACCTGATTTTGTGTGTACTATCAGAGGCTAAATGACAAGACAACTATGAGTGCTTATTCTATGCCTAAAGTAGATGAACTGCTAGATAGGCTAGCACAGGCAACCTACATGACCACTCTGGACTTGTCTAAGGGCTACTGGCAAATCCTGCATGCTAAAAACACTAGAGTAAAGTTGGCATTCATCACCCCAGTTGGGCTATACAAGTTTATGGTTATTTCTTTTGGAATGAAGGATGCCTATTCCATGTTCCAGAGGCTTGCTGACCACTTACTACATAGGGGCCAGGAGTTCACCGATGTGTACCTGGATGACACTGCCATATTCAGTCATAATGGCAGAAACATGTGAACCACCTGTCCCGAGTCCTGGGTCGGATCCAGCAAGCTGGGTTGACCATTCACCCAGGCAAGGGCAAGTTTGCAAGAGGTAAGTACAGTACATAGAGCAAAGAGTAGGGATGGTCCACCCAGAGTTGGCCAAGGTAGCTTCAATGGAGCGGTGGCCCACCCCAGGGAGTTACAGGCAGGTGTTGGCAGGGTATTACCACCGTTTATTCCCCATTACAGCACCCTAACACATCTAGGATCAGCTATGCTGCTATTGGGAAGGAGTGCCTGGCAGCTGTCTGGGCCCTAAAGAAACTACAGCCCTAATCTTTTTGGGAGGGAGTTTGTGGTTGCCACAGCCCAGAACCCATTGTAAGGCTCAATAATGTGGCGGAGGACAATGGCCTCCTGCTGAGAAGAAGCCTAGTCCTACAGACTCATAACTTTACTATTCAATACAATAGAGTTACCTGATCTAGTGTTTCCTGACATGTCCATGGCCCTTAAAGTCTTGTGATTCTCATCCATCATGATGCTGAAAAACAAAGGAACTTAGATGCTGCATACCTCTTTTATAAGTACAATTACAGTACATAGAAACTATATATATATATATATATATATATATATATATATATATATATATATATATATATATATATATATATATATATATATATACAGGATTTAATTTAATTATCTTACATTAGAATTATTATATTCTGGTAATATTGTTGATGTTATGGTATTCATACATGCTAACTAGTCCGATAACAGTCCTAAATTATCTATTAATTAATTAATTAGAATATCAATAAATCAGGTTACCTGCAGAGAACAGAGAGACACAATTATCAGCTCCGTGACACCATCTTGGAAACCCCCCGGAAGTAAATGATCCGGAAGTGAATCAGTACAGTAGGGATCGGGCCCATGATATATTCGGTTTCTATGGTGACGCTGAGTTTTTATACATTAGCTTCTATCTCTACAGAAATAACGTGGAACTATATCACCGAGCTGTTTATAATATAAATTCGGCGTGGTTACCAGAGATTTTACCATTCGGCTGCTTATGCATTTGTCGTGACACTTCCTTGGTAACCAGTGATGTCATTTTCCTTTTACGCTATGTGTAAAAGGATATGTCCTGTATTTTACAACCACTGTCTGAGACGTATCTCTGGAATTGACAATAACAAACATGGCGATATGAGTGACACTACGTTAGCGTGCGTCGTGGCGTCATAATTTCTTCCTAGCAACGGAAACCCCAGAGACGGAAGTTGAATCTGAACAAAAAGAAGAGATTGGAGCTGTGAGTTTATACTGGGGAAGAACCTGTATCTATCTATCTATCTATCTATCTATCTATCTATCTATCTATCTATCCATTTATCTATCCATTTACATCATATCTATCTATTTATTTATGCATTTACATATCTATCTATCTATCCA
Organism: Discoglossus pictus; assembly: GCA_027410445.1. Lineage (NCBI taxonomy): Eukaryota > Metazoa > Chordata > Amphibia > Anura > Alytidae > Discoglossus > Discoglossus pictus. The sequence continues at coordinate 91,586,685 of CM050170.1, read as the reverse complement.
TCCATTTACATAATATCTATCTATCTATCTATCTATCTATCTATCTATCTATCTATCTATCTATCTATCTATCTATCTATCAGTGTGGAGGGAGGGGTATCTTTATATTTAGTATGTATGTGTATATTGTGGTCAGAGGACGCTTTAACTCTGAGCTCCTGTATTGTTTATTCAAATTGTCATATACCACATGGATTGTTACATTTTTACTTGCTATTATAATTGTCAGTAATTCAGATAATTCATCATTTCTTTCAGCACACAGCAGATTTACCACTAATATTTTTGAAAACAGTGAAACAATATCTCCAGAATCAGCTGAGAGATTGATACATGTAGGTACAATTAGTCAGGTACAAATATGATCTATAATATCATTCATTTATCATACCCTAATCACAGATAACTACTATGGAACTTATTTTGTTTATTAATGACCTCAATTATTTATTTCTATCTAAGTATAGTTTCAAAAATAGTAGCTGCCTTATAAAAATAACTATATACATGTTTATATGTCTTTATTGTGTTCCCTCTGTATTGACACTAAGGAGGAGGCCAGTCTGATCTCATAAAACATAATACATTATCATAATCAATATACAAGACAGGTACTGAGCATTTGAAGCATATCTTTATTAGGTATCTTATTAAGCAGGTCATATCCTCATCCCTTCATATATATTATTTCACACATCTTTTTTATAGATCTGAAGTCAGGGTTTAACAAAATTGCTGATGATGAACAAAAATAAGAAGATATCTGAGAGGATCCTGAACCATATCCTAGAAATCCTCAGCCTACTGACGGGAGAGGTGAGGCATGCTGGGAATGTTACCTGTTACTATCTGCACGTAGAGCTTTTCATCATTCAGTACAATGACAAATATTTGTATTATTTGACATCTCTTTCTTATTATCACAGGTTTTACAGCATGTGACTAATTCATTGACAGTGCTTCAGATGTCCCTGGATATAACAAAAACAAAGGTTATCTTGAATCATACCCTGGAAATCATTTACCTGCTGACTGGAGAGGTGAGAGCTGCTAGAGAATATCACCACCACACTGCTATATATACAGTATCTCACAAAAGTACACCCCTCACATTTTTGTAAATATTTTATTACATCTTTTCATGCGACAACACTGAAGAAATTAGCTCTGCTTCATGTAAAGTAGTAAGTGTACAGCCTGTATAACAGTGTAAATTTGCTGTCCCCTCAAAATAATTCAACACACAGCCATTAATGTCTAAAACGGCAACAAAAGTGAGTACACCCCTAAGTGGAAATGTCCAAATTGGGCCCAAAGTGGCAATATTTTGTGTGGCCACCATTATTTTCCAGCACTGCCTTAACCCTCATGGGCATGGAGTTCACCAGAGCTTCACAGGTTGCCACTGGAGTCCTCTTCCACTCCTCCATGATGACATCACAGAGCTGGTGGATGTTAGAGACCTTGCACTCCCCCACCTTCCATTTGAGGATGCCCCACAGATGCTCAATGGGGTTTAGGTCTGGAGACATGCTTGGCCAGCCCATCACCTTTACCTTTAGCTCCTTTAGCAAGGCAGTGCTGTCACATGAAAAGATATAATACAATATTTACAAAAAATGTTAGGGGTGTACTCACTTTTGTGAGATACTGTGTATGTATATATATATATATATATATTATACACGCACACACAACTTACCTTTGAGGTCAGCAGCTCGTAGCCAATGAAATATAGCACATGTCGTGAGCTGGCTTGGTGGGTATATAAGGTGACACGTAGGCATTCTGCAAACATATCAACTGTAAGTCTCATGGGTAAAAAAACGTGTGTTTTATCCGTGCTGCTGCGGTTAAAGTGTACCGTGACTGGACAAACGACACCATTGTGAATAAACTGCTGAGAATAAACTGCCATTGATGTCAGGTGAACGTTGGCTGCAAAGTTGTTTGAGGGCCTACCGACACACTACAGTTGAGAAATTCACAGTCCAAACCACCACGGGGGGGGGGGGGGGGATACCAGGTGGGGGGGCTACCAGTTCAGCCAACCCTGTTGCTTATGTGGCTCTGAAGCAAACGGTTGGTCGCTGTACACATGCTGAAGAGGGTACGGCAAAAACAGCATCAACTTGCACAACAGTCCCAAAATCGAACCTCTTTTGATTGGCAAAGGGTTGCCTTCTCTGATTAGTCACGTTTTCTGCTTGATCGACTGGATGGCGTTTCAGGCATTACAACCTCAGTGATCAATCACTCTGCAACCATTGTTGGAAGAACATAAGCTGTTGGTGGAAGCATTGTGGTCTGGGGAATGTTTTCTTGGCATTGTCTGGGCCCACTTATACCTCTGGAAGGCACTCTCAATCGATTGGGTTTTCTATCCATCCTTGCAGATCAAGTACACCCATACATGTTGACTGTCTTCCCTGCAGTAGATGGGATCTTCCAGCAGGACAATGCAACATGTTGTATGGCCAGAATTGCCTTGGACTTCCAAGTACTTCCCTGGCATCCGAATACCCTGGAATTGAACCCCATGTGGGACCTCCTCGATCGCTATGTTTGCCATATGGATCCTCCCCCAAGCACTCTTCAGCAGCTGTCGGATGAACTGCAGTCTGCATGGCCCCAGATACCCTTGCCAACCTTCCAACATCTTATTGACTCACTACACCCCATCTAGCTGCTGTCCGTGCTGCATACAGTGGTTATTCGGGATATTAGTTGGTGGTCATAATAATGTTACTTGACATGTTTGTGTGAGTTTGTATGGGTGTGTGTGTATATATATATATATATATATATATATATATATATATATATATATAATTAGTTCTCAGCAGCGTGGGCTTGCCAGAAAATGTTGGTAATGCAACGTTAAAACTGCGGGCTTGCCCAGCCAGCCCGCTGCAACTGCAGGCCTAGCAAAGCATTTTGAAAAAAATCGCCTGTAAAAATTACGTAACACTTTGGAAATGAAAGCAGGACTTAGAAAAAAACAAACAAAAAAAATAAGGTAGAAAAAATACGAAGTTAACGGCTGAACCGCGCACATCGAAAAACACACAAAAAACACACAGCACGGGGGGACAGCAAGGACATCTGGGACTGAGGTTGCACGCAAATTTAACTCGAATTTGCAGAGTTTCTCCACTGTAAAATTGCCTTAGCGAGAAACAAAAATGGCTGTAGAAAAAAAAACGAAAACGAGGTTACACGACCCATAAACACGCAAAACACCACCTGGCACATAAGACTTTTTCCCAGGAACGTACGAGGTACAAAATACACTATTAGAAAGTACGGTAACACATAGACAATTGTTGCTATTTTACAACACTAACTTACAACTAATAACATTAGCATTCTAAAATGCTGTTTTACACAACTAAACAAACGGTTTGCCCTTGCGCACGCAGCCGATTTACACTGCACACTTGCCACATTGCTCACACTTTCTCCTCAGCTCCGCAACAGTCCAAATGCACATTGCATGCTGCAGGAAAATCAAAAGGGATTGTAAGCTCTCCATGATATTGATTGCTGGATATATTATTTACAAATAGGTAAAGTATATTAATTTATTATTTAATTAATAAAGGAATTATTATTAAAAAAAATATGTATATAAAAAAAATATAGCAGAGGAGAGGCTTGCAATGAGCACCGAAGGTGCTCAGCGCAGGGCTTGCAATGAGTGCCGAAGGTGCTCAGAAAACCAAAACTACATCAGGGTAGAGGCTCGCAATGAGCGCCGAAGTTACTCAGAGGACCAAAAGCCTTACATTGGGGGGCAAACAGCATTTCCTGACAATTTTATTGCGGTAATTTTTTGATGGGCAGCTCGCTAGTATGTATGCATATGTATATGTATATATATATATATATATATATATATATATATATCACATATATAGTTGTGAGCGTACGAGTTGTTGCTAACGCTGCGGGCTCGCGTAGCGAGGGCACTGTGCCAGGTTCTCAGTTGTTGGCATGGAGCGCCGAAGGCGCTCCTTGCCAGCAACTGAGGACCCTCGCGAAGCGAGGGCCTCAGTTGCTGGCATGGAGCGCCGCAGGCGCTCCTTGCCAGCAACTGAGGACCCTCGCGAAGCGAGGGCCTCAGTTGCTGGCTTGGAGCGCCGCAGGCGCTCCATGCCAGCACCTGAGGACCTCGCAAAGCGAGGTCTTCAGTTGCAGCAACTGCGACCCTTGAAAAAAAAAGTTTACGTCCAAACACATTACGACACTCGCGAGGTCTTCAGTTGCAGCAACTGCGACCCTTGAAAAAAAAAGTTTACGTCCAAACACATTACGACACTCGCAAACAACATACGACACACGTTCAAACACATTACGACACTCGCAAACAACATACGACACACGTTCACACACATTACGGCCTCGCAACACTCGGACGCAACTCGCGAACATTACAAAATTACAAACACAATACATACACACAGCACATACATAAAAACCTTACCTACACAAACAGGAAGCACCCAGGACCTCAAAAATGCAACTTACAACTTAATTGCACTCAAAATAAAAGAGTTTCGACACTAAATAGTTTGTTAAGCGACAAAAAAAATGGCCGACGAATAAAACGAAAACGAGGCTACACACGCAAACACCATGCTACACACGCAAACACCATACGAGACACGTTACCACACATTACGACTTCGCAAACATCGGACGCAACACGCCGACATACAAACATTTAAAACTTAACAAAGACACACAACAAACACATAAAAAGCTTACCTACAGCAAGAGGAACCAGCCAGCACCTCAAAAAAACAAGTTACACCTACATTTAAATCAAAATAAACACTTTAGACACTAATACCATCGCTAAGCGAGAGAAAAAATGGCCGACGAACAAAACGAAAACGAGGCTTCAGACGTAACTACACTACACTTACTCGCAATAATGAAACACATACTATGCGGAACGTATCACAATCATATTAAACACCATTTTGAACAGTAATACGCCTAAAATGGCGGATGGAACGCAAATTGTAAGCTGGAACGCAAATAGCGCATGCGTATTGCGTTCTAACGGTCTCACTTTCCAGAACTTTCTACAAGTTTATAAATACTGGCTATTTCCAACTAAAAAATACATTTCTCCTCAGGTGATCAACGGAGTGACTTCTGAGATAACTGCTGCTTTTACTTGAGAAGACAATTCTTTACTAATTTACTACTTTACATTGTGCAAATTACAACTGACAGGTAAGCTATAATATATTACATTTTATTATCAGGTCAGGTCAAACAAATAAAAAAATAAACTAGGATTTATTTAGTCATCATGTATGGCACATTTATGTGTATAGGCTCCCAAAAAAAATTAAACAGAGCTTTATGTATAGTGACATCTGACACGCACATATATGTCTATAATGTATAGTTACATGTGACACGCACATATATGTCTATAATGTATAGTGACATTTGACACACACATTTCTGTGTATTGCCCCTTCATAGTGACATGTGACACGCACGTATATGTGTATAATGTATAGTGACATGTGACACGCACATATATGTCTATAATGTAAAGTGACATGTGACACGCACATTTCTGTGTATTGCCCCTTCATAGTGACATCTGACACCGACATATATGTCTATAATGTATAGTGACATGTGACACGCACATTTATGTGTATTACCAATGCAACAAAATTAGCTTACAACAAAATCAGTAAACAACTACATTTTAATGACATTATATGTCATGTATACTGATATGTCACACGCACATATATGTGTATCATCTATAGTTACATCTCACACACACACATTTATGTGTGTTGGAAAAAAAAAATATAAGGTTAATTTAACCATTTAAATTTGACTCATGTATACTGATATGTCACACGTACACAAAATAATTACATTAAACTATGTAATGTGCTTCATGTATGTGACATATGTGTGTAGCCCCCAACAAAAAATAAGGTTAATTGAATTAATTTACTGCAATTCAATACATCAGATAAAGCTGAATCTTTCTATTTCGTTTCATATTCAAACAGACTCTGCATCAACAGCGTCTCTCAACAATTTGCACCGTGCACTGTGAAGCACAATCCCTTTTAAAGAACACCAACAAATTTGAAGAGGTAAGATACAAGAACACATTACATGCTCAAAAGGACATGCTTTGCTAGATGACAAATTATAAATATACAAATAACTATTTCACTTTCTTTTTCAAACAGACACTAAAAGAAGACCGGCGGATTAAGATTGGCAGGAGGGGACCGTCTGTCATTCAAAACTTCTATCAAGGTAAAGTATTAAGTATAAACAAGAAATAACCATGAGCCTTATTCAATTGCAACTTCCTCATTTGAATAGGGCTCTATATAAGCACATAACATTTTTTTTATACAGAACTTTTTAGTTACTGAATTTCTAACCACAATCAAGGTTTTCAATAACTAAAAACTTTGCTCAATAAATATGTTATGTGATTATATAGAGCCCTCTTCAATTGGCAAAATTGCAATTCAATGAGGACCTATATGTCTTTAATGGCCAAGGGCCTCACTGAAATGTGATTTGCCCATTTCAATAGGGCTCTATATAAGCACATAACATATTTTTGAAACAGAACTTTTTAGTTACTGAACTTCTAACCACAATCAAGGTTTTCAATAACTAAAAACTTTGCTCAATAAATATGTTATGTAATTATATAGAGCCCTCTTCAATTGGCAAAATTGCAATTCAATGAGGACCTATATGTCTTTAATGCCCAAGGGCCTCACTCAAATGTGATTTGCCCATTTCAATAGGGCTCTATATAAGCACAGAGCATATTTTTTAGGAAATTTTTCTTTTGTGAACACGTTCCTTTTGGATACAAGTTCACTAAATACAAAATTCCGTACAAACATATGCTCTGTGCTGATATTGAGCTCTATTCCATTGGCCAAAACACAATTGAATAAGTAGCTCACAATATAACAAATGCAGTAACCAAAGGCCCTTATTCAATTGCTATTTTGGAAAATTAAATATGGCTATAAATAAGAACTTTTAGGCCCTTACTCTATTTTAACAAATATATGTGATGTGCTTATTTACAACCCTATTCAAATTTCTACATTGCAATTCAATTACGGCCTTACAGTACTATTACATTGTAAAAAATGCAATTGCATGAGGGCCAAACTATGCAACATATGGTACACACAAAGGCCCTCATTCAATTGCAATTTGCCCAATTGAATAGGGCTCTAAATAACAACATAACAATAGCTTAAAACTAAGGTTTTAGTTAATAAAAATATCTCAAAAATACAGTTTTTCAATGACTACAAAATTATTTTAACTAATATGCTAATATGCTATGTGCTCATTTACAGCACAATTCAATTAGCCAAATCGCAATTCAATGACACACAAACTGCTACACACAAAACAGAATTTCTTATTAAGGCCCTCATTCAATTGCAATTTTGCCAATTGAATAGGGGTCTAAATAAGCACATCACATATATTTTTTAAAGAAGTTTTTAGTTATTAAGCATCTATCCAAAAGCACGGTTTTCACTACCTAAAAACTTCTTTAAAAAATATATATTATGTGCTTATTTAGAGCCGTATTCAATTGGCAAAATCGCAATTGAATGAGGGACTAAATGTTTAACAACCTATAAGCCTTACAAATAACCAAAAATAAGAATAACAAAAGTGTTGTGCACCTAATAGCATTGTATAAAAAAGCACACAAACTCATAGCAAACTATATTAACATTCTTCTTTAATGTTTAACAACCTATAACCTGTACAATCAAGAAGAAATTAGTTTTGCACAAGTGATGTGCACCAAACAGGATTGTCAATAACTAACACAAACACATAGCAAACTACATTAATTATATTATTTCATGTTTCACTAACTATAACCATCCAAATAAAGGTTAAATAAGTATACCACAAGTGGTGCGCACAAAACAGGATTGTACAAAAACTAACATAAACACATAGCAAAATAAATTCATATTCTTATGTAATATATCACAACCCACAAGCCTTACTAAGAACCTTAAATAAGAATAACAAAAGTCTTGGGATTGTACAGAAAGTTAAAAAAAAATTTTTTGAAAAAAATAACCATAACTGATACAATACAGCAAAATTAATACATTTTTTACTTATTTAAAAGACATTTCACTCAAACAACATTTTCTATTTTACATTACAACAGATACTGCGTGAAGACAATCGGACGAGGACTTTTCCCACAGGACCGGACCATCGGACGAGGACTCGGACCAGACCAGCAGACGAGGAATTTCAACACAGGACCAGACCAGCAGACGAGGAATTTCAACACAGGACCAGACCATCGGACGAGGACTTTCACCAACGGACCACAACATCGGACGAGGGATATCGCCACAGGACCACAATATCGGACAGGGGCTATCGCCACAGGACCACACCATCGGACGAGGACTTCCGACAGAGGACCACACCATTGGACAACGATTTTGAAACGAGGACCAACAAACATTCGGATTTAAATCACACTTCAACCAAGGTAAACTATAATAACTACTAAAGAATAACACTAAAGAAACTGCTTTCAGTTGCATCCGTCTCAACAGAAAAATAAATTAATTAATTTACTATCTCCCTTATTTTATTTAAATTGCTACTATGCAATACATAGCTCAATAACCACATCACTTTTTTTTTCAGCAAAGAAGTTTTGCAGTGGTAAATATCTATCCACAAACAAAGTTTTTAATAAATAAAACCATTATTTTAAATAAATATGTTACATGCTTATTTACAGCAGTATTCCATTGGAAAAATTCTGAGCCACTGAAGACAGGAATTAAAAATTTAACTAAATATCAATGATACATTCATGATTTGCCTTTTATTTCAACAATTGTGCACAATCATCTTTAACAGGAATTACAAATTTAAATATACACAATTACATTTATTTGTTTCCGTTTACAGATTAATATGGCTGATAACGAGACCAAAGAAGAGAAGAAAAGACGTCAAACTAGAGAAAGACAAGAGAGATGGGCCGCCCAGCAGACACCGGAGGAGAAAGAAATTAGAAGAGAAAAAGAACGCAAAAGACTTGCAAATAAAAGAATATCCGCTGCAAAAATGAAAGATACAACCAAAATAAATAAAAAAATAATAAAGCATTTACAAACTGTTCCTAAAACATCAGATGACATTTTACAACATACCAGTCAAGACAGACCAAAAAAAAAAACTACCAAAAAAAAGCATTTACAAACTCTTACTAAAAACTTACAGGAAATTTCAACCGAACAAGTCCAACATATACCAAGAAAATGTACGAAAAAAACTAAACATTTAGAACCTGTTGTTGAAACATTTCATGACTTTTCATCTGATGAATATCAAAGTCAACATCCAATATGCATTGCAAATTGTCCTTTAATGAAGTCTTTAGCAGTAGAGGTTCATAGTTGTGGGGACATGACTACTCAATGTCAATTTTGTGAGGCTTATTATTTTAAACAGGAGAGACCCCGAGATGGACAATTTATTAGTTGTTGTCAAAAAGGAAAGTTCAAACTTCCACAAAAGAAACAATTTCCAACCTATTTACTAAATATTCTGACTGAACCTACTTTTCCAAATTACAAAAATTTTAAGACAAACATAAGATCCTACAATAGTGCCATATCATTTGCATCTATGGGGGCAACATTGGCTGCTAATGTACCAGGACATGGTCCTTACTGTTTTAAAGTCCAAGGACAAATTTATCATCGGACTTCACATTTACATCCAGAGGAAGGAGAGCAAAGAAAATTCGCTCAACTATATGTCCTAGATACAATGGAAGCTGTTGACCAACGTATGCAGATGGAAGAAAATAAAAAATGCTTACCCAGTGTTTTTATAGAGCTAAATAACATTATGGACAACAATCCCTACAGTAAAGCTTACAAAAAATTGGCAGAAGTAGAAAATGAACAACTACTTCATGCACAAAGACATCAATTACCCATGCCAAAGGTTAATATGGTGCTTAAAAGAGACAGACATACTGATAAACGTCGTTATAACTTGCCAACATCAAATGAGGTTGCAATGGTCTTTCACAATGATGAAGGAGAACCACCATTTCAAAGAGACATTAGAGTATATCCCAGAAATGAGGACCAACCATTTATTAATATTAATATCTTAAGTCCAAATTTAGATCCAATGACATATCCCATCTTTTTCCCACACGGAGAAGCAGGTTGGCAACCAAAATTAACCCTTCCCAGTTACCCAAATGCTAAAGCCAGAATCCGAAATAATGTTTCTATGCTTGAATTTAAAGTTGCTCAAATTGCCATTAGAGATGAATTTAATCCCATTTTATGTGGTGGAAAACTAACACAACAATGGATTATTGATTCATATTTGCAAGTTGAGGCAAATAATTTAAACTTTATAAAATATCAACAAGATAAACTACGTGTAGAACAATATTGTGGACTCATGGACTATGTTGCTGACGTGGCTACAAGCAGAGACATGACAGCTGGCAAAGCCATCATTTTACCATCTTCCTTTCAAGGATCTCCTCGAAATATGAGAGAAAGATACAATGATGCTATGGCTATTGTGACAAAATTTGGAAAACCAGATTTATTTGTGACATTTACATGTAATCCACAATGGCCAGAAATTAATCAAAATCTACTTCTTGGACAAAGTGCTTCAGATCGATCAGATTTAGTAGCCAGAGTTTTTAAGATAAAATTAAATGAATTAATACGTGACTTTACTATAAATCAGTTATTTGGCAAATGTCTTGCTTATGTATATACCATTGAATTTCAAAAAAGAGGCCTTCCACATGCACATCTTCTCATAATACTTCAAGAGAAAGATAAATTAGATACTTCGGACAAAGTGGATGCAGTCATAGTTGCTGAACTACCGGATCCAGAACTATATGGTAGACTATATGAGATTGTTACTCATCGCATGATTCATGGACCCTGTGGAGACCTTAATCCACAATCACCATGTATGGAAAATAATCAATGTTCAAAAGATTTTCCAAAAGATTATAGAGACAAAACATATGCCAATTGTGATGGATATCCACTTTATAAAAGAAGAGAAGGAGATAGTGCCATTATTCGTGGAAAAAAAGTGGACAATAGATATGTAGTACCCTACAATCCACATTTACTCATGAAGTACAACGCCCACATCAACGTAGAAGCCTGCACTTCCATCAAATCCATTAAATATGTCTACAAATATATTTACAAAGGTTACGATGCAGCTACTGTAGTCGTCAAAAGTGCAGACAACCCTGAAAGTAGTGAGTTAGTACATGATGAACTTGCATCTCATGTAGATGCTCGCTATGTCAGTGCGCCAGAAGCTATGTGGCGGCTTCTAAAATTTGAAATGCATGATAGATCACATGCAGTATATAGGTTAGCAGTACATTTGCCACAACGACATTTAGTCTATTTCCATTCTGGACATGAAATGAATGCATTGGCCCAAAGTGAAGATCGTCACACTACACTAACTGCATGGTTTGCATTAAATTCCACTGATGCTCAAGCAACACAATACTTATATATTGAAATTCCATATCACTATGTTTTTGTGAATGGATTATGGAGAGCAAGAAAAACCAGAGGCAATAAAATAATTCCACGAATTTACACAGTCAGTCCAAGAGATGTTGAACGATTTTGCTTACGGATATTACTTTTAAATGTTCCAGGAGCACAAAGTTTTGAACACTTAAGAACTGTTAATGACATTGTATATGAATCCTTCCATTTAGCTGCAAGAAATAGAAACTTACTCGCTGATGATACAGAGTGGGAAAGATGTTTAGAAGAAGCAGCACAATGTCAAATGCCACGACAGATGAGAGAACAATTTGCTTTTATTTGTATCTTCTCAAATGCTCCAAATGCATTAGCTTTGTGGGAGACTTTTAAAAGTAATATGGCTGAAGACTTTATGCGACGATACAATGAACCCATTGCACACTTAAAAGCCTTAATGGAAATTCAAGAAGTCTTTTTAACTCATGGATTAAGTTGTGCAAGTTTTAATTTGCCTGATCCAGGTCTAATAGATGACATTAACTTTGAAGACTATGACATTCAACTACAAGCAGAAAGAACACAAGAAAGACTTGCAACTTTAAATACACTACAATTGCAAGCATTTCATGCCATTAAAAATGCTATAGATGATGACATGGTGACAGAGCGTTATTTCTATCTTGATGGACCTGGCGGATCAGGGAAAACATATTTGTACAATTTATTAATGAGTTCAGTACGAGCACAAGGACAAATAGCAATGGCGTTTGCCACTACTGGAATTGCTGCACTTTTATTAGAAGGTGGAAGAACTGTTCATAGTGGATTCAAACTGCCAGTGCCTATTTTGGAAAATTCAGTGTCAGATATTCGCATGACATCCTTACAAGCAAAGAAATTGAAGAAATGTAAATTAATTATAATAGATGAGGCCACAATGATGTCATGCTATGCCCTCCAATGTATTGACCGTTTGCTTCGTGAAGTCATGGATAATATTTTTCCATTTGGTGGAAAGGTAATTTTGTTGGGTGGCGATTTTAGACAAACATTACCTGTCGTTGTACATGGAAATCGAACAGACATTATTGAAACATGTATAAAGTCAAGTACAGTATGGAAACATTTTACCCATCTTCAACTGCAACAAAATATGAGATCAGAAGGCCAAACTGATTTCAATGATTGGCTTATTAAAATTGGAAAGGAAGAACAGAAAAAATACTACATTTACCTGACGACACTGTAGAGATCCCACCTCAGATGATTTGTCAACAAGATATTATATCGGCATTATTTGAAGGAAGCATAAATAACGAAGAATATTCTGAGCTTGCCAACCAAGTCATACTGACGTGTAAAAATAAAGATGCATTAATACTCAATAATGAAATCTTAAAAAAAATTAATGCACCACAAAGAAATTATCACAGTGCTGATTCTGTACTTGCTGATGACAATGAAAGTCAGGCAAACTTTTCAACTGAATTCATTAACTCTTTAACTCCTTCTGGAATGCCACCACATATTTTGCAGCTAAAGAAAGGTGCAATTATCATGTTACTGCGAAATATGAACCCCAAAAAAGGCCTATGCAATGGCACAAGATTAATTGTTCAACAATTAAAGGACCATTTTATAGATGCTGAAATTTTAACTGGGACCCATAAAGGAGAGAGAGTTTTCATACCAAGAATAGATTTAGCACCAAGTGAAAGTAGTCTCCCTTTTATACTTCAAAGAAGACAATTTCCCATTATTATGGCATTTGCCATGACCATTAATAAATCACAAGGTCAGACTTTCAAATCTGTGGGTATTTACTTAGAAGAACCAGTTTTTGCACATGGTCAATTGTACGTTGCGTTGTCACGGTGCAAAAATCCACAGGCTATTAAAGTTTACATTGAAAACAATGAAAGTCAAGGTGATTTATTAGAAGATGGACGTATTTTTACTAAAAACATTGTCTACTATGAAGTACTATAACTTTGCAGAATACAAATTCAAGATGCCAACATTTTTTAAAAGCATTGCAAAATACATAACAATTGGTTGTTTAATTCAGTCATAATTAATGAAATTACTGTATAGGAATGATTCGCCTCACAAAATACTTGCCTTGCATTGTTAGTCAAAATTATGTGAAAATGTTAAGTCACTATGTTAATGTTTCTAATGTTACAAGTTTAAAAAATATATTTGCAAGTTATTTCATTCAACAGATTACAAAGTGGATGTTAAGAGGTCAAGCACCTTTTAAGTCACAATGTAAATATTGTCTGTTATCTTAAGATTACTAACTACATTAATGTTTATCGCCAGTTTATGTGCTCAGTAATGAATTACTTTAATTACGTACGTTTTAAGCAGAGTTTTACTGTATGCCTTCCTCTACATTCAATGTATATTCAAGTTAACAATTATTGTGATAGAAATTGCATGTTAATACTGATTAATTTAAAGGTCAATTGTTTTTACATTCTAATGTTAATACTTTTAATAAAAAATTAGGTTACAAAATGTTTGCGCTATGTTCCTGTTTATAATGTTCAAAATTATACAAATGTTTTGTCAACTTCTAAACTTACATAAAAAATAAAGTTAAAGTTTCAAAATATATACTTTGAAGGTTATTGCTTACATATATTTTAAACTTCATGTTAAAATTCGTAACGTTTCAAGAAGGCTTTTTACTTTTTGCTTTCCTATTCATTCAATGTATATTAAAGTTAACAATTCTTCAGATACAAATTACATTTTAAAAAACCATTACATCAACATTTTACAAAAATACACATTCATATTAAAATACTTAAAAGTGTCAAAAATATATGTTAATAACTAAACAACTTGACAAACATATACATCACATTGCCGTCATTTTTTGACGGGCAAGTCGCTAGTATATATATATACTTGATAAAGCTCAGAGGGGCAGCGGCTGATAGATGTGCCCGACATATTGGATCATATTATGTAAATGCACTGAACATAGTCTGTGTTTGGAGTTGTGTTGTCAATGATATGTTGGAGTACGTGTAAGAGATTACTTGGCTATTGAACTAGTAATGAGTGGCTGATCCTCCAGGATATGACTTTCGTAACTCATTTATACTGATGTCTGACATGTCCCTCTCTCATCCTGTAGGAATACACCATTGTGAAGAAGAATTTCCCCCACAGTCACAATCTGACTGGAGAGGTGAGCACTGCTGCTCAATGTGACATTATACCAGATTCAGGACACATTGACTACCTGTACTGACCAAGCTTTATTTTACATTGTCTTACAGAATACAAAATAATAGGAATAGAACTGAATAGGAAGCAGCACTTCACTCCGGTACATAAATAGTACATCAATCATTACAATTCTTTATCTGCTAGGTTTTTATGAAAGGTTTTACATTGTATTATGTAAAACCAACTATAGAAAACAGGTGTGGAAATTATCATAGTAAAAATGGCTCTTATATTGAAACCTCATGGAACAGACTAAAAAGGGAAAAGAGAGAGGTGTTATATGATAAAAGAAAAAACAAATTAATACAACTTTTTTTTCTTTTCCAGAAAAATGCATTTCTAGAACAAATGATCATTAAAGGGACATGCATTTGAAAGAGCAGGTTCTAAACATTACAAAAAATGATTTTAAATGAAAAAATATTAAGTAAAACCTGTATAAACTTAATTGAAACTAATGCAGAGAGAATACTTTAGTCCGTAGATCTCACTGGCTGGCAGAGGCCAAGACCGGGTTAAACTTTTGAATACTTTTTTTAGTTGATAAAGAAAACACATTATGACACATTATTAAATAAATTATTTCTGATACAACAAAGATAAACACATCCCCATGTGATTTTAACAGACACTGGGAGCTAGAAAATACATTACAAAAATAGTAGCTGTGGGGTAAAGACAATTATGGAGAGGGAATTCTCTCCTGTGAAATGTGATATGACAACTGAAGTGTTTTATATATATATAAAATATATACATATATATATATATATATATATATATATATATATATATATATATATATATATACATATATAGGTTTGAAAATTAAATTAAGATGTTTTCTTTGTAGGGAGGAAAGTTATGGCAAGCCTGGACAAGCTTTTAAAAGTAAAGCTATTACACTATCAATTAAGGTCCACATATTTAGAACTATGGTATTCCCAGTAGTAACATACGGATGTGAGAGCTGGACCATAAAGAAGTCTGAGAGCGTAGAATTGACGCCTTGAATTGTGGTGTTGTGAAAGACTGCTTAGAGTCCCTTGGACAGCAAGAAGATCCAATAAATCAATGCTACAGGAAATCAAGACTGTTCACTAGAAGGTTTGATCATGAGGCTGAAGCTTAAATATTTTGGCCATATCATGAGACGACAGGATTCTCTAGAGACGACTCTGATGCTGGGAAAGTTTGAAGGCGAAAGAAAAAGAGGACAATAGAGGAGGAGATGGATAGATGAGGTCATTGAAGCCATGAAAATGATATTGATATAGTGCAGAGGAACAGTGGCTGACAGATGTGCTTGGCATGCTGTGGTCCATAGGGTCATGTAGAGTTGGACATGACTGAAAAATTAACAACAGTTTTGAAACTTGATAACATGCAAAATACTTTTTACTTTAATAATGACAGACATTTTGTTAATAAAGATCAGATCAGAAAAATGTCCTTTCCAAATCGCCCCTCGTAAATAGAATTCAGTGGCAGACTAAGGCCCAGTTGGATAACCCTCCCACTCAAGCTACAGACAGACTAGCATTTTCATTTGGATTCTCCCACAACACAAAGTCATCAAAATATAAAATTTTCCTGTCTTGCATCCATGCTAATGTCTTTCCTTTAATATGAGAATGGGCACAATAGACTGATTCCTTTATTTGTATTACAACAATGGACCTACTCACTTGTCTTTCTATGTCTTTCAGTGTGAAATAAATGGACATAATAAGATAATAGATGGGAATCACCAGACTCTCAGGACTTTGGGAATCCCAGCAAACAGGAGCTCAGGTAATACTGTGTTTTTTACTAAGTTGAATTAAAACAATTTGCCTGAGATTTAACTTATAAACTGGACACAGCAGAGTCTAGAATATGGAGTTATTCCTTGTAGTGTTAATTGCATAAATACATCTATCATGTTTTTTTAACTAATATAGTAATTATAGCATTTTATGTAATGGTGTAAATCCATAAAATACATGTTATTTCTTCATGGAATTAACAGATCTCCAAGATGACCATGTAGACGCTGTTATTGAGGAAGGCGAGGATGAGATGGATGAAAAGGATATTCTACAGGTGACCATCCATTCAGAGCTCTCTGCAGGTGAGTGATAACTATGGTAATATTATTATTATTATAATTATTATTATTATTATTATTATGGTAGCTCTGTCTAAAACTGAACCCCCACCTCCTCTTCCTCCCAGCAATAGCATACCTCCTCTGACCCTCCTCCTCACACAGTGTGCTAAGTAACATTCTATCTCACTTGCTTCTTCTCTTCCTAAAACTCTGCTTCAATTCACCTGGATCAGGATACCTCCCTTCCTAATTGTTATAGCTATATTTCAGTCCAATAACATTCCCATTTGCAGGTTACATTATGTGACCACTAGGGGCAGATAACATATTACATAATAGAGCCATTCGTCTCAAATGACTTATATCAGACCCCTTCCTTCTCCTACTTATTGAAAAAACCTTTTTAACTTTACATACCTTGCTACCTATGTAAACTTTCACTTACTTCATGACCTTCCTTGCCATTCCTTTTCTGTTATTCTTGTCCAGGTTTCTGCCTTTTCCATTCCGTTTAGATTGTAAGTACCAAGTTTCCATTCTTGTAGGGTGCTTTGGGAAAAGCATTTTTATAAGATTCGAAGCTCAAAACAGGGCCCTTCATCATCTGCAGTTGTTAATATTGTATTTCTCTTTGTTCTTATTCCCTGTACTTGCTACAGAATATGTTGGCACGTTAAAAATAAAAGTTAATAATAATAATAATGGACATAATTAATAAATCTTCAACCTCAATTCTGAATAGTAGATTTTAATTTAAGACCCAAAGCCAGAGCTTTATAAATAGTAGCCTAGCTCCTATAATTCAAAACAATAATAATCTTGTCTTATGTGAATAGAAATAGTAAATTGTGTTACTCCATTCTGAATAGTAAAGTATGGTGTTAAAGAGACGCTGCATGAACAGGATGGAACACCTACCACCCAGCCAATCAGAAGCACTCACCAAGTGACTCCTTCCCAGTTCCATTCACAAATCAGTTTATTTTACCTCCAGACATAGAGCCTCACACACCACCACCTCCTCTACTTCCTCTGAACTTATCTCACATGCCCTCCCACCTTTGTCCTTTGTCCACACCCACCCACCTATGATTTGTGTTACTTTCACAGTTGCAACACTCACAGACTTAATCACTACTTAAAACTTCAATTACCCGGCAATCCTTTCTTTCTCCATTTTAATCAAATTATACATTGCCATGCTCATATATTTGCTGTATCCCAGCACAATGGAATTTGTTGGTGCTAAATTAAAGAAGGGTAATAATCATAATATAGACAGACAGACAGATAGACAGGATAGATCACTGCTCTCCCCAGATTTTCTTTTATCAGCCAGGTGGCATGAAGAGCCGGGTGGTATATAGTGCTACAGTGTGTTTTTGTGTATTACTTACTTCTCAAGCTGGGTGGAATTTCCAATTAGGTCGGTTAAGGGGTATCACATTTATAGTTTTCAGTGTATGTAACGTTTGCGATGTTGATCACGCAGTTGCGAGGGCGCATCCGCAAGCCTTGTGAAGCGAGGCAAGTCAGCTGCGCTGTCACACATGCAAGCCTCGCGAAGCGAGGCAAAGCAGCCGCACAGCACTTAGGCTGCAATGAGCAACGAAGGCGCTCATTGCAGCCAGCGGCGCCATCACACATGCAAGCCTCGCAGCACTTAGGCTGCAATGAGCGCCAAATGGTCTTATTGCAGCCAGCGGCGCTATCAAGCATATGAGCCTCGTAAAGCGAGACAAAGCAGACGCGCAGCACTCAGGCTGCAATGAGCGCTGAAGGTGCTCATTGCAGCCAGTGGTGCCGTCATACATGCAAGCTTCACAAAGCGAGGCGAAGCAGCAGCAGGCGCTCATTGCAGCCAGTGGCGCCGTCAAACAAGCGAGGTGAAGTATCGCAAGCACGTAACTCTAAAAACCCACCACACGAACAACCCAGGGACGCACTAACACTTACAACAACAACGCCAGGCACGCAGGACTTTGAAAATAAAACCAATGGCAGTCACTGCGCGCCACACAAACATTCAGCACACACACAGACGAGAAAGGCACAGGGAAGGGACAGGGGGGAGATGATGGAAAGGGACACATGGCACTTAACTTGCAGGTTAACGAACCCTGCAATGGGAGGTCCATAAAGTAGGCGAGAGGAAAGGATCACAATGAGCACCGCGAACGGGAGAAGCTTGCAATTCAGGCTGATCAGTGCAAAGCAGGAAACTTTAAGTACACGAGGGGAGAGGCTCGCAATGAGTGCCGAAGGTGCTCAGAGGACCAAAAGCCTCACACTGTGTGGCAAACAGCATTTCCAGCCTTCCAATTTTAATCCCGTCACTTTTGACTGGCAGTGTCCTAGTGTATGTATGTATGTATGTATATATATATATATATATATATATATATTTATATATATATATATATATATATATATATATATATATACATAGTAAACACCTGATTATCCGGCACTCAACTAACCGGAACTCTCAAGCAACCAGGACCGGCATCAATTCCCCATTTGAACAAAACTTCCGCTAACCAGCATAACCGGCACAATCCGGCAGTTCGAGACTGCAAAAAATTGTAACTTTTTTCTATTTATTTTTTCTGGGCCTAAATGGCCCAGTTTCTGTGCTAATACCTTTTTAAAGGCATTTTGAGGGGGTTTGGGGGGTTTAAGGGTGGTTTAGACCATTTTTTTCAGGGACTCCCGATTAACCGGCCACTACACTTATGCGGCAATAGGGAGTCCCCGTGGGTGACGGATAACGGGGCGTTTATAATATATATAAAAAAATAGTACCTTTGTGTTTGAATTTGAATGTCTAAAACAAAAATAAAAAAACTGTTTCATGCTCAGAATTCTGAGAAAAACAGTTGCATTCCTGCATTCTGGGAACCCTGATAGGGACATGCAAATGTGTCCACAAAGGCTTTGCTCTTGCAATCCATAACCATATCAAATATGGCTTCCCTTAAGAATAGGCCCGCTGTATCAAACAGCTTTGAGCAAAGCTAGGGTTGGATTATACACAAGCCAGGAATCCCACCCACGCACAGCCATTTCAAGGTGATATATATATATATATATATATATATATATTATATATAAACTGATATTGATAGATATATGAAGATAAATACTGTATGTATGTATGTACAGTGGATATAAAAAGTCTACACACCTCTGTTAAAATGTCAGGTTTCTGTGCTGTAAAAAAATGAGACAAAGATAAATCATTTCAGAACTTTTTCCACCTTTAATGTGACCTATAAACTGTACAACTCAATTGAAAAACAAACTGAAATCTTTTAGGTGGAGTGAAGAAAAAAAAAAAAGAAAAATAATGTGGTTGCATAAGTCTGCACACCCTCTTATAACTGGGGATGTAGCTGTGTTCAGAATTATGCAATCACATTCTAAATTGAGTTAAATAGGAGTCAGCATACACCTGCCCTCATTTAAAGTGCCTTTGATTAACCCCAAATAAAGTTCAGCTGCTCTAGTTGGTCTTTCCTGAAATTTTCTTAGTCGCATCCCACAGCAAAAGCCATGGTCCACAGACAGCCTCCAAAGCATCAGAGGGATCTCATTGTTAAAAGGTATCAGTCAGGAGAAGGGTACAAAAGAATTTCCAAGGCATTAGATATACCATGGAACACAGTGAAGACAGTCATCATCAAGTGGAGAAAATATGGCACAACAGTGACATTACCAAGAACTGGAGCTCCCTCCAAAATTGATGAAAAGACTAGAAGAAAACTGGTCTGGGAGTCTACCAAGAGGCCTACAGCAACATTAAAGGAGCTGCAGGAATATCTGGTAAGTACTGGCTGTGTGGTACATGTGACAACAATCTCCCGTATTCTTCATCTGGGCTATGGGGTAGAGTGGCAAGACGAAAGCCTTTTCTTACAAAGAACAACATCCAAGCCAGGCTACATTTGTCAAAAACACATCTAAAGTCTCCCAAAAGCATGTGGGAAAAGGTGTTATGGTCTGATGAAACCAAGGTTGAACTTTTTGGCCATAATTCTAAAAGATATGTTTGGTGCACAAACAACACTGCACATCACCAAAAGAACACCATACCCACAGTGAAGCATGGTGGTGGCAGCATCGTGCTTTGGGGCTTTTTTTCTTCAGCTGGAACTTGGGCCTTAGTTAAGATAGAGGGAATTATGAACAGTTCCAAATACCAGTCAATATTGGCACAAAATCTTCAGGCTTCTGCTAGAAAGCTGAACATGAAGAGGAACTTCATCTTTCAGCATGACAACGACCCAAAGCATACATCCAAATCAACAAAGGAATGGCTTCACCAGAAGAAGATTAAAGTTTTGGAATGGCCCAGTCAGAGCCCAGACCTGAATCCGATTGAAAATCTGTGGGGTAATCTGAAGAGGGCTGTGCACAGGAGATGCCCTCGCAATCTGACAGATTTGGAGTGTTCTGCAAAGAAGAGTGGGCAAATCTTGCCAAGTCAAAATGTGCCATGCTGATAGACTCATACCCAAAAGGACTGAGTGCTGTAATAAAATCAAAAGGTGCTTCAACAAAGTATTAGTTTAAGGGTGTGCATACTTATGCAACCATATTATTTTATTTTTATATTTTTTCTTCCCTCCACCTAAAAGATTTCAGTTTGTTTTTCAATTGAGTTGTACAGTTTATAGGTACATTAAAGGTGGAAAAAGTTCTGAAATGATTTATCGTTGTCTAATTTTTTTCCAGCACAGAAACCTGACATTTTAACAGGGGTGTGTATACTTTTTATATCCACTGTATGTGTGTATATATGTATGTATACATATATATAGTTAATTTAGCTGTGATCATTCAATACATAGTATTGTGTTGATCCAAAGTGATTGTATTATTTTCTGCCCTGCGTGTGGATATCTCTGCAGGACCTTCCAAGGTGAAACCTTCAAATGTCTCAAGGCTTGAGAAAGACAAACTGGATATAATGGAGCACCAACAGCTTAAAGAGGAAGAAATCCCTGTAAATATCAGCAAAGGTAACTTTAGCATTTTACAGTTTCTTTACTTAATGTATCTTGGTTATTTTTTTATAATTTGTCTATATGCTAGATTTTTTGAGTACCTTTTAATTACACACACACACACACATATATATATATATATATATATATATATATATATATATATATATATATATATGGAAAAAAACAAACAAGAAACACGCATATCAAAAAAGTTATAAATTGATTTGCAGGTCAATGAGGCAAAACCCTTGTTGGCAATCACAGAGGTCAGATGTTTCTTGTAGTTGGGCACCAGGTTTGCACACATATCAGGAGGGATTTTGTCCCACTCCTCTTTGTAGATCCTCCCCAAGTCATTAAGGTTTCAAGGCTGATGTTTGGCAGCTTGAACCTTCAGCTCCCTCCATAGATTTTTTATGGGATTAAGGTCTGAAGACTGGCTAGGCCACTCCAGGACCTTAATGTGCTTCTTCTTGAGCCACTCCTTTGCTGCCTTGGCTGTGTGTTTTGGGTTCTCACCCAAGATTTGATGGTACATGGCCCTGTCCATTGTTCTTTTGATGCAGTGTAGTTGTCCTGTCTCCTTAGCAGAAAAACACCCCCAAAGCATAATGTTTCCACCTCTATGTTTGACAGTGGGGATGGTGTTCTTTGGGTTATCGGCAGCATTAATTTTCCTCCAAACACGGCGAGTTGAGTTGATGCAAAAGAGTTCGATTTTTGGTCTCATTTGACCACAACACTTTTACCCAGTTCTCCTCTGAATCAATCAGATGTTCATTGGCAAACTTCAGACGGGCCTGTACATGTGCTTTCTTGAGCAGGGGGACCTTGCAGGCACTGCAGGATTTCAGTCCTTCACAGCGTGGTGGGTTACCAATTGTTTTCTTGGTGACTATGGTTCCAGCTGCCTTGAGATCATTAACAAGATCATCCTGTGTAGTTCTGGGCTGATTCCTCACCGTTCTCATGATCATTGAAACTCCACAAGGTGAGATCTTGCATGGAGCAGCAGACCGCGGGAGACTGGCAGTTATTTTGTGTTTCTTCCATTTGCGAATAATCGCACCGTTGTCGCCTTCACACCAAGCTGCTTGGCGACGGTCTTGTAGCCCATTCCAGCCTTGTGTAGGTCTACAATCTTGTCACTGACATCCTTGGACAGCTCTTTGGTCTTGGTGATGGTGGAGAGTTTGGAATCTGATTGATTGATTGCTTTTGTGGACAGGTGTCTTTTATACAGGTAACAAGCTGCGATTAGGAGCACTCCCTTTAAGAGAGTGCTTCTAACCTCAGCTCGTTACCTGTATAAAAGACACCTAGGAGCCAGAAATCTTGCTGACTGATAGGGGATCAAATACTTCACTATATATTTCACTCACTGACCTGCAAATCAACTTATAACTTTTTTGACATGCGTTTTTCTTGTTTCCTTTTTTGTTATTTTTGGTACTCTGTCTCTCGCTGTTAAAATACACATACCATTAAAATTATAGACTGATCATTTCTTTATCAGTGGACAAAGGTTCAAAATCAGCAGGGAATCAAATACCACCCCCACCCCACACTAATTCTATACATGTAACCCTATCTATTAAAACCTATATACAACTTGTATGTGTACATAGAGAATTGGCCACCAATAGACAATTGGGCAACATTTACTATTTATTTTATGCAATACTTTTGGAGTTGGAGCCAATATGCTGATATACTCCCTCAGCAACTCAGATGCCATTACTGCAGAATTCTTCTAGCTACCATAGGTAATAATTCAACTCTCTAAGGAATCACTATAGATTCACTATAGATTAGGTAAAAAAAAAAATGTTTGGGAAGAAGGCAACAAACTAACAACACTAGCTGCTGTAAAGTCACGGAAAATCTGCTAGTTCATGGAAGCTGCCATGTTAGTCATATTTCCTTTTTGAAGGCTTGAGGGGAGGTAACAGAGCAAGGCAATCAAGGCATGAAAGTATACTTAGAGGGGGAATCATTTGCCAAAAACTTATCAGAATCCACCAATGGATCAACAAAATTTGCTCCTACTTCCCTGCAGAACGCTTAATATAAATTACGAAATCATGCACCCGGTCTTTAAGCCAGTAGGAAATGTGGAAGACATATGGTGGAATCCTTTACCCACAGGCATTAACTATCAAAATAAAGATTTTTCCGAACAATGTTTTTATGCCCATGGTTTACACAGCTGCTAATGCTGTTCACCGCGAAAAGGTAGTGATCCAGAAGTGGTTAAGGGTCGTGTGTACTTCAGTGAAGCAGTGAGCCATATCGTGTAGGGTAACCACAGATGGGCATGTCATAACTGAGAGGTCAGACTAATTGTAGTCCACTGGATAAGGAACTGGCAACCAACTTCAGTATCTTTGACATGAAAACCTTATGGATTTGCACAACCAGCCTGGTGTGTAGCATTCCATACAGTCATGGACATCACTGAGCGACTAAACAACAACAATGTTGTTATTCAGTGTTATGAATTCAGTTGTCTTCTTAAAAATTTAAGATTTTGTCCTTTAGTCCTTTCAATCATAACCTAATGTGTATTTATGAATTACCGTCTATCTGATATATGTGAGCAAATAATTAAAGAATAGGTAAACCAAGGGATGTATCATATATGTTTCTACAAACCCATTTAACTCTTTTTATTGTTAATATCAGGTCTCCATGATGAAAACCTTGACACAGTATCGGTCATTAAGGAAGACGAGGATGAGATGGATGAAAAGGATATTGTGAAGGTGACAATCCAATCAGAGCTCTGTACAGGTGAATGAGAAGCATGGTAATTGTCTACATGGATAGAGAATTGGGACATTTTTAATTTTTTATTGATTTCCCTATATTACATCACAAGTTTTTCTTTTTAGTGATATCTATTACATTTTATAATTTATGTAAATAATTATCTACTCAGATCTGATACATATCTCTTTCTTTTATAACGGATAATGCCATCAATGTTTTTGATTCTTTCCACAGATGGATCCATGGATGTGAACCCTGTTGGACTAGATAATGATATAACCAAAATATATCAGGGTGCAATTCATGTTAATACACCATGCAAACATGGTAACAACTCTGAAACCGTAAACATGGCCAAGAAATTTGCGTGTAATGACTGTGGGAAATATTTTAGTGATAGATATTATCTTGTTATACATAAGAGGATTCACACAGGTGAGAAGCCATTTCCATGTGCTCAGTGTGGGAAATGTTTTCGCGAGAAGTCTAAACTTGTTATACATCAGAGACGTCACACAGGTGAAAAACCTTTTGCATGTTCTCAATGTGGAAAATGTTTTTTCCAGAAGTCAGATCTTGTTATGCATCAGAGAATCCACACAGGAGAGAAACCATTTGCATGTTCTCAGTGTGGGAGATGTTTTCGAGAGAAGTCTAAACTTGAGGCTCATCAGAGAACTCATACAGGGGAGAAACCATTTATATGTTCCCAATGTGGGAAATGTTTTTCCCAGAACGCACAACTTATTGTACATCAGAGAATACATGCAGATGACAAACCTTTTGTATGTTCTTACTGTGGGAAATGTTTCAATGCACAGTCAAACCTTGTTAGGCACAAGAAAATTCACACAGGAGAGAAACCATTTTCTTGTATTGAATGTGGAAAATGTTTTACCCAACAGTCAAACCTAATTAGCCACCAGAGAATTCACACTGGTGAGAAACCATTTGCTTGTTCTGAATGTGATAAATATTTTAGTGACCGCTCAACCCTAATTAACCACCAGAGAGTCCACACTGGTGAAAAACCCTTTTCTTGTTCGGATTGTGGGAAATGTTTTAGTAGGAAATCAAATCTTTTTAGCCACCAGAAAATTCACACAGAGACATGAGATACATGCTTTAGATGTAAGTATTTTATTATTTTTTAAATTAAGTTAAATATATTTTGTACAGTGTTTTTAGGTCCTGCTTTGGTTTATCTAGTATTTACCAAAATTCTGATGAGTGAATACCAAACAGACCAGGACTTAAGTATAAGCCTTAGTGAATAACAATGTCACAGTTCTTATAGCTAGATAACAAGCTTTAAAATGACCCTAAAGAATTGCTGACTTGGTGTCTTAGGTATGCAAAAAGATTCCTCAATAATGAAAAACAAGTTCTGTTTATACTTAGCAAACCCAGGATTACTTTTACAGTCATGGCACAGATCAAAGACTTTAGTAATTATTGTTATTTAGTCATTAAGGTGTATCCTACTCTCAGTGACCCTATGGGCTGCAGCACGCCAGGCACATCTTTCTTTATGTCTCCAGTTGTGCTTCTCCATAAGGTTTTTCTTGACAGAGATACTGAAGTAGGTTGCCAGTTCCTTCTCCAATGGACCGCGATTTCCCTGACCTCTCTGCTATGACCTGCCCATCTTGTGGTATAGCATGATATAGCTCACAGCTTCACCACGACAAGGTAGAGATCCAGACGGGACTTTAGCAAACCAGAAGGCAAAATAAGAAACCACAGACAGGAAACAGGAAATTATTATCTTGTTATTTTTGTAATGAAACTACAGCTTGCTTAGCCTAATTTTGTTCATGGTCAATTGTAAAGCTTGTATACATTACATGTGGGAGGATTGTCTCATAATGATATTTATACTATCCTTAAAATATGTTTTTAATGAATGTATTTAATATATAAAAATGTATTTATTTATTTATTCATTTCTTATACTATTAAAAAGACCTGATATCAAGATAAAAATAATTTCAGTGGCATTTTAAAACAATATACTGTTTAGATACCAAGGGCCTCATTCTATTATCGGCCGTAAATCGGCCGTAAGGCTGCGATTCCTTGCGGGGGTTCAGTTAACTCGCGATTCTATTATACGGCCCCGCAAGGATCTCATCTTACGGCCGGCCGCATATCTTGGAACCGGCCGTAAGCTGTGAAATATAAAAACGCAAAAATAAATTCAAGCCTGCACTGTACAGCTCTGTAAATGCTAGGGATCATATTGGGGGACATGAGGATTAAAAGAAACCCACTCTCAAGCTTGCACATCTGCCCAAACCTGAGTTCAAATTAACTGTTTATTTTCCGGCTGCGGCGTGGGTGTGTCTGAGGTGCTCCAAGCACTCTGGACTTTTTACATGGATATTTTACGGATATTAAAAATAAAATATTTTACGGATTTGAGTACAGGATAATTATGTGCTATTTTTTCTAACACCTAAAATCCCTTTATAGTCTTCTCAAAGTGCAGGATGGCTTTATTTGAGCTATTTTATGTGCTTAATTGGTGCTAGCGAGACCTCTTTCCTGCAAGTAAGCTGCGGCTCGCTTTTAGCCTTGCAGAGAGGTTTCCCGGAGCAATTGAATTGCAAATCTCTTGCGGCCGTTTTAGATCAAAGGCTTTCCTCTGGCGCGAGCAGCCGCAAGAGATAGCAAGGCACCGGCCGCAAGCCTGCCGGAGCCTCCGGCCATAAGGGAATAGAATAGCAGAATAGCTTGCGGCCGGTCCTTGCGGCCCCGCAACGGCTGCGGCCGCTAATAGAATGAGGCCCCAAGTGGACATGGCCATTACAGCAATCTTATCTGAGGTAATGAAAGCAACATTTGATATATGTGTATTTATTGGTTTCATTCTCTCAACTTCCTCGTAAAACAGAGGCTACTGACCTAATGTGTTTCATCTCAAATGAAAATGGCCTTTGGATGGAGTGAATAATTGCTTATTGTTTATTATTAAACATTTGTGTTTTAGCCCATAGTATTTAACAGCTCTAACCAGGCGAAGTAATTGAAAGATATGTTTCTTTAAATGTTTTTTTTTCTTTCTAGCAAAGAGAATAATTGGAAGATTTATAAAATTAAGATTTATCAATCTGCGTTTTATCTGAATTGGTGGTTTCCAGAATTTTTTTGTGAATGGTTCATTTTAATATGTGTTTTTTATATTAAGTGAATTTGTATTATGTGTGACATGTAAAACTTCAGTGAACTTGAGTCTATTGTAGCAATGCGAAATTATATATATATATATATATATATATATATATATATATATATATATATATATCAAATCACAAAAATAAAAAATGTTGTGACACTACCACTGTGGATGTGTTTATCATATAATGAGTGTCAGCTGGAGAGAGTTTGCGTTTTCCAACAATAACAATGTATCACACTTATATGTATGTAATAAAATCATATCGCTGATTGCTCTATATTCAATAGGACAAAGAAAAAAATATATATATGATGATAATTAGAATAAACACAAGCGCAGAGCACAAAGTTTCCTAAAGAATAGAATAGACTAGCAGCCCTTTAAAATGTCTTTAACTCGTAGCCCGTAAAGGAGCCCGCTAAACTTACGGATATTAAATTGGTATCTTACAGCTACCCGCAAACGATCTGCGGATTACAGGCGTAAAAACCCTATGGGCTTTCGAAATTGGAACTCAGTTGCCGCTAAACCTTTGATCTGTCAAGCCTGCAAATGTTAAGTTCGCAAATCACTATTTTATTGCTACAAATCCACTGGTGTTCAAACCTGTAAACGGCAAATGGAACGAAAAAGCCTACGGGTACTAGAGAGGACCTGCAAGGGGGTTAAAGTCCTATCCGTAGCACTGTAAATGCACATATACACACTTCTGTATTTTGAATTATAGGGAAAGTGATGTTAGGTATTAAAATTAATAATACAACATTCACAAGCTCGCAAATCTGCAATATAAAATACATTTTTTTATGTTTAATTTCCTTGTTATATTGATCCCGGCAATCAATGTGTTAATACATATAATGGAACTCGCATGGACTTGAATATAATATGTATTGATTTATTAATATTGCATTATTTCTGGAATGCGGGTCCGATCGTAACTCGTACTTCAAACCTGTAAGGGATTGAAATCTAACCTCCATTTTTCAGTGATGTAATGATGACGATCTCTTTTACCATTGGCTCCATCTAAACCCGTAACTACGGCCGCAAATGCAAAGTGCGCAAGACTGGTTTACAGGTTTGGAAGTCGGCCATGTCTGTTGCAGGCTTGGCTAATTTTATCGCTCTGTAACTCCGCCAAATTTCAAGCCTGCAGGCTTTGCGGGTTTACCAGTGCCACTACGGGCTTGGAATTTAATATGGCCCTTAGTGTGTTAAGTTCAACTTTTAGAAATGATACAGAGTCCAAAAAAAAGGACCAGCTCAAATAATTCTCAAATAACGTCTGCACGATGATAAAGAGCAGTCCGTTGTTTTCTCAGTTTATTAGGTGGTCTGCAATGCATCTTCACTGGGTCGATCCATGCACAACAGAGGGGAGGTTTGCAGCTCTCTCACAGGAACACTGTCCATGTTGTGTTCTCATGATATATACAAAAAATAGGAAAGGGGAAGTAAAGCGCACCACCGCCTAGTGCAAATAAATGACCATATCTTAAAATCCAATTTAAAAACAAAAAAAACGTCACACTCACATTTATTAACCCTGCAATATCAGGCATAGATAGATGATCATCCTTCTGAGATCATCATCGGGTTTCTGATCCTCCTCTGTATTGCAGAATTTTTTCTCTGGAATGTATCTGGATGCCTAACCATAATATATATACATGTAGAAAATACTGTGATAAAGTGCTGGAAAAATGATAGTAAAATTGCTGAATGGGTCAGTCCCTAGGCTGTCTTTTGTGACAGAACTTGGGATCCTCCACTTATCCCCTTGCTATAAATGAACACTAACTATGCTAATCTAAAAAAATAAACTAACCAATCTGTAGTGGCTTTGTGGGCCTGTCACTTACCCCTTAAACTATACTAGATAAACGTTTAAATAAACTACTGTATGTATAGTTTTCTTCTAACTCAAATTTATACAAAGATCTCTTCCCAGATTAGTATGGTTACAGCATATTGTCCTTAAATATGCATCTCACAAATATATACTGTATATGAATGTTATGCCTTATCTTAGAGTCTGTATATCCTCCAACTTGAGACTGCAGATTCCTGCTGCTTGTTTGTCCTTCACTGCTGCGCTTACCTGTGACATCATTGGAGGTGGACGTCGAGAATATGGTGCCTGATATGCACGTTTCGCGACTGCTTCTTCTACATATAATTAGCCTAACATTACGTATGTCACACAAAAGTATGTCACAGAACAGTTGGATGTCGAAGATTTTATATATTTTTAGTCGTTGTGTTTAATTTTTAATAATGCCTTAATAAAAATCAAATCATTTTTATATTTTCTGCTTGTAATTTAATTCTTTAAAGAGTATATTGCTATAAGAAAGGTGTCTTTTCTTTGTTGTTTTCCCATTAATTCCCTAAGCTCGCAAATGTTTTCACACCCGTAAACGGCAAATGTAGGAGAAAATCCTACGGCTACCAGATAGGACTTGCACTGTAAATTCAAATAATAAATCAATACTGCACTGTAAATGACGTGGAAAGCAATGATAGACATTAGAATTAATTGCACAACAGTCTCAAGCTTGTAAATCGGCAATAAAAAATTCATTTGTTTATATTTCATTTCGGGGTTTTATCGATCTTGGGAATCAACGAGTTAATACCTATCAGGCCACCCACATGCACTAAAACAGTATTGCCATTCATTTTTATTATTATTTTGTACATTGCCGAATTGCGAGTCTGATCACACATGGGACCTCTAAATGCTAATTGATTGACATATAACCTCCATGTTTTACTGACTTAATGATGACGGTCTCATTTTCTATTAGCTGCTTCTAAATGGGTAGTCACGGCCTGGCTTAATTGATCATGTTCCCGCCCTGAACTGCTACATACGATTGCATGGTTTACGGTTTCGGCTTTTGGCCTGTAAATTGCGGGCTTGTTCAATTCAATAGCACCGGATTTGTAGCAGACTGTGAGCAAGCCTGCAGACATACGGCCTGCATACCGCAAGATGCGGGCTTCTAATTTAATGAGGCTCTACGTTTCAGTATCTAAACCCTATTGTTTGAGCGCTATAGTGGTTCTCTCCCTTCAGACCTACCCAGCAGAATCGTGGGCGGGATAAGGACCAGAATGAGGATGAGAACCTCCAGGGGCACCAAGGAAAACAAAGTTATAGAGGTTGTAACCATTTCCCCAGACATGATCAATAGATCAGAATCTCAAGCAAGGGTTATAGTTTCCCCCAGAATGACACTCACACATAGATTATGTAAGTACAAACTGGAACTCCTTTATTGGTAAAATACAACATATTTATAAGCACAGTAAAACATTAACCTATCACAAAAGTGTATTAGCTGCCCCATATGGACCTCATGTCACCTGGGTGACGTGTGCTATTAACTGCCTCCTGTCGTGAGGAGGCTGTAACTCTAAGGGAGTTTAGATATTTGTCATTCTTCCTTCCTCCCTCTAGCCCTGTAGGGGGTAATTAGTCAGATCGACAGAGTCAGTGAGTCTAAGGTTTTGATAAATAGACAGGGGAGAGGAGGGGAGAGAGAGAGGGAGGGGGAGAGCACAGAGAGATAGAGTGCTCACACAAAGGGTGCACAGAGAGAGAGGGCTCGCAGACAGAGAAACAGAGGGCGCACGGAGAGGGCGCTCAGGGAGAGGGTGCACACAGAGAGACAGCACAGAGAAAGAAAACACAGAGAGACAGAACAGACAATTGAACATAGCATACGACACAGTCACTTATGACAGGCAAGTTACTAGTTAATAATAATAATAATAATAACAATATTAATAATAATAATAAAAATAATAATAATCATCATCATAATGAGTAAGGACCAATGTAATCTAGTGGGTTATGGTTCTCCCAGTAAAAGGTTATTCTCTTTGACTAAATGGTATAGTTGACATAAAATACAATGCATACATGTGTACAGTCCCTGAATGACATGTGTTTGGCTATGGTACCAGCCCTTGGGAGCTGGGGGGTAGCCCTTGACCCTTGCCAACCCGTTTAGTGTGAGGGTACAAGATGATTCCATTGTAATCATTAAGGGTCCCATATAAGTCCAAACAGGATAGTAAAAGATACTTATACAATACATAAAAAAAACCTTCAATATCTTACTAGCCGTGCAGATTGTAACCCCCAGTCCCACCAATTCAGCGCAAAGATATCCTAGTGACTGGTCTTTCGTGATCCATACTTATATTCTTGCATGAACATTAAAGAGGGGATGTACATTGTACCCCAACTCCAGTGTTCTTAAAACATGATTAATAAGACTAAACTACCACCTCCCCCACTCTCTTTGTTCCATACTGACCAGCTGGACCTTCCCTTATCTGTGGGGCTGATAAGCCCATTAGTGTCACTGGCTTCCTCTTGCCAGAGAAGCCCCACAACAGGGGGTGATAATGGAAATATCCCCACTGCAGACATGGTGTCTGATCAGGCCCTTCCCTTGGTCCACTTAACCTCTCCAGACCCTTCAGCTGGGTACCCCTCAACCAGGTACCCCTCAATTTGTGCCCCCCTTCCCTGTGAGCCTCACATAACCTATTTTATCAAAACCCCCAGGGAAAATCCTGCATTTCCAAAACTAAACATGACATATACAAGTTCACATGCGCACAATAAAATAATCCTTGGTAAAACCAAATAGTACAAGATAGTTACAAACATGGAGAAATAATTGCATAGCACTATAAAAAGGCTTTGCACACATGTTAACCCTATCCTGATTTCCATGTGGCCATGACACCATACTTTATAAATAGGAGAAATTATGTCATGATACACTTTAATCAATAGTAACCATTGCCAGCTCAGGGGACCATAACATTTTAACAGTCCCCAAGTCCAGAGGCTTTCCTGGGCGTCACATTAACCCTTTCATCCACAAACCCACCTTATTTGGACATATGCACAGCCTCCATTATATTGCTACTGGTGTCTCAACTTTCTGATCTACTGAATAACTAAGAGCACCAGCACTGAAGAGGCTGGAGAAGAAATCTTGCAAGAACTGGTGGCCACAAGAATGAGAGCTGCTACCTTTAAATCCACCCATATATAAGATATATACATACCTTAAACCTTTAAGGGGGCAAATTCAATTTTAAAAACTTTCTTTGAAGAAAGTATATTATAAGTATATTTCAACAATGTTTAATTTGCTGAATAAAACTGTAAAAACTATTGATCTTATTGTTTGATGGTATTTTCTGGAACCATAAGATATAATTAATAATTTTGTAGATTGAGATGACAACCAGGGGGAGAAGCCTGTAATAAAGTATTGTGGTACCTGCTTCTCCTTCTTCCCTAAATGATCTTAGGCCAGTCTTCCCCAAGGGAATGCTTTTTCTGGGCCAGCACAGGATGGCAATGACAACCCTGGGCTTTATTTCCAACCCAGGGCTACCACTTTGATAACCACTGTTATAACCCTGTTTGGACTGTCTATGGTCTGGAGACCCTCTGCCCAGTGAATACCCCTTGCATTTATGTTTTGGGCATTATGTGGCTAAACACTTGTTATTTTTTACATGCAGTTTTGTAATTCATATTTTGTGATTCAATTATTGTTTGCAAGGACAGATCTATGACGTCCAATGTAGTATCCTGCTGATTAGGTTACCTTATTAGGGGCCTCATTCTAATGCTGCGGCCCCTTAGCTAATTTGCTATTGAAAGGAAAGGGGCTGCAGCACACCCACTAGCCAATACTGTTATTTGTGGCCACAGTCCGCCGGGCTTGCAGATGGAGTTGCTGCTTTGGAGGTCATCCAAGCCTGGGACTACGAGCTTGGATGACCCTCAAGGCAGTAACCCGTTCTCCAAGGCCGGTGGACTTGTGGCCACAAATTACAGTATTGGCTAGTGGGGATGTGCCAGCTAGGCAAAATATTACATGGCATCCTCATGTCCCCCCTAATGTCCCCTATCAGTTACAGCTATGTACAGTGATGCATTGAATATATATTTACCCTCAAAGATCCGCCGCAGCTCCTTAAAAGGACTGCGGCATACTAATAGTTACCCCAAGCCGCTGCAGTACTGTAAGTACCCCCGCGGCAACTAACATTAACCCCCCTATGCTGTGGGGTCCCCATTGGGACCCCCGGAGGCTCTCCACAACTTCAAATTTCATGCCCCGCGCAGGTCCTGTAAGGACCTTAAAGGTCCTTAAAGGACCTGCGATCAATAAAACTATTAGCCGCATGCCACGGTAGTACTATAAGTACCCCCGCACCTAACATTAACCCCCATCACTCATGGGGGTCAATATAGACCCCCATGAGACTAAAATTAACTTTCTTGGTCTAATAGGTGTCTATATAGACCCCTAAAGGACACTATTAACCCCTAGGTTAACCCTATAAGTGCAAAAGTCTAATCACTTCACTACAATACAATAATACTTAACCCTATTCAACCCTAACTGGGCCTATCTAACCCTAACTGGGCAGATTTAACCCTATCTGGGCCTATTAATTCTAACTGTACCTAATAACCCTTACTGGGTCTATTTAACCCTAACTGTCCCTATTTAACCCTAACTGTACCCATTAACCTTTTAACCCTCAACTATACCCCATTAACCCATACTTAACCCTATTTAACCCTATTTAACCCTATCTGGGCCTAATAACCCTATCTGGGCATATTTAACCTTATTTAGGCCTTTGTAACTCCATCTTAGCCTATCTAACCCCATCCAAGTCTATTTAACCCCATCACTTATGGGATTCTATACAGATCCGCATAAGCTTCCATCTAACCCTCACATATGGTTGTCCATACAGACCCGGTAAGCCTCTTTTTAACCCAAACAGTCCCATAAGGGTCTATGAAGATCCTCATGGGACAATTAGAACCCTAATATTAACCCCATAAGTGCCACGAGGGTCCTCCAGGACCCTCATGACACTAAGTACAAACACTACATTACACTATCCCACCCCCAATAAACCACTAAATCTAAACTACTACCTCTACCCTAACCTATAAACCCCTACCTACTTAACATTACCTACCTAACCCCCTATTAAACCCCCCACCCCACTATTTACACACACACAAAAAAAAATATGTTACCAAAAAAATAAAAGAACATTACAATCCCAATACAAAAAAAAAAATACAAAAGAACATTACAACCCCACTACAAAAAATAAAAAAAGAACATCACAAACCCCCCCACTTCAAAAAATAAAAAAAATAATTACACACATGCAAAGAAAAGACATACACACATATACATAAAATTACAGTACATCAATAAATACATTACAAATATACCCCTAACTACAATACTATTAACCCCTAACAACAATACATTACCCCATATATAAATCATTACCCCCTGTCTATGAAACATTATCCCCTATCTACCAAACATTACCCCTAACTGCAATACGTTAAACCTTAACTACAATACATTACCGCTATCTATTAAACATTACCCCCTATCTATTAAACATCACTCCCTATCTACAATACATTTAACCCTATCTATTAAACATTACCCCCTATCTATTAAGCATTACTCCCTATCTGCAATACATCAAACCTTATCTACAATACATTAAAAATCCTACATCTAACCTAAAATAGAATAAATAAGACCTTGCTCAGATGTCCCTTCAGCAGGTCGCACCCCCTAGGAAAAAAAGAAACATGAATTTAGTCACAAATAACCACAACATAAATACATACACATTCTAAATATTAAACTTACCTTTCCACCATGTCCCCGTCCTAAACTAAACTAAAGAAAGAAATAAATAAATAATGGAGCTTCTCCCTGGAGTAGCTCCCCAACGCTAATGAGGCATCTAGAGCTTTTTCCGGTAAAAAAAATCAGAAGGCATTATTGCCTTCAGCCAATCACAATGGGATACACCCCCACGGGGTGATTGGCTGAAAGGATCTGCACCTTCTGATTGGCTGCAGTCTGATTGACAGTGACAACAGCAAATCAGATGGTGCAGATGCTTGCAGCCAATCACAATGGGATACACCCCCACGACGTGCATCTCATTCTAATTGGCTGAAGGGAATAGCGCCTTCTGATTGGCTATTGTACCTGTCAAACAGACTGGAGCCGATGCCTTCAGCCAATCACCCCGTGGTGGTGTATCCCATTGTGATTGGCTGAAGGCAATAGTGCCTTTGGATTTTTTTTACTGGAAAAAGCTCTAGATGCCTCATTAGCGTTGGGGAGCTACTCCAGGGAGGAGCTCCATTATTTTTTTTAATTTATTTTTTTAGTTCCAGATAGGGTTAAATCTGCAGCAAGGCAAGGGGTTAATGTGGGGAGCCTGTAGGGGTCCCGATCAGACCCCTACATTATAGGGTTAATGTTTGCACCCTGCAGAGGTCTCGATCGGACCCCTTCATTATAGGGGTGATGTAGGGACACTGTAGGGACAAAACAGGAATCCAGATTGGGTGGCTTAATTCGGGCAGCCACAAGGGCTTCACAGCCCTTGCGACAGCTTCGGGCTGGAGCTGCTGCATTTTTTTATTGTTTTGCGGGATTGGCGGAGGGGTCATTGGAGCATTTGAATAGGGATGGGTGGTTCCTTGCGGCCGAATCTGTTGCAGAAGCGCGAGATCAAAGGCTTTCCCTGCAGTAAGCTGCGGCTGGGGTGGCCACAAGGGAAAGCAGGGCGCCGGCCACAAGCCAGTCGGAGCTGTCGGCCGCAAGGGATTAGAATAGGGAAGTAGCTTGCGGCCATCCCTTGCAGCCACACAGCTCCTATGGCATTATTATAATGAGGCCCTAGGTTTGTTACTCTGCACCCAGACTAAGCTTTGTGTTTCAATAAAGGGCATAAACCATTCTGAAAGTATTTAAGCATGTCATCTATATTTCTGAGGTTTGGATAAGAGTTTTATACTCACTGGCTCCAGTCCAGTGACCTGGGAGTCCTTCATTAGCCTTTCAGAACTGCGTCATTGCTCTCAATAGATCCTAAAGCAAGCCTCCAACCAGGGAACTCATATCACCAAAACACAGAAACCTGCAGAGGAGAAGACCTAACCAGTGGCATCCATTTACTGGCCGGTTAAGCAATAAAGATGTTCCAGTATAATGATCTCAGCATGACCAAACTAAGATAGCTGATCCATAACGCGAGTATCTGTGCCAGCCAATGGACCATGAATGCCATTGTGGTGGAGCTGCACTACCTGGATGAGGAGCAGGGGGTCCAAGAGGACTCCAGGGGTGCCACCAGGGAAGACCCCAGTTATGA
This sequence comes from Discoglossus pictus, assembly GCA_027410445.1. Lineage (NCBI taxonomy): Eukaryota > Metazoa > Chordata > Amphibia > Anura > Alytidae > Discoglossus > Discoglossus pictus. The sequence goes on along the minus strand of CM050170.1, from coordinate 91,549,488 downwards.
GGGTTCCGACTCCCGTGCTTAGGATCTCGAGGTAAAAACACCAGTTATAAGATATTAAAAATTAAAGTGGGGGCTCTTGGTTAATAGAGACTTTTGGGTACATATTCTCTTAAAATGCCTCTGACAAATTTGATCTCCTTTAAAGAAAGTTGCAGGGTATTCAAATATTAGTGGCTATATTTAAGGATTATCTCCAGGTGAATCTCTGAACCCTTTGAAACAACTAGGAAAACATTAAGGAGGTTGAGGCCTATATCCAAGGATGAATTAAATATCTCTACCAAATTAAACTTATTTACTTTATATAAAAAAATGTTGCTTAAGAGGGGATATGATTACTATATATCCAAAGGTCCAGGGTTAATATAAGGCTTTGTCAGGGTTACTTTCTATACTAAGAGGTTTTTAGCTGACAAGAGGAGATCCCATGAGGTTAGAAGAAAAAATATTCCACCTTAAGGAAAGAAAAAAGTTCCTCACTTTCAGCACCACTCACCTCTTGGACCAATCCTTTAAGAGCATCCAGACCTCTGACTCCCAGTACCACTCACCTCTTGGTTATCTCTTTAAGAAGCAATCCAGCATCATTCACCCATTCAGACTTGTGTGTTTTTGTTTCCTCTTTTGATTCCAAAACAGGCCAGATTTGCCAGCTTACCTCCCCAGAAACAAACATTCATGGCTGCTGTCACCATCACCATCTGAAGAGATCTGTAGGAAAACATACCAGAAAATACAATCTGTCACTGCCTTCACTTTTTCACCATCTATTTGTTGTGAACTGAGATTGCGTTTGCCATGATCTTCATATTTTTAACGTTGAGCAGCAGGCTAACTTTTGCACCCTCTTCTTTCACCCTCACCAAGAGCACCTTATAGTTTTTCATCATTTTCAGCCATCATAGTAGCAGTATATACGTATTTGAGGTTGTGGATAATTCTGCCAGCAATATTGATTCCAGTTTTGGATACTTCCAGTTCAGCCTTACGCACAATGTATTCCGCATATCAAAATAAGGCGACTAATGAGGCGACAATATACAACCGTGTATATTTTTTCCTGATCTTGAGCCATTCTGTTGTTCCATGTTTTGTTCTGACCGTGGCTTATTGGTCCACATAAAGATTCCGGAGGAGGCGGATAAGACAATCTGGTACTCCTTTCTCCTTAAGAATTTGAAACATATTTGATATCTTTTATAAAAAAACATCAAAACAACAGGGCTGGATTATTCATAAGAGAAAGGCAAGTACTCAATTGTGAAGTGTCCATAACACTATATCGTATCTGTAGTAAAGTGCAAAAAATAATCTCAATGCAATTCAACTAATCTTCATTTAGCCTCAATATATATACCTGATGAGTCATTAAATGATCAGCAAATTTGCTGCCTACATTAGGGGACAAGTTCATATAGTGTAAAAAACGGGTACCTGTTCTACACAAGTGTAAAATATAAAAAGTCCACTGCTACAAGTAGTAGCTCCACCATTTACTAGAAATGCATAAGACAATGTAGCACCAAGTGTTACAAATCTGCAAGAATAGATATGACATGCATTTAGCTCGCACAGATCTGAGAGCAAAAGACAAATCTGATTTTGAGAAGAACAACCGCATATTTGATGCATGTAATGATCTAAGCAATTACATGTACTGGGTATTTTGATGAGATTTCCTCTTTGGTGCGAAAGATAGGAACTTTGGACAAACTTTTTAAGGGCTATTGTTTTTGCCCTAAGTATGGGTAACTCATACAGCTTATCAGTGTGTCCGTAATTTGATCTTGTGTGTGGACTATGTGTAGGTTCTTAATGATACTGTTCCTATGCCACCACACTTTTTGACGTTCTCACACAGAAATCAAGGAGTGTGTAGAATTCTAATTGTCCTGTTGTGTGATGTATGTGTGTCTTGTTTAGTCACCTATTTTAGGGCCATAATATGTGTTATTAGCTGTTGAAGTTTGTCACCAGTTTCTTCCAACCATTGTATCTTTAATTCCTTAGTTGTTTCACCAGCTATTTCAAAGTGGCGGTGCCATGGTCTTCTGCTTCAGTGGGCTTGGAAATATCCTAGAGCAGTCCTACCCAGTAGAATCATTGGTTTTTTTGATATCCCTGCTAGCAGGATAAGGCTCAGAACCAGGATAACTACCTTCAGGAGCACCAAGGTTTCAACAAGAAAGCAAGGTTGTAAATGTTGTTACCATTTCCCCAGGTAAGATCTGCAATTATAATCACAGGCAAGGGTTATAATTCTCCCCCACAATGACACTCACACATAGATTATGTAAATCCAAACTAGGTACTGATTTATTGGTCACAACACAGAATATTTATATATAACAACAATCAACCAATTAAAACAAGACACAACCTCTGGCCACATGGGGGAATCTGTCCATCAAATTATGTCACCCCTCTGATCACCCCACTGCTGACCAGGAACCTGGATGAATAATCCCCTCAATCCTTTCTTTGTTCCTAGCCTCACAAGGTATTATCAGTCAGAACAATGGCAGTTAATCCTATCTCACCCACCCTTTCATAACGGAGTCTCCATTGTTCCGTGGCCTCTGCCAGCTCTTCCCGTGGTCCACTAAATCTCTTAAGACCCCTCAACTGAGTACCTGTCAACTTGTGGCCCCCTCCCCTGGAAGCCCCACATAACATATTTTATTAAAGCCCAAGGAAATATATGCATTTTATGACTAAACATGACATATACAAGCTCACATGGACACAATAACATAATCCTTGATAAAACTAAATAGTCCAAGATAGTTAGATCTTTGGGCAAATTATGAAACCATTGCATAGCATGATAAAATAGCATTGCACTCATGTTAGCTAACATGCCATCATGCCGTCCTGATATCCATTTGACCAAGACACCATACGTTATAAATTGAAGAAATTACATGATACAATTTAAACAATAGTAACTATTGCCAGCCAGGGGCCCATATAATTTAAACAGTTCCAAAGTCCAGAGGTCCCCCCTGGCATCACAGCCAGCTGCACTGTGATTACCCAAGAGCTTGGGTCTCTCATAGTCTAAATGAAGTTCTCTGCTTGGCCATCAATTCATCATTCCTGCGTTAAAGAGGGGATGCCAGTTCCTTCAGTTGTAGTTCAAGGTTGACCATAACTGACAAAATAGATATGTCAAGGGTATAGGTATGTTCTGGCTTACACAGTTCTAAGTGCATTTAAATGTTGACATACAACTCCTTTCCAATTGACTCGATTGTGAAACTAATCCAAGCAAAATAACTCCAACAATTTCACATGGCAATACTTTGAAAGTCATATAACTTTTTCACATGACACTGGACTGGGACTTAGACAGCACAACCAAGAGTTTGCACTGGTCGACACTAACGGGATTGGCATTCTCAACTAGGCCTAGACCAATTAGCAAGTGACTTGATGAATGCTGATTGGTGATAATACCACGTATAGGATCAGGGTACTGAGATGTTGTCTCCACTGGGGAACTTTGCCTGTCTGGGAATCAGGAAGTGCAGTTAAACAGGGTGGCCAATACTGGAGGTTATGTATGCCAGTTTTTTTGGTGTTGGTCTCCTGGTTGAGTCTAGCCTCATGCCCAAGCTTTTCCCTAATGAGGTTTTTGGGGGAATGGAGGGGAGGATGAAACAGGGGTAAGTTGGCCCTTAGAGCACCCTGGCTGAGGTTAGTGTATCCATGTTACTGATGTAAAGGGTTACTGAATGTTAAGGTGAACCAACACTCAACAGTATCATGCTAGGGCAGTTAAACTGCTATTCTGTTGGCTAGGGAGGATTACTTGGGCCCGGGATAGCGTAGACTTTTTATCCAGCCAGAGATTCTATACAATTTGCTACCATGTCGTGCTTCCATAGAGAGATTATGGGGGCCTGGACTGATTGACAGGTTCAAGGACATACATAGTGGTGGATAACTGCAAGATAATGGCTCAAAGTGATATCACTTGACATTTCTTGATCTTTGTCTATTGAAACAAAGTGTTTAAATTGTTGTCTGACAGCCTAGTTAACTATGCCTGACATCTCAATCAGCTCCGCAGACAGGCCCATTGAAGTCCATGGAACCTAAAGCGCTACTACCGCGAGTTTGCTCACACTCAAAGACCTGGCCAGATTCTTGTACTGGAAGTGAAAAGGGTGTTGCAATTGGCTGGTCTGTCTTAAAGTGATATCACCTTTAACATTTTCTATATTGCCTATGTATTCTGTAGCATTGTACAGGGGAAGAGAACAGGGAAAAATACAATATTAACAACTGAAGAAAATGGAGGGCCCTGTTTTGAGCTTAGAATCTTTGTAGAAAGTGTTTTTTTCCAAAGCACCCTACAAGATTGGAAACACGCTACTTACAATCTAAAGGGAAAGGAATAGGCAGAAACCTGGGGGAAAAAGATAAGGAATAGCAAGGGTCAGGAAGAAGGTGAAAGTTTGCTTAGGTGGGAAGTTGTGTTAACATGCAACAGGTTTTCTTTACTGGTAGATGGAAGGTGTCTCATAGAGAGTCATTTGAGGTGACTGGCTCCAGTATAGTGGTCAGATAATAGTATCGCCTGCACATGGGAATGTCAGGGGTTAGCTTTACAGAGTAGTGGTGGAGAGAACATTTTAGAGGGGCAAAATACAAACACATGGAGTCTGGACAGAGTTAGCAGCCCTGGGGGCTGAGAATGGCAGATGAGAGGAGGGAATGAGTGAAGGGTCAGAAGATATGTCTCCAGTCCTTTGTGATAAAATAACCACCTTAGGTCAGGCAAGACTATGTTCTTAAACTCCTTTCAGGGGAACCAGAACCAGTGATTTTAGTCCTTAAGGCTTTGATGGTTGTTAGAACAACCGTGGAGAACAAATAGTCTGTGGCTGAAGAGTTCCCTGATCTTCTCAACTGTTGTTCAATAATATTTTACCGCTGCTAACTTGGTTTGTTTGCAGTCAGGGAACCAAGAGGTCACATTACCCTGCAGCCATGCCTGGTCAGTACTTGTATTTGAGACCACCTAGGTAAACTAGGATATGTATGCTGTGGAACACTAGAGAAGGAACTGGCAATCCACTCTAGTATCTTTGCCATGAATGCACAGTTGCAACATGAGAGAACGCACGCACAGAAGAAGAGAGCACATGCATAGAGAGACAGAGGGGGCAAGAGAGAGAGTGACAGAGAGCGCACACAGAGCGATAGAGAGGGCATACAGAGAGAGGGGACAGAGAGAGAGAGACAATGGACAGAAAGAAAGCACAGAAAGATAGAGAGAACAGACAATTGAAGATACTATATAATACTGTCAAGTTACTAGTAAAAAAAATAAAAAAATAACACAAAACAAAGTTTCTGATTTTTTTTTTATCCTGTGTTTAAAAGGTTTATACAAATGTTTCCTGTGTATAATTTGTTTGAATAATTGAAAAATACTAATGATAAGATAAGTGTGTATGGTTTCCTTTTCTTCCACGAAACACAACAATTTTCCACACAAACAATTCAACTTTCATAACTTCCAAATAGTTTCTGCACTGTGTTAATTTTCTGATGAAAAAATGTGTGTGCTACATGTTTTCTTCGACCTGTGAGGTTTCAAGATGTGACATCTGGGTAAACCATTTTCCACATTTCATACATGAAAATTTTTTCAAGTTTGTGTATATTATTTGATGATGAAAGATGTCCCACATTCAGAACACTAAAATGGTTTATCACGTGTGTGACTTAACTGATGTCTAAGAAGATGTGATTTTCGTACTATAATGTTTCCCACATTCAGAACATTCAAATTGTTTATAACCTGTGTGAATTAATTGATGTAAAACAAGATGTGACTTTACACTAAAACGTTTCCCACATTCAGTACATTAAAATGGTTTCTCAACTGTGTGAATTATCTGATGTCTAACAAGATGTGATTTCATTCTAAAACATTTTCCACAATAAGAACATTCAAACGGTTTCTCTCCTGTGTGAATTATTTGATGTCTAAGAAGATTTGCGTTTCTACTGAAACATTTCCCACATTCAGAACATTCATATGGTTTCTCTCCTGTGTGAACTAGTTGATGTCTAATAAGATGCAAGTTCATACTAAAACATTTCCCACATTCAGAACATTCAAATGGTTTCTCACCAGTGTGAATTAATTGATGTCAGAGAAGATGTGCGTTTATACCAAAACATTTCCTACATTCAGAACATGAAAAACGTTCTTCACCCGTGTGAGTTCTCTGGTTTAAAATACAAAAATAGTTTGTACTAAGACAGTTTTCACCATCAGAATCCTGAAATGTTGAGCCAGAATTGTTGTCATGTTCACTGTAATCATTCTTACTCATATAGGTTAATCTTTCTTTACTTGTAGTGTCTCTGTGATGGGGCACGGCCAAATCTACTTCTACATTTGAGTTTACACCTTTAGTCACTTGATCTACAGATCTACAGATCTGCTTCCTTCTTCATTTGGTGCACTGTTATCATAAATTGCATTGGATGTATTCCTGGTAACAGATCTGACTATTGAGAAGAAACAAAGTGAGTGAAGAAGTTTTGTAAAGAACCATACTTAGAACATTCATAACGATCTGGATATGGTAAGCCACTTGTGTTCTTTCATTTTTTTACTCTCTCCATTCCTGCCTTTGAAATTATTCTTTACATTAACTACATTCTCTCAATCACTCTACCAGAAATATTACCAGTTCTGTCATGAATTACCTCACACTTAATTTCTTCTCTGAAATGGCCCAAGTGACCAAAACTTGAGAAGCTGTACCCATCCCACTGGGCAAACTATTAAAAGGACCACTATAGTTCAAGAAAAAAAGGTACTTCTTTTGAAAAGTATGTAATAAATAAGCAATATTAATAGCTGTATAAGCCATGGGCATAAAAACATTTTAGAAAATAAAAAGATATGACATTTTGAAAACTCTGGTTATGAATGCAGGAATCCTTTGGTGTGAATAAAGTAATTTCCAGAGAGCTGGGTCTAGAGGGTGTGCATCTTTATCTGCCGAAGGAGAAGTAAACAAGGAGGGAACAGGGATATTAGTCTTTGTTAGATAACTCACAGGAGCAGAAGCAGTAAGGTTGCATTAATAGTCGCAAGAAGTTCCCATAAGAGATCCCCGTCATACACACCAAAGTATAATGGAGAAGTCCATGATCCAGAAGCGATAGCAAACTTATTTTTTCGTAAAGGAAAACTATCGTTATGAACTTTTCTTAATTATGTTTTTATTCATGCTGAAGGTTTTCAAAAATATGTACCGTATTTTTCTGTGTATACGACGCCCCCATGTATAAGACGACAACTATTTTTGGATCTTAAAATGAATAAATAAATAAATATGTGTATTCTATAACTTCTTATTGTGCTACATATTTAAGTGCACTATCTGTCATGATTTTCACTGAATTTTTCCGGTTTATCACAGTAATAAGTGATGTTGTCATGGATCTTGAGCTGGAATGGAAATCAGTGAAAATCATGACAGAAAGCGCGCTTAAATATATGTGAAGTACGATAAGAAGTTATAAAATACACATTTCTATGGACACAAGCACTGTAATGCAATGTAATTGTAACCAATGCATTTCCAATATGTGTGATCTTTTTTCCTGCCTTAAAAATGGTGCCACAGCGCCATTTAGTGGCGAGATGCAGCATTACAGTACCAGAAGCATTACAGTACCAGACCAGAGTATGTCATTGCAACATTCTGTGTATAAGACAATCCCCCTATTTTAAACTTAAAAAATGTGTTAAAATAAAATTGTCTTATACACGGACAAATACAGTATTTTTTTATTGTATAGTGGTCCTTTCCATAGTGTCCGTTCTCAGGTGTGCATCTCTTGTTTTAGTGTATTCGAATATCTTAGGTCTCTCTTAGGAATAGAAGGTAATCCAGATGTTGGCCCCTTGCTCACTGTTCCTAGAAAGATCAGCAGATTTCCATTGACACAAGCGGATCATGGCTGGAATGTACATGTTGGGTTTGCTGATTTTAGAGGAGACTTGCCTGATATTTTGGTTCTAATCTGCCCTTAGGATTCAGACTGATATGCTACAGTCTATTTCCCCTTTGTAATGGCACATGTAAGCAACACTTTCTTGATCATATGATTAGTGAGTGCCTTGCTATTATTCTTTTACACCACACATCTAACCACTTACCAAAACCTGCTGATTGCGTATGAGAAATATCTCCAAAATCTGTTAATGACATGTAAGAACTTTTCTACGAATAAAATCCAATCTTATATGTATGATTATAATCTAATATTATATCCCTATTATAGCCTCCTAGCGACTTGCCCGTCAAAAATGACGGCAATTAAATGTGTATGTTTTGAATTCTGTTTTGCATGTAATATGAGTAGTTGACACTTGTAACCTTTTTCTTACCTATAAAGAAGTACAATTATTGTTTATTTTTTTAACATGCAACTTGTACCTGACCAACTGGTGAATCATGTTTTTTTAAGAGTAGTAACATTTTAATGTAAGAACAGGTCAACATTGTATTGTAAACATGACATAATGTTTTGTAACATGCAATTTGTAGATTAATAACTGGTAAACTAAATATGTATTGAATCCAGAGGAAGGCAAACAGTAAAAGCTTAAAAAACTTAGCCAATTGTATCAAAGGGGGAACAAATGAATTCCTTCCTGACCCCATTAACTGGCGTTCGGATTACTCCCTGGATTCATATTTTCCATTGAATTATACATTTAAATTGTACAACAAAAGCTCTTCCTCCTCTTAACATGAACTTTGAAATATATGCATTGAAACAACTTTGCACACTTTTTTCCAAAAATAGTAACATTACAAACAGTAACATAATGAAGTAACCTTCCAACTGTAATTGTTCTAAAATGCAAGCAAAGTGTTTTGTGGGGCTAATCATGCTAAAAGGCTACTTTCATAAAATTAGAATATCTTATTTTGTCGTTGTTGATTTTTGATGGCTGACATTTTGTTGTTATTGTTGTAACTTGTGAAAATTGCACATAGAGTTGCCTATGTGAAATAGTGGTTATCAAAAAAGAGAACACCAGACATCAAAGTTCGTCCGCAGGGTGTACCCACTGTTCTCTATGGTTTTTGCCATTTTATAGAGTTTCTTATGGAAATAGTGGTCCTCTAAAAAGAGTCTGAGTGACATAAAATATATATTGTTGTAGTAAATTTGTTCTTGAGATGAAAGTATTTTTTTGAAATGGCACATAGAGTTTCCTATGTGAAATAGTGGTCATCGTAAAAGAGTCCAAGAGATATCTAATTTTTTCCTGGAAGTAAAACAACTGTTCTCTATGTTTTTTGCCATTTTATAGAGTTTCTTATTGAAATAGTGGTCCTCTAAAAAGATCCAGAGTGACTTAAAAGTTTGTCCTCAAATTCAAACCACTGTGTTCTATTTATTTTTTTTTTTTGTCTGAAATTGTCGTTGAGGTGACTATTTTTTTTTTGTTCTGTGTCATGTCTTGTATATGTGGTGACATTCCAGAAGGAGTTAATGAGTTAATGAATTCAGTTGAAAAGTTTGTCTGACTTTCTTTGTCATCACCAAGTACAGAATCAGCATTGTGATAATTTTTTTGTGGTGCATTTTTTTTTTTTTAATATTTCATTATTGAGGAGTAATGCATCCTTATTTTTGCATGTTAATATTACTTTGTTGGCAAGCTCTGCATAGTCCTTGTTATTTATTGTTTTTTGGAATATATCTGATATGAGATCCTGTTTGCAAATCATTTGAGCTGAGATGTGCACGGTCTCATCGGGTAAATTTTGTATTTGCTCTGTTTTTCTTTCTCTAATTTTAATGAGCCAATCATTGAACTAATTTTCTCTTTCTGATCTCATATTTTGTTGTAATTGAAGATGGGTAAATAGTTTCCATAGTGTACTTGACTTTATACATGTTTCGACAATGTCGGTTCAATTTCCATGTACAACGACAGGTAATGTTTGTCTAAAATCTTTACCTAACAACATTACCTTTCCACCAAATGGAAAATAATTATCCATGACTTCACGCAGCAAACGGTCAATAAATTGTAGGGCATGGCATGACATCATTGTAGCTTCATCTATTATAATTAATTTACTTTTATTATATTTTTTTGCATGCAATGATTCCATTCGAATATCCGACACTGATGTTTCCAAAATGGGAACTGGCAGTTTAAATCCACTATGCACAGTTCTTCCACCTTCTAACAAAAGTGCTGCGATTCCAGTGGTTGCAAATGGCAGTGCTATTTGACCTTGTGCTCGAACAAAACTCAGCAATAAATTATAGAGATACGTTTTTCCTGATCCGCCAGGTCCATCTAGATAGAAATAACGCTCTTTGAGCATGTCATCATCTAGGGCATTTTTGATTGCATTAAATGCTTGCAAATGTAATGTATTTAAAGTTGCAAGCCTTTCTTCTGTTCTTTCTCTTTGAAGCTGAGTGTCATAGTCTTCAAAGTTTATGTTGTCTATGAGACCTGGATCTGGCAGATTAAAACTTGCACAACTTAATCCATGAGTTAAAAAGACCTCTTGGATTTAAATTAATGCTTTTATTTGTGCAATAGGCTCATTGAAAGTCCACGAGGATGGACGAAACGGCCCGTTGGCACTTATATCAGCAGTCATAGAGGACAGAGACCACTGGAGGACAAACCAGACACAGTCAATTGACAGGACTAGCCATATTGATACACATAAAGCGTAGCATTTGAACAGCAAGTATACTAAGTGTGGCAACGTTTTGCCAATACACTATACTGTTATATGTTATCTGCAGCTTTTGGTATCATTTATTACTTTTTGATGTTATAGTGTCCCAAGTGTCTTGGATATTGATATTGATCTATAGACACCTCCAGTTTATTTTTGATCTCTGTTTTACTCTATATTTCGTTTTTTTGAACATAAGTTATTTCTTTAATAGTGCTTTTTATATAGAATAATCATATGATTATCAGTATATCCTGACTTGTTCAGGTACATCAGTTTATTCTGATATATGAGGATTAAAAACTTAATTGATTAATTATTTTTGAACACATTAACCCTTTATTTAGGGTACCTTTCATGACCAGAGCTTTATATTGGTGGTGATACTGATTTATCCTCATCCTTATACACTTTATCTATTCTATATAATGCACCAATTGTATTACTTTTAAGCGGCGCTATTTCCGGATACAAAATATCCCATTAAAGTTATTTATATTCTTTTCAGGCTCATTGTATTGTTGCAAAAAGTCTTCAGACATATTTGTTTTGAATTTGTCCCACAAAGCTAATGCATTTGGAGCATTTGAGAAGATACAAATTAATGCAAATTGTTCCCTCATCTGCTATGGCATTTGAAATAGTGCTGCTTCTTTAAGACATCTTTTCCATTCTGTATCATCAGCTAGGAAGTTTCTGTGTCGCGCAGCTAAATTAAATGATTCATAAACTATGTAATTAACAGTAGTAATCGTAAGCAGAAACATTCAAGGTCTCTTGGACTTACAGTGTAAATTCTTGGGATTATTTTATAGTAACGAAAACATAATGATATGCAATGTCAATATATAACAATTTCCTTGCCTCCAAGTCAGTACAATTTAATTGACAACGCCGCAGTTAGAGTAGTTTGCCGATGCTCACTTTGTGCCAGAGCATTTGTTTCATTTCCAACATGGAAATACACTAAATGTCTTTATGGCAAATGTACAGCTAATCGATATACTGCATGTGAGCGATCATGCATTTCAAATTTTAAAAGATGCCACATTGCTTCTGGCGCCCTTACATAGCGAGTATCTACATGAGATGCAAGTTCATCATGTACTTACTAACTTTGTAAATATATTTGTAGACATATTTAATGGATTTTACAGAAGTGCAAGCTTCCACATTAATGTGTTCATTATATTTCATAAGTAAATGTGGATTGTATGGTACCACATATCTGTCATCTACCCTTTTTTCACAAATAATGGCATTTTGGCCTTCTCTTCTTCTATATAATGGATAGCCATCACAATTAGCATAAGTTTTGTCTCTATAATCTTTTGGAAATTATTTAGTACATTTCTTACTTTCCATACATGGTGATTGTGGATTAATATCTCCACATGGTCCATGAATCATACAATGAGTTACAATCTCATATAGTCTACCATGTATTTCTGGATCTGGTAGTTCAGCAATAATCACTGAATCCACTTTGTCACCAGTATCCAATTTATCTTTCACTTGAAGGATTATAAGAATATGTGCATGTGGAAGGCCTCTTTTTTTAAATTCGATGGTATAAACATAAGCCAGACATTTGCCAAATAACTGAGTTATGGTTATGTCACGTATTAATGCAGTTAATTTGATTTTAAAGACTCTTGCCACTAAATCTGGACTATTGAAAGCAGTTTGACCAATTAGCAGATTGTCTATAATCTCTGGCCATTGTGGATTACATGTAAATGTAATAAATAAATCTGGGTTTCCAAATTTAGTTACAATAGCCATGGCATCATTGTATCTTTCTTGCATATTGCGAGGAGATCCTTGGAAAGAACATGGTAAAATGATGGCTTTGCCAGCTGGCAGCTCTCTGGTTGTAGCAACCTCAGCGACATAATCCATCAATTCACAATACTGTTCTACATGTAGTTTATCTTGTTGATTTTTGATGAAGTTTAAATTATTTGCCTCAACTTGCAAATATGAATCAATGAACCATTGTCATGTCAGTTTTCCACCACATAAAATGAGATTGAATCCATCTTTGAATGGCAGTTTGAGCCACTTTAAATTCAAGCATGGAAATATTTTTTCTCACATGTACTTTTGAATTTGGGTAACTCTCAAGGGTTAATTTGGGTTGCCAACCTGCCTCCTCATGTGGAAAACATATGGGATATGTCATTGGATCCAAATTGGTACTTAAGATACCTTCATTAATGAAAGGTTGCTCCTCATTTCTGGGATATATTCTAATAACCCTCTGAAATGGTGGTTCTCCTTCGTCATTTTGAAAGACCATTGCAACCTCATTTGATGTTGGCAAGTTATAACAGCGTTTATCAGTATGTCGATCTCCTTTTAAGCACCATATTGACCTTTGGGATTGGCAATTGATGTATTTCTGCATGAATTTGTTGTTCCTTTTAAACTTCTGCCAATTTTTTATAAGCTTGAGTGTACAGGTTATTAGCCATAATTTTATCAAGCTCTATAAAAACAATGGTTAAGTATTTGTTATTTTCTTGAAGCTGCATACATTGTTCAACAGCTTTCATTGTATCTAGGACATATAGTTGAGCAAATTTTCTTTGCTTCCCTTCCTTTGGGATGTAAATGAGAAGTACAATGGTAAATTTGTCCTTGTACTTTAAAACAGTAAGGGCCATGTCCTGGCACGTTAGCAGCTAATATTGCACGCATAGATGCAAAGGATATGGCACTATTACAGGATCTTATGTTTGTTTTGAAATTTTAGTAGTTGGGGAAAGTAGGCTCAGTCATAATGCTTTGTAAATATGTTGCAAATTGTTGCCTTTGTGCAAGTCTTACCTTGCCTTTTTGACAGCAACTAACGAACTCTCCATCTCTGGGTCTTTCCTGTTTGAAACGATAAGCCCCACAAAACTGACAGACAATATTCATATCACCACAATTATGAACCTTTATTGGTAAAGATTTAAGTAAAGGACAATTGTGAGAAGATATATCAATGTGACTGTGTAAATCATCATTCGAATTCTTATCTGATTGTTCAGGAACATTTTATAAATGCTTTTGTTTTTTAGTTGCCTTCTTGGGGTTGGATGTTAGTTTTTCAGCTGGTAGTCTTTTGCGTGCAAGTCTCTCCCGTTCTTTTTGTCGTAAAATTTCCTTCTTGTCAGGTGTCTGATGTTTGTCATGTTTTTTTACGTTCTCTAGTTTGACGTCTTTTCTTTTCCTGTTTCTTGTCAGTATCTGCCATATTAATATGTAAATAAAATTATTATATTAGTATTTTTTCTCCTTAGTTTATTTATTTGTTTAAACTTCATATTTTTCTACTATCCTGTTTTGTGTGCAGCACTGTTTGCATTATGAGGTTAGCTTTATGCGGTTGGACTTAGCAACCTAGGGCCTCATTCAATGGCAATTTTGCTAACTGAATAAGGAGCTCTATAAGCACAGAGCATATATTTTTTACAGAAGTTTTTAGCTCTTGAAGACCTTACTTTGGATAGACGTTCAGTAACTAAAAAGTTCTGTAAAATAAATATGCTATGTGCTTATATAAAGCTCTATTCATGAAAAGTGATAGTTCCTTCTATTTTGTATGTGTTTTATAGGAATTTTTGTGTGCTACTGTTGTCATTCTGTGTTTAGGGTATGGAGTTGGGCTTAAACGTTTGTGCAGGTAAAAGAGTATATATCTTTCACTCTCTTTGGAGCTCTGCATGGTCAGGGAATTACAAAGTTTCCTGTGTTTCATTTACAGCAGCGGAGGTGTAAGTGAATCCTTTAATATAACAGTGAGGGTAAACATGTCACATTGCTTGTTAACAGTATCAGTAGTACTTATGATGTCACAGTCAACACTTATATATGTGTTCCCAAAGCATATTTATTGTTTTAAAGATTTTTGTCAAATGAGCTTGTGCAAAATGTTTAGAAAAGGTTGTTAGTTTTATATCCTGGAGTATTCTGGCACTGTAAAGGAACGTATAGTTTCACTGTAGCCACAAAACATAAATTTAAAAGTGTACTCCCACAAATTCCAGTTCAAATTACAAAAAAAAAATATATATATCTTTTTAGCAGTTTTTATTACTTGACAGGAAACTAAAAACAAACATACCTCAAAACTAGTGACAAGTATTTCACGTGTGCAGATGCACGCTGGAGTAAAACAAAACATGCCTTAAAAAACTGACACTTAGAGGTGTAAAGAACACCGAATTATAACATTAACAGATATAACTTGAAAAAATAAATAAATAGCAAAGCTGATCCCAAGGCTAATACTTATTTTGTCAATCATGAAAATGTGACTATGTTTAACTCTGTATGCTGATCAATACAACTCTACATATCTATAAATTAAAGACTAGATAAATCTGTCGCAGTAAAGTGTGCAATATTTGTCAAGCAGTGTCTCAAAGATGCACCACCTCATGATGTGATTTCTTTTACTAGTTAGCAATTACACAACTGATCACATTCTGATTATATCTCAATAAAAACCCATTGATAAAAATTGTAGGTAACCATCCACCCTTTCATTTTAAGGTAAGGGTACAGTAAATGTAGGGGTTCCCAGGTGATCCAGTTTTTAGGATTCAGTGATTTTACCGCTGCTAACTTGGTTTGTTTGCAGTCAGGGAACCAAGAGGTCACATTACCCTGCAGCCATGCCTGGTCAGTACTTGTATGTGAGACCACCTAGGTAAACTAGGATATGTATGCTGTGGAACACTAGAGAAGGAACTGGCAATCCACTCTAGTATCTTTGCCATGAATGCACAGTTGCAACATGAGAGAACGCACGCACAGAAGAAGAGAGCACATGCATAGAGAGACAGAGGGGGCAAGAGAGAGAGTGACAGAGAGCGCACACAGAGCGATAGAGAGGGCACACAGAGAGAGGGGACAGAGAGAGAGAGAGACAATGGACAGAAAGAAAGCACAGAAAGATAGAGAGAACAGACAATTGAAGATACTATATAATACTGTCAAGTTACTAGTAAAAAAAAATAAAAAAATAACACAAAACAAAGTTTCTGATTTTTTTTTTATCCTGTGTTTAAAAGGTTTATACAAATGTTTCCTGTGTATAATTTGTTTGAATAATTGAAAAATACTAATGATAAGATAAGTGTGTATGGTTTCCTTTTCTTCCACGAAACACAACAATTTTCCACACAAACAATTCAACTTTCATAACTTCCAAATAGTTTCTGCACTGTGTTAATTTTCTGATGAAAAAATGTGTGTGCTACATGTTTTCTTCGACCTGTGAGGTTTCAAGATGTGACATCTGGGTAAACCATTTTCCACATTTCATACATGAAAATTGTTTCTAGTTTGTGTATATTATTTGATGATGAAAGATGTCCCACATTCAGAACACTAAAATGGTTTATCACGTGTGTGACTTAACTGATGTCTAAGAAGATGTGATTTTCGTACTATAATGTTTCCCACATTCAGAACATTCAAATTGTTTATAACCTGTGTGAATTAATTGATGTAAAACAAGATGTGACTTTACACTAAAACGTTTCCCACATTCAGTACATTAAAATGGTTTCTCAACTGTGTGAATTATCTGATGTCTAACAAGATGTGATTTCATTCTAAAACATTTTCCACAATAAGAACATTCAAACGGTTTCTCTCCTGTGTGAATTATTTGATGTCTAAGAAGATTTGCGTTTCTACTGAAACATTTCCCACATTCAGAACATTCATATGGTTTCTCTCCTGTGTGAACTAGTTGATGTCTAATAAGATGCAAGTTCATACTAAAACATTTCCCACATTCAGAACATTCAAATGGTTTCTCACTAGTGTGAATTAATTGATGTCAGAGAAGATGTGCGTTTATACCAAAACATTTACCACATTCAGAACATGAAAATCGTTTTTCACCCGTGTGAGTTCTCTGGTGTAAAATACAAAAATAGTTTGTACTAAGACAGTTTTCGCCATCAGAATCCTGAAATGTTGAGCCAGAATTGTTGTCATGTTCACTGTAATCATTCTTACTCATATAGGTTAATCTTTCTTTACTTGTAGTGTCTCTGTGATGGGGCACGGCCAAATCTACTTCTACATTTGAGTTTACACCTTTAGTCACTTGATCTACAGATCTACAGATCTGCTTCCTTCTTCATTTGGTGCACTGTTATCATTAATTGCATTGGATGTATTCCTGGTAACAGATCTGACTATTGAGAAGAAACAAAGTGAGTGAAGAAGTTTTGTAAAGAACCATACTTAGAACATTCATAACGATCTGGATATGGTAAGCCACTTCTGTTCTTTCATTTTATTTACTCTCTCCATTCCTGCCTTTGAAATAATTCTTTACATTAACTACATTCTCTCAATCACTCTACCAGAAATATTACCAGTTCTGTCATGAATTACCTCACACTGAATTTCTTCTCTGCAATGGCCCAAGTGACCAAAACTTGAGAAGCTGTACCCATCCCACTGGGCAAACTATTAAAAGGACCACTATAGTTCAAGAAAAAAAGGTACTTCTTTTGAAAAGTATGTAATAAATAAGCAATATTAATAGCTGTATAAGCCATGGGCATAAAAACATTTTAGAAAAGAAAAAGATATGACATTTTGCAAACTCTGGTTATGAATGCAGGAATCCTTTGGTGTGAATAAAGTAATTTCCAGAGAGCTGGGTCTAGAGGGTGTGCATCTTTATCTGCCGAAGGAGAAGTAAACAAGGAGGGAACAGGGATATTAGTCTTTGTTAGATAACTCACAGGAGCAGAAGCAGTAAGGTTGCATTAATAGTCGCAAGAAGTTCCCATAAGAGATCCCCGTCATACACACCAAAGTATAATGGAGAAGTCCATGATCCAGAAGCGGTAGCAAACTTATTTTTTCGTAAAGGAAAACTATCGTTATGAACTTTTTTAAATTATGTTTTTATTCATGCTGAAGGTTTTCAAAAATGTGTACCGTATTTTTCTGTGTATCAGATGCCCCCATGTATAAGACGACCACTATTTTTGGAGCTTAAAATGAATAAATAAATAAATATGTGTATTCTATAACTTCCTATTGTGCTACACATATATTTAAGTGCACTTTCTGTCATGATTTTCACTGATTTCCATTCCAGCTCAAGATCACTGTGACCACTTCACTTATTACTTAGTCTTGCTGTGCATTGCATTTTTCCGGTTTATCAAAGTAATAAGTGATGTTGTCATGGATCTTGAGCTGGAATGGAAATCAGTGAAAATCATGACAGAAAGTGCACTTAAATATATGTGAAGCACAATAGGAAGTTATAAAATACACATTTCTATGGACACAAGCACTGTAATGCAATGTAATTTTAACCAATGCATTTCCAATATGTGTTTTTTTTTATCCTGCCTTAAAAATGGGTCCACAGCGCCATTTAGTGGCGAGATGCTGCATTACAGTACCAGAAGCATTACAGTACCAGACCAGAGTATGTCATTGCAACATTCTGTGTATAAGACAATCCCCTATTTTAAACTTATGAAAAAAAAAGTGTGTTAAAAAAAATTGTCTTATACACAGAAAAATACAGTATTTTTTAATTGTATAATGGTCCTTTCCATAGTGTCCGTTCTCATGTGTGCATCTCTTGTTTTAGTGTATTCAAATATCTTAGGTCTCTCTTAGGAATAGAAGGTAATCCAGATGTTGGCCCCTTGCTCACTGTTCCTAGAGAGATCAGCAGATTTCCATTGACACAAGCGGATCATGGCTGGAATGTACATGTTGGGTTTGCTGATTTTAGAGGAGACTTGCCTGATATTTCGGTTCTAATCTGCCCTTAGGATACAGACTGATATGCTACAGTCTATATCTCCTTTGTAATGGCACATGTAAGCAACACTTTCTTGATCATATAATTAGTGAGTGCCTTACTATTATTCTTTTACACCACACATCTAACCACTTACCAAAACCTGCTGATTGCGCATGAGAAATATCTCCAAAATCTGTTAATGACATGTAAGAACTTTCTACGAATAAAATCCTATCTTATATGTATGATTATAATCTAATATTATATCCCTATTATAGCCTACTAGCGACTTGCCCGTCAAAAATGACGGCAAGTAAATGTGTATGTTTTGAATTCTGTTTTGCATGTAATATGCGTAGTTGACACTTGTAACCTTTTTCTTATCTATAAAGAAGTACAATTATTATATGAAACATGTTTATTTTTTTTAACATGCAACTTGTACCTGACCAACTGGTAAATCATGTTTTTTTAAGAGTAGTAACATTTTAATGTAAGAACAGGCCAACATTGTATTGTAAACATGACATAATGTTTTGTAACATGCAACTTGTAGATTAACAACTGGTAAACTAAATATGTATTGAATCCAGAGGAAGGCAAACAGTAAAACCCCCCATTGAAACTTAGCCAATTGTATCAAAGGGGGAAACAATTAATTCCTTCCTGACCCCATTAACTGGTGATCGGATTACTCACTGGATTCATATTTTCCTTGAATTAAACATTTAAATTGTACAACAAAAGCTACTCCTCCTCTTAACATGAACTTTGAAATATATGCAATGAAACAACTTTGCACACTTTTTTCCAAAAATAGTAACATTACAAACAGTAACACAATGAAGTAACCTTTACCTGTAATTGTTCTAAAATGCAAGCAAAGTGTTTTGTGGGGCTAATTATGCTAAAAGGCTACTTCCATAAAATTAGAATATCTTATTTTGTCGTTGTTGATTTTTGATGGCTGACATTTTGTCGTTATTGTTGTAACTTGTAAAAATTGCACATAGAGTTGCCTATGTGACATAGTGGTTCTCTAAAAGGAGAACACCAGACATCAAAGTTTGTCCTTGGGGTGTACCCACTGTTTTCTATGGTTTTTGCCATTTTATAGAGTTTCTTATGGAAATAGTGGTCCTCTAAAAAGGTCTGAGTGACATAAAATTTCATCCTTGAAATCTAACCACTGTTCTCTATATTTTTGTTTTTTTTGTTGTTGTAAATTTGTTCTTGAGATGAAAGTATTTTTTTGAAATGGCACATAGAGTTTCCTATGTGAAATAGTGGTCCTCGCAAAAGAGTCCCAGAGATATCTAATTTTTTCCTTTAAGTAAAACAACTGTTCTCTATGTTTTTTGCCATTTTATAGAGTTTCTTATTGAAATAGTGGTCCTCTAAAAAGAGCCCGAGTGACTTAAAAGTTTGTCCTCGAATTCAAACCACTGTGCTCTATTTTTATTTATTTTTTGTCTGAAATTGTCGTTGAGGTGACTATTTTTTTTTTGTTCTGTGCCATGTCTTGTATATGTGGTGGCATTCCAGAGGGAGTTAATGAGTTAATGAATTCAGTTGAAAAGTTTGTCTGACTTTCTTTGTCATTACCAAGTACAGAATCAGCATTGTGATAATTTTTTTGTGGTGCATTTTTTTTTTTTATATTTCATTATTGAGGAGTAATGCATCCTTATTTTTGCATGTTAGTATTACTTTGTTGGCAAGCTCTGCATAGTCCTCGTTATTTATTGTTTTTTGTAATATAGCTGATATGAGATCCTGTTTGCAAATCATTTGAGCTGAGATGTGCACGGTATCATTGGGTAAATTTTGTATTCGCTCTGTTTTTCCTTCTCTAAATTTAGTGAGCGAATCATTGAACTAACTATCTCCTTCTGATCTCATATTTTGTTGTAATTGAAGATGGGTAAATTGTTTCCATAGTGTACTTCCATAGTTTCGGTTCAATTTCCATGTACAACGACAGGCAATGTTTGTCTAAAATCTCCACCTAACAACATCACCTTTCCACCAAATGGAAAATAATTATTCATGACTTCACGCAGCAAACGGTCAATACATTATAGGGCATGGCATGACATCATTGTAGCTTCATCTATTATAATTAATTTACTTTTATTAATTTTTTTTTGCTTGCAATGATTCTATTCGAATATCCAACACTGATGTTTCCAAAATGGGAACTGGCAGTTTAAATCCACTATGCACAGTTCTTCCACCTTCTAACAAAAGTGCTGCAATTCCAGTGGTTGCAAATGGCAGTGCTATTTGACCTTGTGCTCGAACAAAACTCATCAATAAATTATAGAGATATGTTTTTAATGATCCGCCAGGTCCATCTAGATAGAAATAACGCTCTTTGAGCATGTCATCATCTAGGGCATTTTTGATTGCATTAAATGCTTGCAAATGTAATGTATTTAAAGTTCCAAGCCTTTCTTCTGTTCTTTCACTTTGAAGCTGAGTGTCGTAGTCTTCAAAGTTTATGTTGTCTATGAGACCTGGATCTGGCAGATTAAAACTTGCACAACTTAATCCATGAGTTAAAAAGACCTCTTGGATTTAAATTAATGCTTTTAATTGTGCAATAGGTTCATTGTATTGTTGCAAAAAGTCTTCAGACATATTTGTTTTGAAGCATTTGAGAAGATACAAATGAATGCAAATTGTTCCCTCATCTGCGTGGCATTTGACATAGTGCTGCTTCTTCTAGACATCTTTCACATTCTGTATCATCAGCTAGGAAGTTTCTGTGTCGCTCAGCTAAATTAAATGATTCATAAACTATGTCATTAACAGTTCTTAAGTGTTCAAAACTTTGTGCACGAGGAACATTTAGAAGTAGTAATCGTAAGCAGAAACGTTCAAGGTCTCTTGGACTTACAGTGTAAATTATTGGGATTATTTTATAGTTTATTAACGAAAACATAATGGTATGGAATGTCAATATATAACAATTTCCTTGCCTCCAAGTCAGTACAATTTAATTGAAACCACGCAGTTAGTGTAGTTTGCCGATGCTCACTTTGTGCCAGAGCATTTGTTTCATTTCCAACATGGAAATACACTAAATGTCTTTGTGGCAAATGTACAGCTAATCGATATACTACATGTGAGCGATCATTCATTTAAAATTTTAGAAGATGCCACATTGCTTCTGGCGCCCTTACATAGCGAGTATCTACATGAGATGCAAGTTCATCATGTACTTACTAACTTTGTTCTTGATTTTCAGCACTTTTGACCACTACAGTAGCTGCATCATAGCCTTTGTAAATATATTTGTAGACATATTTAATGGATTTTATAGAAGTGTAAGCTTCCACATTAATGTGTTTATTATATTTCATGAGTAAATGTGGATTGTATGGTACCACATATCTGTCATCTACCTTTTTTCCACGAATAATGGCATTTTGGCCTTCTCTTCTTCAATATAATGGATAGCCATCACAATTAGCATAAGTTTTGTCTCTAGAATCTTTTGGAAATTATTTAGTACATTTCTTACTTTCCATACATGGTGATTGTGGATTAATATCTCCACACAGTCCATGAATCATACGATGAGTTACAATCTCATATAGTCTACCATGTATTTCTGGATCTGGTAGTTCAGCAATAATCACTGAATCCACTTTGTCACCAGTATCCAATTTATCTTTCACTTGAAGGATTATAAGAATATGTGCATGTGGAAGCCCTCTTTTTTTAAATTCGATGGTATAAACATAAGCCAGACATTTGCCAAATAACTGAGTTATGGTTATGTCACGTATTAATGCAGTTAATTTGATTTTAAAGACTCTTGCCACTAAATCTGGACTATTGGAAGCAGTTTGACCAATTAGCAGATTGTCTGTAATCTCTGGCCATTGTGGATTACATGTAAATGTAATAAATAAATCTGGGTTTCCAAATTTAGTTACAATAGCCATGGCATCATTGTATCTTTCTCGCATATTGCGAGGAGATCCTTGGAAAGAACATGGTAAAATGATGGCTTTGCCAGCTGGCAGCTCTCTGGTTGTAGCAACCTCAGCGACATAATCCATCAATTCACAATACTGTTCTACATGTAGTTTATCTTGTTGATTTTTGATGAAGTTTAAATTATTTGCCTCAACTTACAAATATGAATCAATGATCCATTGTCATGTCAGTTTTCCACCACATAAAATGAGATTGAATCCATCTTTGAATGGCAGTTTGAGCCACTTTAAATTCAAGCATGGAAATATTTTTTCTCACATGTACTTTTGAATTTGGGTAACTCTCAAGGGTTAATTTGGGTTGCCAACCTGCCTCCTCATGCGGAAAACATATGGGATATGTCATTGGATCCAAATTGGTACTTAAGATACCTTCATTAATGAAAGGTTGCTCCTCATTTCTGGGATATATTCTAATAACCCTCTGAAATGGTGGTTCTCCTTCGTCATTTTGAAAAACCATTGCAACCTCATTTGATGTTGGCAAGTTATAACAGCGTTTATCAGTATGTCGATCTCCTTTTAAGCACCATATTGACCTTTGGGATTGGCAATTGATGTATTTCTGCATGAATTTGTTGTTCCTTTTCAACTTCTGCCAATTTTTTATAAGCTTGAGTGTACAGGTTATTAGCCATAATTTTATCAAGCTCTATAAAAACAATGGTTAAGCATTTGTTATTTTCTTGAAGCTGCATACATTGTTCAACAGCTTCCATTGTATCTAGGACATATAGTTGAGCAAATTTTCTTTGCTTCCCTTCCTTTGGGATGTAAATGAGAAGTACAATGGTAAATTTGTCCTTGTACTTTAAAACAGTAAGGGCCATGTCCTGGCACGTTAGCAGCTAATATTGCACCCATAGATGCAAAGGATATGGCACTATTACAGGATCTTATGTTTGTTTTGAAATTTTAGTAGTTGGGGAAAGTAGGCTCAGTCATAATGCTTTGTAAATATGTTGCGAATTGTTGCCTTTGTGCAAGTCTTACCTTGCCTTTTTGACAGCAACTAACGAACTCTCCATCTCTGGGTCTTTCCTGTTTAAAACGATAAGCCCCACAAAACTGACAGACAATATTCATATCACCACAATTATTGGTAAAGATTTAAGTAAAGGACAATTGTGAGAAGATATATCAATGTGACTGTGTAAATCATCATTCCAATTCTTATCTGATTGTTCAGGAACATTTTATAAATGCTTTTGTTTTTTAGTTGCCTTCTTGGGGTTGGATGTTAGTTTGTCAGCTGGTAGTCTTTTGCGTGCGAGTCTCTCCCGTTCTTTTTGTCGTAAAATTTCCTTCTTGTCAGGTTTGTCATGTTTTTTTACGTTCTCTAGTTTGACGTCTTTTCTTTTCCTGTTTCTTGTCAGTATCTGCCATATTAATATGTAAATAAAATTATTATATTAGTATTTTTTCTCCTTAGTTTATTTATTTGTTTAAACTGCATATTTTTCTACTATCCTGTTTTGTGTGCAGCACTGTTTGCATTATGAGGTTAGCTTTATGCGGTTGGACTTAGCAACCTAGGGCCTCATTCAATGGCAATTTTGCTAACTGAATAAGGAGCTCTATAAGCACAGAGCATATATTTTTTACAGAAGTTTTTAGCTCTTGAAGACCTTACTTTGGATAGACGTTCAGTAACTAAAAAGTTCTGTAAAATAAATATGCTATGTGCTTATATAAAGCTCTATTCATGAAAAGTGATAGTTCCTTCTATTTTGTATGTGTTTTATAGGAATTTTTGTGTGCTACTGTTGTCATTCTGTGTTTAGGGTATGGAGTTGGGCTTAAACGTTTGTGCAGGTAAAAGAGTATATATCTTTAAATTGTGTATATGTTAACATCATTGGAGTTTTGTATTTTGTGTGCAACACTGTTGGCATTAGGGGTTAGGGTAGTTTTTTGTTGTTGTTGTTGCTATCCTGTTTTTCATGTGGCAATGTTGTTATCAGGGGTTTCCAGTTATGGGGTTACACTTATATTGTTAGTTAGGTTGCACTACATTTCCACAAAGTCAGACAAAAAACAGGATAGGCCCCTCAATTTATAAATAAATATAAAATTCCTTTCTGACCCCAGATACTGGCGATCGGACTCCTCCCTGGATCAATACTCTCTCTCTCTAATTATCCAGGATAACTCTGAATGCCCTTTTTTAAAAAAATATATCCAATCCCTTTTTAAAGTTATCTATCAAATCCACTGTCACACCTCCCTTGGTAGAGAATTGCACAGATTAACCACCCTTACTGTGAAAACCCCTTTTCTTTCTTTAAGGTGAAATCTTTTTACTTCTAATCTCAAAGGATGTCCTCTTGTCAGTTGAAAACGTCTTGGCACAAAAAGCTCCCTTGACAAAGCCTTGTATTGACCCTGGATATATTTATATAAGATAATCATAAACCCTCTTAGACACCTTTTTTCTAGAGAAAATATAGTATGTACTCGAGTACAAGCCGACCCAAGTATAAGCCGAGGCACCTATTTTACCACAAAATACTGGGAAAAAGAAGTGACTCGAGTATAAGCCGAGGTTGGGAAATGTGCTGCCCCCTGTGTCCCTCTTGTGCCCTCTGTGTCCCCCTCTTGTGTGCCCTTTTCTTGTGTCCCCCCTCTCTCTCCCCTGTGTCTCTTCACCCCTCTCCCTTCCCTGTGTCTCTTCCCCCCTCTCCCTTCCCTGTGTCTCTTCCCCCCTCCCGTATCACCCTCCTCAACCCCCCTCCTCATTCTCAACCTCCCTCCTCAACCCCCTCCTCAACCCCCCTCCTCATCCTCCCTTCTCATCCTCAACCTCCCTCCTCATCCTCAACCTCCCTCCTCATCCTCCCTCCTCATCCTCAACCTCCCTCCTCAACCTCAACCTCCCTCCTCAACCTCCCTCCTCAACCCCCCTCCTCATCCTCAACCCCCCTCCTCATCCTGAACCCCCTCCTCAACCACCACCCCCCATCCTCATCCTCAACCCCCCCATCCTCAACCCCCTCCTCAACCTCAACCCCCTCCTCAACCTCCCTCCTCATCCTCAACCTCCCTCCTCATCCTCAACACCCCTCCTCATCCTCAACCCCCTCCTTAACCTCCCTCCTCAACCTCAACACCCCATCCTCAACCCCCCATCCTCAACTCCCTCCTCAACCACCCTCCTCAACCTCAACCCCCCATCCTCATCCTCAACCCCCTCCTCAACCTCCCTCCTCAACCTCAACCTCCCTCCTCAACGTCAACCTCCCTCCTCAACCCCCCTCCTCATCCTCCACCCCCTCCTCATTCTACACCCCCTCCTCATCCTCAACCCCCCTTCTCATTCTAAACCCCCCTCCTCACTTTACCCCTCTAAATACCTCCCCCTCTCCCTTTCCCCACACTTACCTGCACCTGAAGCTTCTGCTCCGGTCTCCGCTCCTTCCGGCGTCTTGACCCGGCCAATGCTAATGACGTGGCGCGCATGTGACGTCACGTCATTAGCATATAGAGAGTCACAGGGGGGTTAGAGAGACACGGGGGGAGAGTGACTTGAGTATAAACCGAGGGGGCCCTTTTTAGCCTTAAAAAAATGTCTGAAAAACTCAGCTTGTATATACGGTACATTTAATTTCGTTAGTCTTTCTTCATAACTTAGCCCCTCCGTTCCCCTTATTAGTTTTGTTGCCCTTCCCTGTAGTTTTTCCAGCTCTAAAATGTCCTTTTTATGAAGTGGTGTCAAAATTGTACTCCATATTCCAAATGAGGGCATACTAGGGATTTGTATAGTGGCAGAATTATATTTGCTTCCCTTGCTTCTATACCCTTCTTTATACATGATTATATTTTACTTGCCTTTGCAGATGCTGCTTGGCATTGAGCACTGCTACCTAAGTGGTTGTCACAAGCACTCCCAAATCCCTTTCAATATCTGATACCTTTAGATTTGCTCCATTAAGAATATAAATTGCATGGCTATTTTCCTTCCCATACGCATAACCTTAAATTTACTCATATTGAATCTCATCTGCCATTTAGCCGCCCATTTCTCTAATTTATGCAAATCCCTTTGGAGGGAAAGTACCTGATTATCTGATTTAATTACCTTGCACAACTTAGTGTCATCAGCAAAAATGGAGACACTACTTTCCAGTCCTACTTCTATGTCATTAATAAATAAGTTAAAAAGGAGAGGACCTAATATTGAACCCTGAGGAACCCCACTTACCACATTTGTCCAATTAGAGTATGTTCCATTTACAACAACCCTTTGCTTCCTGTCTTTTAGCCAGCTCTCAATCCAAGATCAGATATTTACGAAAATTCCTGTATCCCTTAGTTTGCTCAATAGTCTCCCATGTGTCACTGTATCAAAATCCTTTACACAATCCAAAAAGACTACATCCACCGAGTTGCCTTGATCCAAGTTCCTACTAATCTTCTCATAGAAACTAATTTAATTTGTTTGACATGATGTATCGCTCAAAAAATTGTGTTTATTCCTACTTATAATCTTGTTTAAATAGACATATTCCTTTATACTATCCCTTATAAACTCTTCTAAAAGCTTTCCCACTACATAAATGAGACTTACAGGTCTATAATTTCCTGGATTTGTTCTTGCTCCCTTCTTAAATATAGGTATCAAATCTGTTTTTTGGCAGTCATCTGATAGCAACCCTGTGTTGAGTGAATATTAAAAAAATAGATATAATGGTTTGGCTATTACAGAGCCCAGCTCCCTCAGTACCCTTCGGATGTATTCCATCAGGACCCGGGGGTTTATTAACATTTATTTTTTTTAACCATTTTTGGATTTCTTCCTGAGTTAACCAATTATTTGGTGAAGGTAGTGTAGCCCCATTATGTTGCAGTGTCCCAACCACTGGTGCCTGCCTTGTGTATACCAAAGAAAAAAAAACTATTTAGCTCATCTTCCTTTTCCTGGTCACTAATTATTAGACGGCCTGTGTCACATTGTAATGTTCCTATAGCTTCCTTCCTGGCCTTCTTCCCATTAATATATATTTACTCTCCTTTGCAACTAACTTTTCTTTTTCTATTTTAGCCCTTTTGCAAGCCTCTTTGACTTCCTAGTACTTACGTAAAGCAGTCTTTGTCCCCTATTTTTCGTATAAATTTAAATGCCTGTTTTTTACTCCTCATCTTCATCTTTAAGTCATTATTAAGCCACATGGGTTGTGATTACTCCTTCTACTTTTATTTCCACATGGTATATGGTGATAAGAATGTATATTTAGTAAGGATTTGAACGTTGCCCATTTATGTTCAGTATTTTTACCCGTCAGTTCTTTGTCCCAGTCCATAATTTGTATTGCTGCCCTTAGACCGTTAAAATCTGCCCTTTTAAAATTAAGAGTTTTTGTTGGACCCTTACAGTTTTGTTTTTTTAATTGAATCTCAAATGAGACTGTGTTGTAATCATTGTTTCCCAAAGGTTGCCCCAACATTTGATACAATATCAATATTATTTGTGATAACTGAATCCAAGATAGCCTCATTTTTAGTAGGTTCTTGTATAACCTGGGCTAGATAATGATCCCTGAACTTCTGGTCTCACTTGTTCAGTTTATTTCAGGGTAGTTAAAATCTTCCATTATTAAAACTAGCTGCATTTCCAATCTGTAATAATAATTGCAGTTCCTCACTTGCAATTATATTTGGGGGTTAATAGCATATTCCAACCAATATTCTTTTAGAATTTGCTCCTCCGCTATTTAACAAGAATCACGGGGCAGCCACGGATAGCACCAAGGAGGACCACGTTCTCCTGGTGCATACAATTGTGGGCCCTGTGTTTGCCCTTAGCCTCACGCTCTGGTCCTTGTCCTCCTCAGCCATCATCCTCCTTTACCATGGCCCTGATATTGTCGACCCTGTGATCAACAAACCTCACATCCCTTGGCGCTGTGCATACCAGAGTAACCTCAGCCGCTACTTCCTTCAAAGCCTGAGCCCTAGGACCTGGCGTAGACTTCACTCCCCCTGCAAGAATCATGGGGCAGCCACAGATAGCACCGAAGAGGACCACATTCTCCTGGTGCGTATAATTGTGGGCCCTGTGTTTGCTCTTAGCCTCTTGCCCTCTCGACTGTGGACGGGGACCTTTGCCTTCCTGACCTGTCCCTGGGGCCTGTCCCTTCCCCGAACTACCACCCTACTGTGGGATCAGTCCCTTCCCCTCTGTCCCTCTCCAATGTGTGCCTGAGGCTCGGGCCACCCTGCAACCACCCACCTCCTCCTCCTCTGCACTCCCATCCTCTTAATAATCTCCCTCTGTCAATCCTCTTCGGTTATACCTCTTTTTATTGGCTGAGAGGCCTGTGTCCCACTTCGTTATACCGCAATTGGTTATTGGCGGTCGATCACGTCATGTCCGCGTACGCGGATAGGTTTTTACGGGCTTGCGTCTCAAGCCTTTAACTCGCGCCATGGTCTAATTTAATAGCAACCAATTTTCAAGCCTGCATCCTTTGCGGGCTTGCCAAGGCCACCATGGTCATCAAACTTAATGGGGCTGAAAGTGTACCAACACAATGATCTCCATTGGTTGGATACTTGTTTGATGTTTCCCCTGGCAGTGAGCCTTTGCTCTTGCATCAGCCAATCAACCCTTCACACCTTTTTCTCAGCCAATTCCCCACCCTCCCCTTTGGTTAGAGGCTGATATTTGGAAAAGGAACATAATATTAAATATTGTTGTTATAAATTGAAAGATCTACTGGCTCCAGAGTTACCCGCTCTAATAAAGCATAAAGGGCATTATTTATACACATTTCTTCACTGACACATAGAGAGACTTTATCTGGTCAGTTATGATATCACAAAGAATTGGCTAGGTACACGGACAAAGCAGATAATAAAGACCAGCTACATCCGGTTTAGCCATGAGTTTCAGGAGTCAGCGCCATTTTCTGTCTCCAAAAGCTTCTACCATTGTTCTGAGGCATTTTTGATCATTGATAAAGCTGTACATGGAGCATTTGTTTATATTTCTAATATATTATTGTTTTATTTGCCATTTGTGCAATAATGTAATTAAGAAAATCCATTTATTGGATGTCAATCGTAAATACCAATAAAACTTATTATAGTACTCAGCATCAGTGCTATGTGATATGAGTCAACGGTACACCCATACTGGCCACTTGACCTGCAAAGCAGGATCCAACTATTCTAATGCAATCAGAATTCATCAGAAGCTATCTGTTCCAGTCATGAGGGTTGTACACGGAGTGCAAAATCACATAATATCCATATCCTTTTGGTACCCAACTGATCTACACTAGGAAGTGGTAAGTTCTCTCTCCCCCTTCCTTTCCTGTTTTTCATACTACAAATAAACAGATTGTCTTGCTAGAGCATTACAGTGGCCAATGAAGAAAAATATTACAAAGATACTTAGCAATTCTGCCCCAATCACGAATACATTATTTCCGTCCATAGCTCACTTGTTCATGGATCTGAATAGAGATCTAATCGCTGAATATCTTTTTCATCTCTCTCATCTCCTTCCTTATCCATTGCTCCAATGCCAAAATAGTCATCACTGAGACCTACAAATAAATAGACACTTTATTATTTACATTTGTACAGATGTTTTCTACATAATAAACAAAACCAGTTTTACTTGCCTAGTCTGCCTATTAAATACCAATATACAAATTCAGAGACTTCTCAGCCAATCACCTGGGGCTTTGATCAGTCATTAATTTGTCATTGTAATGGAATAGTTGATGAGGAGGAAATATTCAAGTAAGACATCACTGTGGGGAACCTTTTGGTGAATATATCTGAACATTTGTTAATGCTTCTTTAATTTGATATTTACAGGAACTTGTCTTCTTTAATTTGTTGATAACCCTTTTTAATCAACACTGCTTGTTTTCAATCTGTGGTGCAATTGAGCCCTCCACAGTGGAAATACATTTACTAGTGTACATGAACTGTATAAAAATGTCCCCAGTTGAATATGAATACAAATCTAGAGTCACCATAGGTGCTCTACACCATTAGATATAGGGTAAAAAGCATATGGAAAATGTGTAACTCTTTTTAAAATTGATGCTGAATTATGGCCATTAGAACTCAATTGTTTTTAGCCTGAGCCTGTAAGAGCCCACATTGAGCCCGTGCAGGAACTTCAGAGGGAGCACCAACAGATACTGGCTAAGGAACTTTCTTCTTCAAGTGAAGATGATGGAAGGGAGGAAGCACCTACTGCACTCAAAGAAATGTGTGGTAACTGGGCTGAACAACAACATTTTGTTGAACACTAACACTCTGACAAAGCTCAAGCAAGCCGGGTTATGGACTTGTTTAATGATCAAGCAATGTCACACTCCAGAAACATTTTGCAACAAAGGCAGAAGCAAGTTTCTCTTGATAAGTTTCTAGGGAAACTGCTGACATCACAGTCTCTAGCAGAGTCTTCAGCAGGGTGCAGTGATGTCAAGAGATATAAAGGACAAACATCCCCTGTGCAAGTGCCTTATGTGGTAATGGAAAATTACTCCCCTTCCAAGCAATAACCTGTCTCCTCCTCTACTTTGCCAACATCCCAGTGGGCCCTCAAGCCCTCTAAGTACTGTACAGTTAAATTATCTGTTATTTGATGTAATTATTGTTTTTTTTTTATTGATGCCTCTTTAGTTTTAAGGTTTTGTATCCAAAAACAAGGCAATCAGTTCTAAATAAAACTTGAAAAAAATTAGATTTCTATTTACAATGCTTGTTTGGTTTGAATCCTACTCTGCGAAAGGATTAAGGACTTGAACCAAGGTACCACTGTGTGTGTGTTGCTGCCCCCTTAAACGGCACCGTTCACATGGTACGCGTAAAATCAATGAAAGAGAGGAAAGGGAGGGGAAGAGGCGCAAAACCTAGTGCAAATAAATGCAAAACTAGATAAATACATAGAATGTAGGTTAAAATGCCAACTCACATGTCCTAACCTCATGGTATGAGGTATTTCAGTCACTCGTCAGGAAGTCCTGTTATTGAATTTTTTTTTTTAAATATATATATTTTTTTTTATCTTGTATTAGCATGTTTTTTATACTCCTAAACCTGTGACTTGTAACTAAGAGTCATTTGGAGTACAACAATCCTCTCCCATTTAATAAGTATCGTAACTACTATACAGCAAACTTTGTCATTTGTGTACTTCTTTTAACTTTGTCATTTGTGATTTCTTTATGAATAGAAAGATTTTATTTTTATAAACTTTCGTATTAGCTTTGAGTATTCATAGAGGTCTAATCGACTCAAGTACTCAGCTTCTCCATGAACACTGTAGTTCATAAATAAAAACGCACCCATAGGGTGACTCCTCACTCCACCTCACGTGAAACAGAGAGGAAGATCCAGTTCCAGGACCAGTGGAACCAGCTTCCTCTGTGTTATCCATCAGGAGAAGGACTTCCTGATGAGTGACTGAAATACCTCATATTGTGAGGTTAGGACATGTGAGTTGGCATTTTTACCTGCATTCTATGTATTTATCTACTTTAGCATTTATTTGCACTAGGTTTTGCACCTCTTCCCCTCCCTTTCCTCTCTTTCATATACAGTATCTCACAAAAGTGAGTACACCCCTCACATTATTGTAAATATTGTATTATATCTTTTCATGTGACACTCTGCTACAATGTAATGTAGTAAGTGTACAGCCTGTATACCAGTGTACATTTGCTGTCCCCTAAAAATAACTCAACACACAGCCATTAATGTCTAAGCCGTTGGCAACAAAAGTGAGTACACCCCTAAGTGGAAATGTCCAAATTGGGCCCAAAGTGTCAATATTTTGTGTGGCCACAGTTATTTTTCAGCACTGCCTTAACCCTCATGGGCATGGAGTTCACCAGAGCTTCACAGGTTGCCAATGGAGTCCTCTCCCACTTCTCCACGATGACATCACGGAGCTGGTGGATGTTAGAGACCTTGCACACCCCGACCTTCCGTTTGAGGATTCCACACAGATGCTCAATAGGGTTTAGGTCTGGAGACACGCTTGCCCAGTCCATCACCTTTACCTTCAGCTTCTTTATCAAGGCAGTGGTCTTTTTGGAGGTGTGTTTGGGTTCGTTATCATGCAGGAATACTGCCCAGCGGCTCACTCTCTGAAGGGAGGGGATCATGCTCTGTTTTCCGGGAATCAGGTTTTCTGATCCTGTAATCTACTTCTCCGATAGCTTAGATGACTTCATCTTGCCAGAAGTTTACTCTCCACAGTAGGCACTAGTACCATTGCTTTGTACCCTGGTTGTAGTAGGTTTTCTGTTGCTCCTGGGCTTGTTCCATATGTTCTTTAACTATAGGGCCAATTTGTGTAATTCGATCTTTCAGATTTCGGACATATTTTATAATATTTTCACCTTGCACACGTTAATATAACCAGCAGTTTTCTTGGATGGTGTCCATATAAGACTTGACATGGTGAGAATCCAGTAGAGGCTTGAGTTAATAATATATCTCATTTTTTTCCATCACGATCCACCACTTTCCTTATCATTTCCTTTCATTTTTGGTTAAATGTCCCCACCAGTTAATCTGTTTAGGGATGGTATACTGATGTTCTCAACGCTCTGATTTGTAATAATTTACAGATCTGTCATTAGTTTAGACACAAATGGAGTACCTTGGTCTGTAATTATCTCTTTTGAAATTCCCACTCTAGAGGAAAGAAGAACCAATTCTTTAGCCACATTCTTAGAGCTTGTAGTCCTCAAAGGAAAAGCTTCAGGATATCGAGTAGAATAATCAACTACAACCAGGATGTACTGGTGCCCCTGGGCTGTCTTCTCATGTGGCCCTAATAGGTCCATCACTATCTTTTTAAAAGGTTCCTCTATGATTGAAAGAAGTATCAGTGGAGCCCTTGATTGGGGCAGAGGACTTGTAAGCTGGCATTCTGGGCAGAATTCCAGGCCAATATAGCCTTTTCATAATTTAGTTTAGAGTTTTGTCTATGCCCAGATGGCCTCCAAACAGATGGCTGTGGGCCAGTTCCATCACCTGCTTTCGATGTCCCTGAGATACCAGCAATTGTTCCATAACCTCATCGACAGTCTTGACAATCCAATACAGGAGATCTCTCTTTAAAACAAAATAGGGGCCTTAAAGATTTTCTCTTCCCTGCACGGCTACTCCATTAACCTCCACCACTTTCTTAAATTGTTTAGAAGAGGATCATTCACTTGGTCTCTTCCGAGATTTTCCACAAGACAGGATTGATATTCTGTTTCCAAGTCTACACTATCTGGAGAGGTTGTTATCTCCTGTGAAGGAGCTGCTTCTGTCTCTGCCATACCTTCTAGGTTAGCCTGGGATGTTGTTTGGGTTTCTTCTCTGTCCAGTTTCTTCTTAATTTTTGTTGCTATCTCTCCTTCCGTCTCACTTTTCTAGTTTTCTTTACTTTTTCCTTACTGGAGAACAGGTCTGCATTAAATAAAGAAA
This sequence comes from Discoglossus pictus, assembly GCA_027410445.1. Lineage (NCBI taxonomy): Eukaryota > Metazoa > Chordata > Amphibia > Anura > Alytidae > Discoglossus > Discoglossus pictus. Next base: position 91,515,469 of record CM050170.1, on the reverse strand, counting down.
ATATTTCCCTTAATGTCACAGGTGGGTTCAATAGAGGTGTCCTCCATAAAATGAGCTTTTTCTTTTTGTCTTCCTTGTATAACTGTTTCAAAATGTTTAAAATCCCTGCCATAACTTTTTGCTTTCTTTTCTGGTGATGGTGGAAATAACCAAAAACGTGGAGGGAGAGGAGGTGGACGTGGTCGAGGTGGAAGCAGAGGACAAATTTTATGGAAATTGTTACGTATGTGGCAAGGCCGGCCACTTAGCACGTTCCTGCAGAAACAAAAAGTACCAGGAGGAAGAGGGAGCAGATGACGATGACCAGACTGACAAATGATTAGAACCAGGTTGTACCCTTCCTTTACTAATATTTGCTGAACAAGAATTGCATGAATCTGAATTGTATGAGTATGGTAATAATGATGCAAATTTGCCAGAAATAAATGATGTGTTGAATTTAGAATCATGTATAGACTTAATGGCTCTAGCAGAACAACCAGTCATTAAACTACATGTAGAGGGGGTAATGATAACATTTTTATGCGATACAGGAGCCTGTAGGTCAGTATTGAGCGATGATGGCACATGGAGTATTTATACGTCATCACAAAACATACTGGTTAGGTCAGCAGCAGGACAGACAAATAGCGAACCTATATCATGCCCACTCACAGGGAGATTGTTCAACGGCCAAACATTTGAGCATCCTTTTATACTCTCCCCTAGATGCCCGATAAATCTCTTGGGTGGAGATCTGATGCTGAAATGCAACATTAGAGTGGTTCCCACAGAGAAAGGCATGAATGCATACATGGGGGACATACCTGTCAATGTAAATGTAGTGCAGGGGATGGGTGAACCACATTACTTTTACACATTAGACATGGTGTCAAAAGGGCCAGCACAAGTATCTAGCGCTTTGATAGCCATGGCTAATGACCTAGCTCCATCTTCCAGTGTAAAACAAAGCACAGAGTCATTACACTGCACTATGAAATTTGAAAGGTACAGGTAGGAGGGATGGTAGAAGAGGCTCAGACAGATAAAACACCATGGGAGTACTTGCCCTATGACCTCGGAGTGCAGTACTCACCGAGCACAAAAATATATCGGAAAAGCCTGAACTGGGTAACTGAGACAAAGAAAGGAATACACTTACAGTCATCCAGGTGGGAGAAAGTTCTTCTGTTAGAGGAACCATGACACAACACACAGATACTGTTCACTCAGGAACAGGAGGCAGCATTAGAGAGCCTTCCGGACACCTTATGGTCCACAGGGCCCGCTGATGTAGGCCTTATAAAGGGGGTAGAGCCAGTAAAAATCACCCCAAAAAGTACTTTTCAGCCACATCAGAGACAGTATCCTCTAAAACCTGAAGCAGAGAAGGGCATAGAACCTATTATAAAAGTTTTGATTGAGAAAGGGATTATAATAGAATGCCCAGGATCCCCATGTAACACCCCACTTTACCCAGTCAGGAAGACAACCGGAGCTTGGAGATTAGTGCAGGATTTGCAAGCAGTAAATAAAGCTGTAATTTCCCGAGTACCCACGGTGCCAGATCCACATACACTCCTAAATGACATGCAGCCAGATAACACACATTCCTGGCAGAAGAGGGACATAAGGTTAGTCGGGATAAATTACAGCTCTGGAAAGCAGAAGTGAAGTACCTGGGATACCTAGTGAGCAGAAAGGGACGATCACTAGACCCAGTTAGGAAAAGGGCCATACTAGAACTAGAAGTCCCTAAGCCGGTCACAAAGAGACAAGTTATGTCTTTCTTAGGGATGGTAAATTTCTGCAGGAGTTGGATTCCCAACTATGCAGAACTTACAGGGCCCATACAACACCTTATTCATGCACAATCAATGTCAGCTAATGAAAAGGTAGCGTGGACACATGAAGCTGAAGCAGCATTCATTCAGCTTAAGAACACAGTAGTGGGAACATCTGTATTGGGATTGCCAGATTACAGCAAGCCATTTGTACAAACTGTTGACTCAAGGGGAGGCTATATGACTTCTGTTGTGACTCAGAAACATGGCCTGCGAGACCGACCCTTGGCTTTTTACTCAACCAGGTTGGACCCTGTAGCCAGGGGACTTCCGGTTTGTGTACAGGCTGTAGTGGCGGCTTCCATGGCAGTTCTGGCGTCAGCAGCCTCAGTCCTGTTCCACCCTTTGACTCTAAGAGTACCACATGCTGTATCTGTCATTCTACTACAAAATAAGGTTTCATACCTTTCCCCTTCAAGACACTTATCATGCATGACTATACTTCTGTCACAACCACACTTGCACATAGAAAGGTGCACAACACTGAACCCATCAACGTTAGTTCCCATCCAGGAAGATGGCACACCACATGCATGTACTCACATCATAGAAAAAGCAGTCTCACCAAGAGACGGCCTTAGAGATGTTGCATACACCGAGGCTACACTAACTCTGTTTGTAGATGGGTCATCAAGTAGAAACAAAGATGGTACAAATGCAACGGGATATGCAGTAGTAACACAAGAAGAAACTATAAGAGCAGGAAAACTTCCATCACATTTTTCAGCACAGGCAGCTGAGATCGTGGCCCTTACTGAAGCCTGTAAAATAGGAAAGGGACCAATAGTAAAAATATACACCGACAGCCAATATGCATTCTCAACTGTGCACATATTTGCACAATTGTGGAAAAATAGAGGTATGGTCACATCTACTGGCAGGCAAGTCACTCATAAACAACTCCTTTTGCAGTTACTTGAAGGGAAACCAATTTTACCAAAATCACTATTCAGATATGCAGCTATGTTGAGCCATGGCATTAGTCATGTCTCAAGAGGGAGTATGGTAGACATGGTCAGCAGAATATTTTCAGCCTATGGATTAAACACCTATTTTAAAAAATTTTGTGCAGGGTGCCTTGTTTGTGCATAACATAACCCTCAGGGTAACTATCACCCCATAAGGGGCACATTCCCAGAACCAACATACCCCTTCCAGACAATATGTATGGATTTCATTGAACTAACAAAGTGTGAAGGGAAGAAATATTGCCTAGTGATAATTGATGTATACTCTAGGTGGGTGGAAACGAAACCATGTGCACACCCTGACGCAATCACAGTGGCTAAAACCTTATTGACACAAATAATTCCTAGGTTTGGTATACCAGAGAAAATATATAGCGATAATGGCACACATTTTGTGAACAGGATTATCAACCACTTGAGTAAAGCATTACACATAGAGTTGAAAAACCACTGTGCGTACCACCCACAGTCAGCTGGATTAGTGGAGAGAACTAATGGTACCATTAAAAATAAATTGAGGAAAACAATGGCAGCGACAGGGAAAAATTGGCTTTACTGTTTACCATTAGTCATGCTAAACATGCACATGCTTCCAGGCAGGAAGAAGTTAACCCCGTTTGAAATATTGTATGGGAGACCATTCCTACTACCAGAATTTAGACCATTTATCTCAGAAGATGAGAACATGAGTGAAAACTTAGCAGACTATATGAGAAAAATGTTAAGTAAGAAAGATATTACCTCCATCTCTCTCTCTCTTCCACAGCAACAGCAGGGACCCTGCTTGGTACAACCAGGCCAGTGGGTCCTAATTAAAGTAATCAAGCGTAAAAATTGGGCATCGGCCAGGTGGGAAGGACCGTACCAAGTTCTGCTGTCAACACCCACTGCCTTGAAAGTTGCCGAACGAGCCACCTGGATACACCTGACTCACTGCAAGAGAGTAAAAGTGCCAGAGCTTGAGCCAGTTGATTCCTAAAAACCTGCTAGCTGACTCATTGCGAGTCAGGCTGGGCTACAAAGGGGGGGAAACTCGTCTGAAACCCAGTGAAGAACCGAATGGTGCGGGTTTTTGGGGTTCTCAACTGGCCCAAGAAAATGTCCTGGCACCTGTTCAAAAGACCTAACTGGTGTGGCCTAAGAATCTCACTGACATGCCTCATCTTGATAACTCTTTGCATAGTAGCACCCATAATCATATGGGAAGAAGTAACAAGACCCAGAGGCAACCAGACGCAATCTATTGGAGAGATGTGGATGAACAGAATGAGAAGAGACACGATGGAAGTCAATTTAACTGGCCAAGTGACCCTAGTGTTCAAGGAAGGGCAGATAGGAACCAACCAAATAGACCTATGTCAAGTACTAAGATGTGGACTTTCTGGAGGAGGACGTAGTGGAGGGGTGAGAAAAGCGCCAGTATATTTGTGTATAGCCTCTCCGTATGGAAATGAGAGATGTCCTAGCTGGAAACTGGCCTTATGGAATACAGGAGCTGACTGGGGTTACTCCCCACCTAATCACATGAAGTGCAAAAGTACAAAGAGACGCTTAAAGCTGACACGGGGTGTGGAGCCATCCTCTTGCAGCCAAAATCAGCTATGCAACCCCATCCGGATCACCCTCCAGGACCCACAAAAGTGTGATGAGGGGAGATATACTCTTGGAATTTACACCTCAGGCAGAGGTAACAATATGGAATATTTGCATATTCAGGTACTGCAAAAAGAGGAGCCCAGACAGACTATTGATCTCACCAAGGTGAGTCCTGTGAATAGGACTGTGCCCTCACAGGTCATTTATTTGGAACCTGACCGCCTGATTGACACTTTTGAAATTGAGACTGGGTATGCAGAAAAAAACATCTGGTTGGAATGGATGCTGTATACAGCAGCCTCCATGGAAATGAGTAACTGTATAGCATGTTCCACTGCCAGACCATCAATGGCAACGGTACCATTTAAACTGAACCAACAGAATGATGAAACGGGACTGAAGTGCATGTTACAGTTGTTCCAAAAAATAGCGCCAGTATCCAATTGTACTGCTCTACACTATTTGTACCCACCAGTGTCAAGGATCCAACCACCCCAATTTATGATATACCCGGGTAATTTTACGTGCTTTAACCGTACCGGACAGAACTCAAGAATAAGTGTTGGGCAAGCACCTTATTGTTCGGACATTATACACGTGGGCAGTAAAGAATATCCAGACACATTGTTTTCCAACCACTTAGTTGGACGAGCAGATATCTGGTGGTATTGTGGAGGTAAACAAGTGAGACAAGTATTACCCTCACTGTGGGGTGGAATATGTACCCTGATCCAACTGGCTCAACCGTTTTATATATTGCCTGATAGAAGTGCTGGTATGATGTGGATAACCGAAAAAAACCTGAAGCGGGCCAGAAGGTCAGTTCCAAAGGGGAGCTTTGATGACCGAATATACATTGATTCTATTGGGATTCCGAGAGGAGTACCTGATGAGTTTAAAGCCCGAAATCAAGTGGCGGCTGGATTCGAAACCATCATCTCCTGGTGGGTGACTATAAATAAGAATGTAGATTGGATCAACTATATCTACTATAATCAACAGAGATTCGTAAATTATACCAGAGATGCAGTTCAAGGCTTGGCAGAGCAACTGGATAGAACTAGCCTGATGGCTTGGCAGAACCGGATAGCTCTGGACATGCTGTTGGCGAAAGAAGGAGGGGTATGTAAAATGTTTGGGACTGCCTGTTGCACTTTCATACCCAACAACACAGCTCCAGACGGATCTGTGACCAAAGCACTGGAAGGCCTCACTGCCCTGTCAAATGAACTAGCAGAAAATTCCGGTATTAATGATCCTCTGTCTAAATGGCTCCAAGACACCTTTGGTAAATGGGCAGCTTACATCAGAGGGATATTGATCACTGTTGGCACAGTCCTAACACTGATCATTTTGTTAGGATGCTGTGTGATACCATGCATCCGTGGATTGGTGAATAAGGTTGTTGACCAAGCAGTAACTCAACAATACCTAATAGAGACGATACCCCTCACTCAAGGAGAATCTGATTCTTATCTTGATCATGACATTGATGATGTATAAAAAACAAGTGGATTAAGAGAAGCACCATGATGGTCCAGACCCCAACTCTTCACTAAAGAAAGGACTATGACCTGAACCTTGCCTTAAGACCTTGGTCTAATACATTTATAAGAGGAGGGATATGTTAGGTATTTTAATTGCTTCATTTAGAAATTAATTGTATGTTATAAAAACTGTATGTTGTAGAAATTATAAAAGTATCTCAGCATTTTCCTTATCTCACTAGAATGTTTAAGTGCGTGATCTGTAGAGTGTCTATGTATAAAACATCTGTATCCTGTTTCCTGTTTTTGCTTCAGATACTGCTGAGACAATGTATCTGAAGCAAACAGGGGTTTTTTTTAGATGGTGTTTTGCCGAGTAAACATTGTCTGAAAAGACAGTTGCTTGCAATTTTGTATTTAACCCTATTTCCAACTATGCTAATAAGTTGTGACGTGTTCTATGCTATATAAGAGACAGACTGTCTAAATAAAGAGCAGAGATTATCCTGATGACACTCTGATTTCTGTGCATTATTTATCTCTCATTATATCTAGGTGCCCAGATATAATTGACACACACAATCAGAATATATAATTACTCACTAATCTGATCCTATCAATAACACTTCCCCCCTCTCTCTCACTTCCCCCTTTCTCTCACATCCCCCTCTCTCACACCCCCCCTCTCTCACATCCCCCCTCACATCCCTCCTCTCTCACATCCCCCTCTCTCACATCCTCCCTCTCACTCACTCCCCCCTCTCTGAGTAAGAGGGGGAAGGGGGGAGAAAGCGAGTAAGGGGGGGAGAGAGAGAGTAAGCGTGAGAGAGAGAGAGTAAGGGGGAGAGAGAGAGAGAGAGAAAGGGGGAGAGAAAGAGTAGGGGAGAGAGAGAGAGAAAGGGGGAGAGAGAGAGTAGGGGGGAGAGAGTGAGAGTAAGGGTGAAAGAGCAAGGAAGGTGGGAGAAAGCGATTAAGGTGGGAGAAAGCGAGTAAGGGGGAGAGAGAGAGAAAGGGGGGGAAGGAGAGTAAGGGGGAGAAAGTGAGAAAGGGGATAAAGAGAGTAAGGGGAGAAAGAGAGTAAGGGGAAAAGGGAGTAAGGGGGGAGAGAGTAAGGGGGGAGAGAGAGTAAGGGGGAGAGAGAGAATAAGGGGAGAGAGAGCAAGGTGGAGGGAGAGAGTAAGGGGGAGAGAGGGGGGAAGTGAGAGAGAGGGGAAGTGAGAGAGAGAGGGAAGTGAGATAAAGGGGGAAGGGAGATAAAGGGGGAAGTGAGAGAGAGGGGGAAGTGAGAGAGAGGGAAGTGAGTGAGAGGTGGATGCGTGAGAGAGGAGGATGTGAGAGAGAGGGAATGTGAGAGAGAGGGGAAGTGAGAGAGATGGGAAAGTGAGTTAGAGGGGGAAGTGAGTGAGAGGGGGAAGTACGAGAGGGGGGAGTGGGAAAGGGGGAAGTGAGTGAGAGGGGGAAGTAAGAGAAGGGGAAATGAGAGGGGGGAAGTGAGAGGGGGAAGTTAGAGGGGGAAGTGAGAGAGAAGTGAGAGAGAGAGGGGAGTGAGTGAGGGGGGGGGGGGGGGTGCGAGAGAGAGGGGGAAGTGAGTGAGAGGGGAAGTGAGAGATAGGGGATGTGAGAGAGAGGGGTGTGTGAGAGAGAGGGGATGTGAGAGAGAGGGGGATGTGAGAGAGAGGGGGATGTGTGAGAGAGGAAAGTGAGTGAGAGGGGGATGTGGGAGAGGGGGAACTGAGTGAGAGGGGGAAGTGAGTGAGAGGGGGAAGTGAGAGAGAGAGGGAAGTAAATAAGAGGTGGATGTGTGAGAGAGGTGGATGGGAGAGAGAGGGAATGTGCGAGAGAGGGGAAGTGAGAGAGAGGGGAAAGTGAGTGAGAGGGGGAAGTGAGTGAGAGGTTGAAGTAAGAGAGGGGGGAGTGGGAAAGGGGGAAGTGAGTGAGAGGGGGAAGTAAGAGAAGGGGAAATGAGAGGGGGGAAGTGAGAGGGGGAAGTGAGAGAGAAGTGAGAGAGAGGGGGAGTGAGTGAGGGGGATGTGAGAGAGAGGGGGAATTGAGTGAGAGGGGAAGTGAGAGAGAGGGGATGTGAGAGAGAGGAAGGTGTGAGAGATAGGGATGTGTTTGTGAGAGAGGGAAGTGAGTGAGAGGGGGATGTGGGAGAGGGGGAAGTGAGTGAGAGGGGGGAGTGAGAATGTAGGACACATGCAAGTGTTCGTGTATAACATGTTTGAGGGATGCAGGACACAGTTGGGTGTATGTCTATGACATGTTTGAGATAGGCAGGGCACAGGTGAGTGCACATGTGCGTGACATGCCTGAGAGATGCGGGATACAGGCGAGTGTACGTGTGCGACGTGCCTGAGTGATGCAAATCCTGTAGCGTGAAAGTACAGTAAATGTGGAATCCATGAGAACGTGCTACTTCTGTAATTATCTGCAGTCCAGCCATATCTATTAATAAGACTTCATCCTTTCTGAGCTTAAGTAGGTTGGGACCATGGACCATGACATCAATGTTGTGCAATGCATATCTGCACTACAAACAGGGATGGGCATTGGAAGTTAAAACTTAACAGAAAGTAGTGATCTCCATGCCTGAGTTTAAGACTACGCATATCTGTATATAATACCAATTAAATTAAAGAGTGTCTTTATTTTGTTTAACAAGAAGCAGACACTTCATAGGCTCCTATTTAAAGATCATTCACTTTAGTGCTGCATAAAAAAAAAAAAGATATTTAACACTACTCTCACGCTGTTACAGGACCATTGTAATGACAACAATATGTAGATTTGTTTATTAGCCATTGATAATTAAAACAATCCAAATCAATGATTTGCAAAAGCAATACTTAAAGGGTTAAAGGGCATTTACCTTCGATAAACTGCTGTGCAGCATATTGCAGAGGAGGTTAGTTGTGATTCAGAAATCCAGATGCAGGTTTTGAAAGAATTGCATTAGAACAGTTGCAGGCCATTTTAGATGGGTGTGTTTACATTTTGCAGGCATTCCTCCTCAGTCCCTACCCCTTGAGTAGATGAAAGTGTGTGTGGGACAGACAATGGCTGTAGTGAACAGACGTACCACTGTATGTCTATGGGACGTATCAGCCAATTTGATACTGCCTGTGTCATGCTGGAGGCCAGAGCTCACTTAACACGGCTGTGAAGAGAGAGAGAGAGAGAGAGAGAGAGAGAGAGAGACTCTATTGTCCCTGCAGAAAACACTTCTCTGAGACAAACGCTGCTGCTCTGTTGCTTTCACAGACATTCACAGATTTCCTGAGATGAGGGGCCTTCCCATTAAGCAAGATCCAGTTCTATTGAGTTCTATGCATACACACCCCTGAAACCTGATTGGTGGAAGTCACATAGGAGGAGGAAAAACACTGAGCAGTAACTTACAGAGGAGGCTGTCGGAAAAAGTAAACAGACAAAAAACTCATACATTTTTTAAGATTAGATATCTTCATCAAAAATGCATGCATTTCAAAAATTCAAAAAGCCTTCATGAGATCTGTCCACTGGAGTTCTCTAAATTGTGCTGAATTAACTGTCCCTTTAATATTAAACATATATTCTAGCATTAGCTTTTTCCGCCTCTAACCAAGTTGTGTGAATGATCGAAAGTTATGTAGATACCAACAAGTGTCTACACACAGTACTGCCGGCACTGGGGAGCTACAGGTAATTGAGGGAACCATTAATGCAAACATGTACTGTGACATACTGAAGCAGAGCATGATCCCCTCCCTTCGGAAACTGGACCGCAGGGCAGTATTCCAACATGATAATGACCCCAAACACACCTCCAAGACGACCACTGCCTTGCTAAAGAAGCTGGAGATAAAGGTGATGGACTGGCCAAGCATGTCACCAGACCTAAACCCTATTGTGCATCTGTGGGGCATCCTCAAACAGAAGGTGTGGGAGTGCAAGGTCTCTAACATCCACCAGCTCCGTGATGTCATCATGGAGGAGTGGAAGATGACACCAGTGGCAACCTCTGAAGCTCTGGTCAACTCCATGCCCATGAGGGTTAAGGCACTGCTGGAAAATAATGGTGGCCACACAAAATATTGAAACTTTGGGCCCAATTTGGACACTATCACTTAGGGGTGTACTCCCTTTTTTTGCCAACGGTTTAGACATTAATGGCTGTGTGTTGAGTTATTTTGAGCAGACAGCACATTTACACTGTTATACAGGCTGTACACTTACTACTTTACATTGTAGCAGAGTGTAATTTCTTCAGTGTTGTCACATGAAAAGATATAATAAAATATTTACAAAAATGTGAGGGGTGTACTCACTTTTGTGAGATACTATATATATATATATATATATATATAAATATATGTATATATATATATATATATATATATATATATATATATATATATATATATATACTAGCGACTTGCGGCAATAAGATTGTAAGGCAGGTAATGTTGTTTGTGTGCGAAATTAATTTTGTTGGTGTTTTAAGATCAGTGCTGTGGAGCTGCTGTGTAAGTGTCATGAAAGTGTGCAGTGTGTAGTGTAAATAGTGTGCGTGCGCGAGGCAAATCCATTAGGGTAGCTGTGTACTTCCGGATTGTGTAAGTTAGTGTTCTAAAATGGTGCCTAATGTGTGGTATGCGGCTGTGGCTGATTTAGCGTCCTTGTTTTCGGATGTCGTCCGACTATTTTTGAAAATCCGTAGGTGTTTGGTGGTGTTTTGCGTGTTTAGGGTCCTTTAGCCTCGTTTTTGTTTTGTTCGGCTGCCATTTTTTCTCTCTCTTAGGTGATTTTCGGGTGTCTGAACTCTGTAATTTGGGCTTACATGGAGGTGTAACTTCACTTGCAGAGGTCCTGGGTGCCCTTCCTTGCTGTGGGTAAGCTTTTTATGTGTTTGTTGTGTGTATTTATTGTGTTTCTAATGTTTTTAGGTTCGCGCGGGTGGCGTCCTTGTTTTCGGATCTCGTATGTCTTTTTTGGAAAATCCGTATGTGTTTGGTGGTGTTTTGAGTCTTTAGGGTCCTGTAGCCTTGTTTTCGCTTTTTTCGCCGGCCATTTTTTCTCTCGCTTATAGGATTTTCAGGTGTCTAAACGTTTATATTTTGAGTGAAATTGAGGTGTAACTTCAGTTTTCGAGGTCCTGGGTGCCCCCCCTTGCTGTAGGTAAGCTTTTTATGTATTTGTTGTGTGTATTTATTGTGTTTTTCATGTTTTCATGTCGTATTTCTGTGTCGTAAGTCTGTTAATTTTGCGAGGTCCACAGTTGCTGGCAAGGAGTGCCTTTGGCGAACCGCAGCGTTAGCAACGACCCGCTTGCTCACAACTATATATGTGATATACAGTATATATATATAGAGTCAAGCAAAGAATGCCCCTAGAGGTGGGTTTAATTAAAGAGGCTGGAAGATTTCTCTGGAGAAAGAAAGAGTTAACTCCGGGCAGTGATCAGAGGCTAATTGAAGCCCAGCTGTGGAATGTCTTTAAGACAACAGCAGAGAGATGGGTGGAGTCTCTCACTTAGGCTTGGGCCTAAGCAGTGTGAGCAGTGTGTGGAATCTGCTCCTGTTGGTGAGCTGCTGTTAGCAGCAAAAGAGCAAGCTACAGAGATAAGCTTGCTGAATGTTCCTGCTTGGATCTCTAATCTGATGTGTGATCAGGATATAGAGACTGAAGTCTGCTGTTCTAGAGATTGCTTGCAGAGAAAGCTGTTGTTCCAGAGATTGCTCGCAGAGAAAGCTGTTGTTCCAGAGATTGCTCGCAGAGTAAGCTGTTTTTCAGAGATTGCTCGCAGAGGTTGATGTGTTCCAGAGGATGTGAGTAAAGGATTATATTTTCCTTACAAGAGTCTGTGTAAAGTAACCCCAGGAAGAAGACAGCAGTATAACTGTGAATTGAACAGAGTATCTCAAAAGACTGTTTAAGGATCCCTGGAGGTTGGAGTATTTCTGAGAAACAGGCGGGCCAAATGCTCCACTTTCTACTGATGAAGATATTTACAAGAGAACTGTGTGTTTTTATTATACCTTTGGCTGATTTACGCCATTATGTGGTGTGATTTTTGGACTTGTAATAAAAAGATTAAAAGAAGACATGATCTTCTTGCTGTCAATCTAGAAGGTAACAGGTCAAACTACTATAATATATATATATATATATATATATATATATATATATATATATAACATTTTCAGCTCCAAAGGACTATACAGTGTTAGTGCATTCTCTGCAACCTCAGCATTTCCATCTCTGGTAGGTCTTGATTTTGATTCACTCTTTCCTGACTCCCCGAAACAGCTGCAAGTCACACTAATTGAGTCAGTTGTTCAGGGTTTCATTCAAACACAGACCTGAAGGGAAATTTAAACAATTGACTATTCATCTTGATAACAATTGTTGAGAATATCATGCCGTGGACAGGACATTCCAGTAGTATAAGTGGGTTAACTAGTTTAGAAAGGAACTTTGAATGTGTTTAAGTTTGCAACGTAAATTAGCAGCTCACCCTGTGAGGGGGTTAACTCCCACACCACCCAGATTTGCCAGTGAGGTACTGAAGTGAGCCAGTTAAGTTAAATTGTTTAGAGCAGGTAATTTAATCATGTTTGTGGGTTGAACCAAAGTTGTACTGTTCTGTTTGACTATTAATGTTCCAACTTTTTCCAAGAAAGTCACACCCTTCTAGGGAACATAAGCAAGGTGTTCTCTCTTTTATTTACAGTTATAACCTCAGTTTGTTTGACCCCTTGATCCCTACTTTGCATCCTTATGGTCCTGGATAGAAGAAAAACAGCGTTAGAGACACACACTCTGGAAACAAACAACACTTAAGTAGTTCTATGAGTTTGGTAACCTCTTTTAGCTCACTTGTGCCCTTCACATGGAGAAATATCCTGTAGTATATCAAAAAGAGTGATCCAGACCCAAAACACCAGCAAATTTTACCCTGAACAGGTGAATAAAAATCAGTCACAGAGAAGCCCATTTGCTCCATGGAACTTGGAAGGATTCGTGTACCCAAGACAGGAGGATTCTGGAACCGAATGAGACCCCCTCTTCTGCATTATGAAATTGTGAATGAAGGGCCCTGGTATAAAATGATTTGGGAGCCCCCTGGCAACTTCTCTATAGAAAGTAGGTGCCTGTAGGGGGGCAATAAATCGGCACATATATGTGTTACTAGTCAGACCATCTTCTTATAAAATAATTATATGCCTTTCTCCAACTTTAGTAAAATAGGTTCCCTACAATATCATGGGCCCATGTACTTTGCACTAGCTCCACAACTGAATGTTAGTAATCCGATACATGCTCATTAGGCCTGTGAATGTAAAAAATACAAGATGGTGTTGTAAGCTATAAATGAAGGGTATGAAGGAAATTAACTTTTCAAGAGAAATCACTAAACAGCTAAAAGTAAAAAAACTGTGCAACTAACTGTAATATAAATGGTAAAATCAATTACAGTAGTTATTTTTGTTTGTATAAAAATAATTTCTATTTAACAAGCCCTAATGTCTCAGGGCAATACCTCACTGTGTATTTAGAGTTTAAGCTTCTGAAAATGATTGATCCCTGGAGAGAGATTGTTATACTGATTTATTGTACACAGATAAACAAACATTTACAATTATCAATTTTCCAAAAGGTGCCTTATTAAAGCTGTAGTGTTTCAGAAATGCATTGTACTGAGGCAGCTTCATAATCCCTAAAGCAATTTAATACAATTGCAATGTGTGAACAAAGAAACTCTTGCTAATTGCTGATTTAGGCATGGTGAAAGAATAAATTAGATTTCCTTGTGAAACTAAGGAAAGTTTGCACCATATTATATATTACTATTTATGATTAATAAGGTTAGCTTTTCCTCCACAGAAATGCTTTTTTTTTTAGTCAAATGCCATCCAGTTTCATTAAATTATTTTTTAAATATTTTAATAAATTAGATGTAGCTAAAAATATTCATACTAATATATATACTAGCAACTTTGGTTTAAAACTGTAAGGCTAGCAATGGTGTTTGCCACACAATGTTAAGGCGTTTGCTCCTCTGAGCACCTTCGGCGCTCATCGCGAGCCTCTCCCTCGTGCACTTTCCTGATTTGCACTGATCACCTTTGGCGCTCATCCCGAGCCCCGCGCTGAGTGCCTTCAGTGCTCATTGCAAGCCTCTCCCGCTCGCTGTGCTCACTGTGAGCCCCACGATCAGCGCCTTTGGCGCTGATCTCAAGGCTCACAATGAGCACGTTTGGCGCTTTGCGAGCCTTTCCTTCGCGTCTACTGTACGGGCCGCTCATTGCAGGTTTCGTGAACCTGCAAGTTTTGTGCTTGGGAATGCCACGTGTCTCTTTCCAGCATCTCCCCCTGTCCCTTCCCTGTGTGATTCTCCTCTGTGTGTCAGCTGAATGTTTGCGTATTAAGCGCTGAAGGCCGTTTTGTTTTATTTTTAAAGACCTGTGTGCCTGGCATTGTTGGTGTAAGTTTTACTGTCTTTGCCATCATGTATTTTCTAAATCCTGCGTGCCTAGCTTTGCTGAGCCGCATTTTCATCAAGCTTCAGAATTTTTTACAATTTTGGTCCTCCATTTTTTTCCTTGCTTAGCCTTTTTTGGATTGATGAAAACCCACAAATATGGCTCAAAATTGCTTGCAACCTCACTCCCAGACTTCTTGGCTCTCACCCTGTGCAGTCTGTGAGTGTGTTATTATATTTGTTAAACGTATTGTTTTGAGGGTTTTTAGAGTTACGCCCTTGGTTCACAATTGAGACCCTCACAATGCAGCCTAAGTCCTTTGTCGTACACGGCTGGCCTCTCTTTGCAAGGCTTCGCAGATGAGCGCCTTTGGCGCTCATCCAGCCTAAGTCCTGCACCGTACATGGCTCGCCTCGTTTCGCGAGGCTTCGCTAAGCTTCGCAGATGAGCGCCTTTGGCGCTGATATAGCCTAAGTCCTGTGCCGCACACTTATTGCCTCGCTTCACAAGGCTTTGCATATGAGCACCTTCAGCGCTCATCCAACCTAAGTCCTGCGCCGTAGACGGCTCACCTCCCTTTGGAAGGCTTCACAGATGAGTGCCTTCGGTGCTCATTCAGCCTAAGTGGTGCGTCGTACATGTCTAGCAAAGCGTCACCAACATCGCAAACGTTCCCAACACTGAAAACTATGTATGTGATATATATACTGTATATATAACTGTACTTTTTACGGTGGAGGGCTTCTATCACTCTTAGCCCACCATATGTGAAACAATTGCTGTATAGAACTACTCTCTACAACGATTACCACACAAACCAGGCACTCACACCATACTGAGGATCGGCAGTAACCGTGAAACAGTACTGTATGTGGTTAAGTGACCTGGTTTGTGAAAAATCCATCCGTTGCTATGTCTAAAACAGTGAAATACAGTAAGCATATGCGTAAAAGGAGCCATGTTTAAAATGGTTTGGATTGACAGAGTGATGGTGCATTATGTGGCCTCATTTGCATGCCCCGCCCAGTTTTCTCAGACTGCAGTGCATATACTGTATTTCTGAGAAATTTGAGCAGGAAATAAGTTTTCATCAACTTATTTTTAAACATTCAAATGGAATCACTAATGTACTATTCCTTATTTGTACTACTGTACTTTTTACGGTGGAGGGCTTCTATCACTCTTAGCCCACCATATGTGAAACAATTGCTGTATATATATATATATATATATATATATATCCAACAAAATAATTTTGCTTATTGTGGGCAGCGGAGTGACAGAATCCCTCCAATGCACAAGAAAAATAGTACATTTGTATGTGCATTTGCCTTATTTTGTCACATTTTTATCCTTTTTTCTCACAAAATAAAACAGTAATACACTTACAAAGGCAAACATAACTTGGGCAATTTGTATAATTTAAAACTTCCCCCTTAACTTGGATTGACCAATCTAGGGTTTCTCTTGGTTGGCCCTGACTGTATTGGTCAGCTTGGCTGGCTTTGCACCAATCTCAATTATAGGAGTGTGGAAGGGACTACGGGTTTCCAGCCAAGGGTCAGGTACCAAGATGATTGCTTCCCTGTTGGCTGTCTATGAACCAGGAAAGGGGTAGTTGATACTAGGGCTTCCTAACGCAGTTTATGGGAGGCTGTGATGCCGGATAAGGATAGACATATGCTATGCTTGGTTCCCCCGGGAAGGTAGTGGATTATGGTGGAGAGAAGGATAGTGTGGTTAGCCGACCCATAAAACACCCTGGCTGGATTGATGGCACCTCGTATGTCCCTTTGCAGTTGGGTGAAAATGAGCTGCCCTTCTACTGACCTCCTTTGTGTTACCTAACCTTTGGCTAGGTGAGGAATAGTGCACAGGGGGTGGGTGTGGGTTTTGGGGGGTGTACTACTTTTAGGAGTCCAGGGCTTCCATAAAAATATTTACCAAGATGATTTCACATAGAGTGTATGGTGGGGGGCCTGGGCTGATTCACAGATTCAAGTAGATAAAAAGTAATGGTTATCCACAAGACAATAGATCAAAGGGATATCACAGGATATCAGGGATATGACAACCCCTGGCTGACAATTTGCAGCTTACATAATAACTAGCGACTTTCCCGTCAAAAATGACGGGGCAATAAAAAAAGTGTTGAAATGCTTTTTGTCACACAATGTGAGTGTACTGTGTGCCTCAAATATATAGACCCCTATAACACACTAATGAACGTATGTAATAACACTATAAGTGCCATGAGGGTCATCCAGGACCCTCATGACACAAAGTGTAAGCACTACACCATTTTAACCCGGTCTCTTATGGGGGTCTACACAGTCCCTCATAAGCCTCTATTTAACCCCATTAGTCCCAAAAGGGTATTTAAAGACCCTCATGGAACAGTTAGAAGCCTAACATTACCCTGTAAGTGCTATGAGGGTTCTCCAGTACCCTCATGACACTAAGTACAAACACTATACTGCACTAAATCCACCCCAATAAACCATTAAATCTAAACTAACACCCCTCTACACTAACCTATTAACACCTACACTACCTACCTAAACTACCTACCTACCCCCTAATAAACCCCCCACCACTCTAATTACAAAAAATAAAAAACATAAGTCACAAAAAATAAACAATCTACATTACAGAAAATAAAAAAACCTAACTCACAAAAATAAAAAATCTACATTATAGAAAATAAAAAAACCTAAGTCACAAAAAATAAAAAAAGGAACATTACAGAAAATATAAAAATACATTACAACATCCCCTCCACTACAGAAAAATAAATAAATACACACCTGAAAAGGAAATACATAAAGAATATATACAATACAATGCAAATAAAATACAATACCCCCTATCTATCTAACATACAATCAATCCTATATAAAATACATCCCCCAATCTATCTAATATACAATAAATCCTATCTATCTAAAATACATACCCCTATCTAACATACAATATACACTATATAATATACAATAAATCCTAACTATCTAAAACACATACTCCTATCTAACATACAATACTATATAATATACAATACATCCTATCTATCTATCTATCTATCTATCTAAAATACATAATCCAATCTAACATACAATAAATACTATTTAATATACAATAAATCCTAACTATCTAAAATACATACCCCTAACATACAATAAATCCTAACTATCTAAAATACATACCCCTGTCTAACATACAATAAATGCTATCTCCATATGCAAACCCTAATTCTAAGCTAAAATAAAATAATTAAGACCACTTACCTTTGCAGATGTCCCTTCAGATCAGCAACCTAGGGGAAAAGAAAAATTAGTACAACACATTTACATAAAATAAATAAACATTCTAAACATTCTAAATATTCGACTCACCTTTCCAGCATGTCCCCGTCCTTCTTCCTTTCTTCTCCGGTGCGGCCCCGGTTAAAGAAAAAACATTACATTACTACAACATACATATAAACATAAAAGAAAATTAAAATAAACATAATATACATTGTACTTACCTCCCCGCAATGTCCCCGGCCTCCTCCTCTTCTGCCCCATCCTGGATCAATCCGCACTCTAAAAAAAACAAACTAACCAAGATCCACACTAGGGATATAAACCACATATCATTTCGGATCTCCTCACAAACTAAAAATACCAGAATTTGTTCTCAGATTCAGCATGTACCAAGATGTAATCTGCTCAGTGAAGAAATTAGATAATTACTTATATTTGGTAATGGATCTAGCATGTAGATATGGATATCGCGGATTTGTATATTATGACTACTATTGTTCCTTCTCTGCTAAAGCTGCAGCAGCCTTCAGTTAGTTTAACTATTTTATTAAATGGTCTACTCTCGACCATGATTTATTATAGCCGACATTTTACTGGCAAAAATCACACCCCGGTACATATTATCAAGACCATGGGTCATTGGAAATACAACTGCTACAGTAGGTGTATTCCCATCCCTAAAACCGAACTTAGAGGAACATGGACTCAATATAATTTAACAGATTATTTTGGCCCTCTGAGCAGACCAAGAGGATGTAGCTTTTGGCCACACCATCAGCTACTTTTGGAGAGGGGCCTCGACCATATATAACCAGGTGATTATGGGAGGGCTCTCTCCCACACACACTTATATAAACCCCCGAAACTCCTCCCCACAGTTGCATGTTCATTTCACTATACCCACCCTTCTCAGTTTGTGAACTGCTCACATGCTGCTGTGGTTAAAGTGTACCGTAACTGAACAAATAACACAACTGCAAATAAATGATTTGGAAATTGTGGAGCACCAAGTGCCATTAATGTCAGATGTGAACATTGACTGTAAAGGGATGTGAGGGCCAACCGACATGGAACAGTTGAGAAACTCACCATTTAAGCAAAACGTGGCTACCAGACGTGTTGCATATGGGATCTAAGAGCAAAACAGCTGGTCACTGCACGCATGCTGACAAAGGTTCATCTTCAGAAACACTTCAACTTGCACAACAGTACTGAAATTGGACCTCTTCTGATTGGTAAAGGGTTGCCTCCTCTGATTAGTCACCTTTTCTGCTCCATGGACTGAACAAGCTTTTGGTGGCAGCGTTATGGTCTGGGGAATGTTTTCTTGTCTGTGTCCACTCATACCTCTGGAAGGCACTCTCAATCGACTGGGTTATCTATCCATCCTTGCAGGTAAAGTACACCCATACATGTTTACTTGGGTGGATAGAATCTACCAGCAGGACAATGCAAAATGTCACATGGCCAGAATTGTCCAGGAGTGGTTGGAGGAGCACAATGAAAATTTCCAAGTACTTCCCTGTCCTCCAAATTCCCCGGACATGAATCCCATTCAGCACCTTTTGGACCACCTCGATCACGATGTTTGCTTTATGGATCCTCCACCATACACTCTTCAGCAGCTGTCGGATGCAGGCAGTCTGCATGGCTCCAGATGCCCCTACCAGCCTTCCATCATATTATTGACTCATTACCACGCTGTCTAGTTGCTACACATTGTTTATGTGTATATATATATATATATATATATATATATATATATATATATATATATATAGCTGTACAGAGAGGGAGAGTCTGGTTGGTGTGTGAGCCTGAGGCTAGACGGGGCATTTGCCCAATCCAGTAATGCAGGTGTTAAAGGGCTCTCTTACATCACAATGGGGCTACAGCAGTGAATAGGCTAGGAAAGTCTGTTGAGAAGTCAGTTGCAGCTAGGCCAGAGAGAGTGTTGTAGTGTGGAAGCCGCTGAGCAAAAGTAAAGTATTTTGGAGTGTAGCTGAAAAGATAGTGAGACTGTAGCATGGAAGCTAATGAGCAAGCGGCAGAGCAAAAGAAAATCAAGGAGACGGCAGCTTGGAAGCTGATAAGCCATCTGCTGTGGAAAAGAGGTTGGACTTTTGGAACATACAGGCCAGTGACTTATGGTAAAGTATTGGACTGATTATGTTACTTTTGCTCCATACAAAGTTAGTTGGTTGGAAGCTCTGTTAGAGAGGGCCTAACTTAAAAGTAAAGGTTGTGCTCCATGGGAGTTAGGTGTTTTAGTCTTATAGTTTGTTTTACCAGTTCTTGTGACACTATAAGAATTAGTAAAGATTGAAAAATGTTTTGAAGCCTCCTGTGTTGTTTTTTTCCACAATAAATGTAAGAAACACAGCCACGACTAGAAAAGAGAAAGGCCCATTTGCCTATGGCACCGTTGAAATCAATAAGCGGTTTGTAGGTGATTTCTATGGAAGCTAAGGTCAACCCTGAAAGTGGGTACCTCCCCGGTCTCACCTCCTCAATAGTAACTGAACCCCTCCTGACTCTGTATGTGTCTAAATGTTATTTTGTACTGTACTCCCTGAATAGCACTACTGAATATGTTGAGATCTTACAAATAAATGAGTAAGCTTTGTGAGTAACTAAACTGAATGCTTTGCATGACTCCCACTGAATGCCATCTCCAGAAGTATTCCTTCTTTTTATTATAAGGTACAATGCTGATTTCCTAGCAAAAGGCAGATAAAACATATGTACTCTGTTGTGCAACCTATTCCGACTAACAAAGGCAATATATTTTTGTTACACTAACTAAATCCTTATGGTGCCTAGAATGATTTGCAATTTCTAGCCCAATTCATCTTGCACTGCTGATGGAAGAGTCACTCAATGGTCAACTCAATGATGCTTTACAAGGACTTTGTTCCTTGAGTGTGCGTGGTTTATCATGGGGCTATAGAACAACTTGATGCTTCATTTTAAGTTAGACCACACCCACCAGGGGATCTTCAAACAGGATTAAGATTTTTTTTTTTATGCCATACACATTACAAATCCTATGTGCTACTCTGGCTGTCACATTTCAAGTGAGATACTTTCAATTATAAATGGAATCCTTTGTGCATTCGGTGATTGAGTCTCCAATGGTGGACAGGTGGAATGGCAAGTGGTTTTCCAGCAGATAAAAACAGAAGGTAATGTATAAGCTGTTACTGTATTCATCTAAGGCATGCACCACCATCTCCTGCTCCCACATGCATCATTATACTGCTCTGAAAACACTGCGCGCTACTTCATCAGGGACCTGCGCGCTACTTCATCAGAATCTACAACACAGTCAACCCATGGGCAGGTGGAACGCAAATTTATAATCTCTCTCTGACAATCATCTTCCTCTAGAGCGCTTTCTATTGGCTGAGAGGCCTGCGTCGCACTCAGTTATACCGTGATTGGATCGGAACTGCGGACCGCTTTTATTCCAGCCCATTAACAGCTTGCAGGCGTGGGAGGGGTTTACGGGCTTGAGGCTTCGGCCTGTAACTCACCCCCTTCTTCAATTGAATAGCACCAGATTGAACATGCCATCACATTTGTCTTCATCTCTTTTCATCTACATTTTTTAAAACTGAAATATTTGAAATATTAAGAAATAAAGGCTTAAAATATAAAAACTTGAGTTAAATATATATATATGTATATATATATATATATAGTAAATAAATAGTACATCTGTGTTCACATTTGAATGTCTTAAGCAAGTTAAAAAACCTGCTTCCAGCTCAGAATTCCGAGAAAAACAGTAGTTACACTGTATTCTAGGAAGCTGAGCTGGGACTGGGACATGCAAATGTATATATATAATTTTCTGTTCCACTTTTTTATCTTAAAGACCTCTACTCTATATGATTTATTCTTTCTTTTAAAGTTTTGTGTGTTTGCAGGAATTTGAAAATAAATGTGAAGCCCATAGAATAAACTCATAACTCATAGATCTATAGGATAAGCCATCATAAGTCCCATATTGAGGACTACCTAGAGATCAAAAGGATCCCCCTAACTTGGGGCCTCATTCAAATCGGGGCCGTAAATCGTCTGTAAGTCTGCGATTCCTTGTGTTCAAGGTTACGGCCCCGCGTATCGCTACATCTACGTTGCTATTAAATTGGATGGCGCCTCAAGGAGGTCCCCTTTATGGCCGATCGCAAACCATGCTATTGGCAGTAAGCGTTTGCTACAAGCCCGTAACTCGTGTTTCAAGCCCACAAACTCGGATAACTGTAAATGCAAATATACATTCAAGACAGCACTGGAAAGCACTGTAAATGATGGGGAACACAATGAGGGACATGAGGATTAATAGCAAAAGATTCTCAAGCTTGCACATCGCCAAAATCAAATATTTACTTTCAGGTTTAATTTCCGTCCAAAGTCCTACGGGCTTGAATGACCTCCAAGCCAGTAAATAATTGTTCAAACCCATACCGGCTTGTCCTCCAAGCCCGTACGACTTTACATGATGGTTGTGACACAAAATTGAACATGAAATAAAGTATTTGTTTTGGATGATTTGCGACCTTTAGAATGTTGTGCTATTAATTCTAAAACCAAACATCACTTTCACTTTTAATAAAAGTACAGGATGGCTTTTCTATTTGCTTAATTAGTGCTATGATTTGTAAGTAAGCCCTCTGCGACCTGTGGGTCTATTTTACCCATTTACAGACTTGACAGAGACTAATCCTGCAGCCGTTGCAGGTCTGATGTACTCCAAGCCTGTGGGACTCTGGACACGGAAATGTAACATAAATTACAATAAAATTATTTTCAGATTTGAGTGTTGAGGAATGTTGTGCAATGAATTCTAACACCTACAATCACTTTCACGTCTCATCAAAGTACAGGACGGCTTTTTTATGTCTTTAATTGGTGCTCTGATTTGTAAGTAAATCCTTTGCGACACCTCCGTGGCCCAAGTAACCTGTGGTTCGATTTTAGCCATTTACGGACTTGACGGAGGCTAATCCAGCAGCTGTTGCGGGTCTGAAGTTGCACTTCAAGCTCCAAGCCCGTAGGACTTACATGATGGATAGAACACGAAAATTGAACATGAAATAAAAAATTTTTATTTGCCGATTTGGGAGTTATGGGAATGTTGTGCTATTAATTCTAAGACCTAAAATCACTTTCACTTCTAATTACTATACAGGATGCCTTTTTTTTATGGGCTTTATTAGTGCTACGTTTTGTAAGTAAAACCATTGCGGGACCTTTGGTGTAAGTAAGCTGTGGTTCGATTTTAGTGATTTACGGGCTTGACGGAAGGGTGATCATAGCAATTGAATAGCGAATTCGGATTTCTAGTGGCCGCAACTCTTACGGCCGCGTAAGATCAAAGGCTTTGACGGAAGTAAGCTGCGATTGAGCAAATTGCAAGGGATCGCAGCTTGAGGCTCGTAACCCTATTGGAGGCCGCAAACGTAAGCAAATTGAATAGCTAAGTAGCTTGCGGCCTCCCCTTGCGGCTACTTATGCGAAAATCGTAGAATTTGAATGAGGCCCTTGGTATGTTATTACTGAGATATATTTTTGAAGTCAATTGTGAATTTTATTATGGGGCCAGAGGTATGCATGTTTCATCAAATGTGAGAACCATACCATAGAAAAAGCTTTTTAAAAGTATTGTAACCAATCATGAACTCATACACATTAAAATACTATAACATGTATGATATGATATAACATCATATATAATATATTGCAGATCAATAAATTGTAATGAGTGAGTATCTGATAAAGTGCAATACACATGAGATTCTTTAAGAAACTAAAACATTTAACCTTTAACCAAAATACCTGAACTGACGATACCTGAAGTTGGTTTGTCCTATGGGTCTGGTTACCTACTCAGAGAGCAACCTCTTTTAGCTCACTTGTGCCCTTCACAGGGAGAATTATCCTGTAGTATATCTGCCTGGTCTCACTCAAAAAAGTGACCCAGCCCCGAAATATCAGGCAATTCTTTCCTTTGTTTTTGTTGCTGTGTGTGCAAATGACCATTAGCGGATTTTCTCACCCTAAGGGTGATAGGGGGAACCAGATGTTGATTCCTTCCTCACTGTGCCTTAGGGAGTAAACTGCACCTCACTGACAAGGCCCACATAGGCGAAACGTGTCTGGGGTTTGCTGTTTCTCCTTTTCAGGGTAGAATTGCCTGGTATTTCAGGGCTGGGTAACTCTTTTGAGTGAGACAAGACTGATATACTTCAGGATATTACTCCCTGTGAAGGGCACAAGTGAGATAAAAGAGGTTGCTCTCTGAGTAGATAACAAGACCTTTAGGACAAACCTACTTCAGGTATTGTCCGTTCTCAGATTGAGCACCTCTAATTTTGTTGTTGTCTAATATATTATGCTGTCATGATCTGCAGCCACTGATTTCACTGATGGCAAGGATGACAAACATCCAACGAAACCTCAAGCTATTATTATAGCTGCACAAAGATTCATAAAATAGACCATAAAACCACTTGGTTAAAATGTAGTAAAATGTTCCCCTTCATTATTTTAATGGTAGCCATGAGCTACAATATGAGGAGTAAAACCCAAATTATATGTGCATCACATCACCAGAAATATTGGTATTTGTAAATGTATATGTTTTACTTATGTAATAAAGCCAGAGGACCATACACCTATTATTAACTACATATGCTGCCCTCTACCAGTAACCCTCAGATGGCCCAAGTCCCCACCCCCGGAGAGCTTAATCGATGTTTGCGGAAACTGAACTCCAAGTGAAGGGAGCAAAGAACTGGCTCCCATCTATGGGTAGGATTGGCCTCGCTGGCCTTTTCAAGCACAATGAAGCATAGATCATGACATATGCTCCTTTGTCATAGATATTTCTGAGAATGTAAAAAAATTGCATAATAATATTAGCTTCTTTAAAATTCTGCATTCAGAACATGTATTAATATTTGTTTGTTCAGCGGAGCGCATTCCTACAATAACAATGGCGTGTATTCTTCCCTAAAGCACCGGGTTAAATCATGTATTTACATGTCTCTTTGAATCAAAACTTATTTTAATTTTCATTATTAACAGATACAACATAATGCATTAAGGAATAATAAACTGTCTGTGAGCCATTTTCCAAATTACTTAACTAAACATTTGTGTTTATCACCCTTATAATTTACAAACTAAAAAAAATCATTGTAATAATTCAATTCGCTAGAGTTCCAGGCTTGAAGATTATCTCAAAAGAGCTTATCAATTAATCATTTCCCAGATGTGTTAGGAAACCCTTAAAATACTGTCTGGTTTCACACAAATACAACTCATTTAATCATGACCAGGTCTGCATTGTGGGGTAAGATAAACACAGCTGAAACAATGAAGGCAATATTGAGTTTATTTACTGTACTAGCATATACAATAATTAACAAGTTATGGAGGCCAGGCTGAGAAAGTGTTTCAATACATATTTAAGTATCACAGAACAAAAGGATGCTAATTTGAAGGAAAAAAAAATGTAACGTTCATCTATATATGCTAAAGCTTAAAACGTTTTTTCCATGGTTGCAGTGATGTAGGTTTAAGGTTAAGGTCAATATAACATATTGGCAATATATGTGTTGACTAATGACTGTACTTAATATAATCTAATATTTGACAAAACTGTAACAGAGATTGTGCAAAGTGACCTCACTCCAGCTGCACTCCTTCCAGTCTAAATATTTACAGTATATTTTAGAAAAATCCACAATAATGTTCCAGAAATTATATGGAGATATATTTTAATTTCCATAACTTCAATGCATGTTGTATAAATTGACAATATGTTTGACAATATGTTATAGTCATTAAAGTATAAATTATTTCCCATACATAAAGAATATAAATATGTTACACATTTTAATTGATCACTAACAATTTTATATATCATAAACTGATATGTTTTAACTCTTTATTATATACTAGCGACTTGCCCATCAAAAATGATGGGGCAATAAAATTTGAAGCCATGGCAATGCTGCTTGCCAAACAATATATAGCTTTTGCTCCTCTGAGGACCTTCAGTGCTCATTGCGAGTGTCTCTCCTTGTGTACTTTTGCTCCTCTGAGCACCTTCGGCGCTCATTGCGAGCCTCTCCCCTTGTGCTTCAAGTTTTGTGCTTTGCAACGATCATCTTGCACTCATCGCAAAGACAGATATATAAGGAAACAGTGTTAAATATACAATTTTTTTAGTGCAGTGTAAATTAGAAAATGTTTTCAGGTCTCAGAGCATAGTAAAGTGATTTAAAGCTATAACTGCTTTGAGAGTGCTATCGCTGGCAGCCAATGAGCAGTAATCCAGATATATAAGTGCAGTGCAAGTAAAACATTTTTAGTGCAGTGGAAAGTATACATTTTTTTTCCATTACAAATTAATACTTATTAAATTCATGTACGTTAATAATTAATTAGGAATGAATAAATATATCATGAAGTGCAAAGCACTAGTGTATTCATAAAGTAACGACAGTGTAAAATATGCTATTAAGCTTTTTTTTTTCACATACTGTATATATTTTTTTTATAATAATTAATGATTTAATTAATTACTTAATAAATTAATATACTTTATCTATTTCTAATTAATATATCCAGCAATCAATATCCTGAAGAGCTAACAATCTCTTTATATTTTCCTGCAGCATACAACGTACAGTTGGACTGTTGCTGCCCTGAGGTGTAAGTGTCAGCAATGTGCCAAGTGTGCAGTATAAATAGGCTGTTTGCGCAAGGCCAAATCATTTGTTAAGTCGTGTAAAGCGACATTTTAGATTCATAATGTTATTAGTTGGAAGTTAGTGTTGTAAAATGGCAGCGATTGTCTATGTGTTACTCGGCTCTCAAGCATTTTCCGTCCTTTGTAATAGTGTATTTTGTACCTTGTACGTTCCTGGGTAAAAGTAGTACGTGGCTGGCGGTGTTTTGCGCGGTTCGGGTCGTGTAGCCTCGTTTTCATTTTTTGCTTGCCATTTGTTTCTCGCTTAGCCGAATTTTGAGTGTTGAAACTCAGCAAATTTGGCTTAAATTCTCGGGCAACCTCACTCCCAGACATCCTGGCTTCCCCCCCCTGTGCTGTGTGTGAGTTCTTTTTTTATTTTTTATTCTTTCCGTGCTTTTCGATTTGCACTGTTCGGCCGTTAACTTCGTATTTTTATTCTAATTTCTGCGGCTCGCAATTTTTTTTTCTAAGGCCTCCGTTCCTCAGCTGCTTGAAGCCTAAGGCAATCCTTGCGTTTCCTAACTGCTTGGTGGCTAAGTCCTGCATGTTTCAATGCCTCAACTGCTCATTGGCTAAGTGCTCCAAGCTCGGAAGACTTCTGTGCATCAACGGCTCGCCTCGCTATATGAGGCTCACAAAAGTGACAACGAATCGCATTTTGACAATTATAGAATGTGATTTATTAACAATAGAATTCAAACAAAATACTAAACAATAAAACAGATGATGAAAAAGTAATTAACATAATCTTAAAATTAAATAGCAATATTTTGTTTCTGTGTATGAATATAAATTCTATTTAATCTAAAATGGGAGAGTTCAAAGGAAATGAAATAAACATGTTTCTTGAGGAGAACAAAATAAATCTGTTAATTACTATTATTTTGTAATCTTAAATTATATTAAGGGTTCCAAATGGTATTATATTTTACATTAGGGTTAAAAATAGTAGAGATTTATTTCCAAGTAGGAATCAAATTTTTTAAGAATTTAGCTATGATAAATTTTTTTTTGCTTAAAAAGTATGAACTGTAAGTTATTTATATATATATATATATATATATATATATATGTATATATATATATACATAAATATATATATATATATATATATATATATATATATATGCTAATGGTGAGTAGATATATGTACAATGTAAGTAGATATAAGTTCAATTTATGGGTATGATGGAAAAATGTTTTGCAAATGTCTACTAATAAGTTGTAACCTAAATTTCTGAATTTCCCTAGAGATCCACCATATATCTAGAGTATCACCAATTTGATTGCAGTAATACCACCATAATGTATTAATTATTATTCTTTCTCTAGTCTTTCAACAATACGTTAATGTATGTTAGTGTTCCCATGTACATTAGCAATGAAAAGTATTTTGAGTCAGACAAGCTACATTTCGCAATTATCTTTAGTTGAAGTAATGCCTAATATTTAACTTCCTGTTCTGTAGAAAATGTATATAATGTCTTACTTTCGGTTTATCATTAAGAACCATTAAAAGGTCTTACATTGTTTAAATACATTGCTTCATTTTTTTTGAGTTTAAAAATAATTAAGAAACTCAGATTTTGGCATTTGCAGAGAAATCCGGAGTACTTTGAATGATAAATTATTTAATTCCTGGGATGAAATGATAATGTCTAAAAAAAACATGGAATATAAGTTGTGCAATCATTTTCTGCCGGAAATGAAGGGCAGTATTTTATTATAGCATATTAATTCATTGTTTAACGTATTTTTATTTTAAAAATCTTTTTATGTGGCTTAACAATGATTTAAAGATCAAGATACGGAGTAAAAAACAGGCATTTAAATTATACAAACAAGAGGGGACAGAGACTGCTTTACGGGAATACAAGGAAATCAACAAGGCTTGCAAAAGCGCGATTAGACTGGCTAAAATAGAAAATGAAAAATTAATTGCAAAAGAGAGTAAGACTAACCCTAAAATATTTTTTAAGTATATTAATGGGAAGAAGGCGAGGAAGGAAGCTATAGGAATATTACAATGTGAAACAGGCTGTCTGAAAATTAGTGACCAGGAAAAGGCAGATGAGCTAAATAGGTTCTTTTCTTCGGTATACACAAGGGAGGTACCAGTGGTTGGGACACTGCGACATAATGGGGCTACACTACCTTTGCCAAATAATTGGTTAACACAGGAAGTAATCCAAAAGAGGTTGGAAAAAATAAATGTTAATAAAGCCCCGGGTCCTGATGAAATACATCCAAGGGTACTAAGGGAACTGGGTTCTGTAATAGCCAAACCATTATATTTAATTTTTCAAGATTCACTCAACACAGGGTCTCTACCAGATGACTGGAGAAAAGCTGATGTGATACCTATATTTAAAAAGGGAGCAAGAGCAAATCCGGGGAATTATAGACCAGTGAGCCTCACTTCTGCAGTGGGGAAGCTTTTAGAAGGGTTAAAAAGGGATAATATACAAGAATATGTCTATTTGAACAGGATTATAAGTAGGAGTCAACATGGGTTTATGAGGGATAGGTCATGTCAAACAAATCTAATTAGTTTCTATGAGGAGGTTAGTAGGAACCTGGATCAAGGCAACTCAGTGGATGTAGTCTTTTTGGATTTTGCAAAGGCTTTTGATACAGTGCCACATGGGAGACTATTGGGCAAACTAAGGGATACAGGAATTGCAGTAAATATCTGCTCATGGATTGAGAGCTGGCTAAAAGACAGGAAGCAAAGGGTTGTTGTAAATGGAACATACTCCGATTGGACTAATGTGGTAAGTGGGGTTCCTCAGGGTTCAGTATTAGGTCCTCTCCTTTTTAACATATTTATTAATGACTTAGAGGTAGGATTGGAGTGTGGGGTCTCCATTTTCGCTGATGACACAAAGTTGTGCAAGGTAATTAAATCAGAAAATGATGTGCTTTCCCTCCAAGGGGATTTACATAAAATTGAGGAATGGGCATCTAAATGGCAGATGAGATTTAATATGAATAAATGTAAGGTTATGCATCTGGGAAGGAAAAATAGCCATGCAATTTATAATCTTAATGGAGCAAATCTAGTCTCGCTTATTTTTTTTTTTTTTTCTATTTGCCTTCCTCTGGACTAATTAATAATAATAATAAAAAAAAAATAAAAAAATAAAAATAAAAATAAACATTAAATAATTGATTAATAATTAATTAACAACTAATGAATTAATAGTTAATCCGCATATTGCAGATCAAAGGAGATCTTAAAAGGTTGAACTTGATGGACTGAAAGTCTTTTTTCAACCTTAAATACTATGGGCCTCATTCTATTATCGGCCGCAGCCGCTGCGGGGCCGCAAGGACCGGCCGCAAGCTATTCTGCTATTCTATTCCCTTACGGCCGTAGGCTCCGGCAGGCTTGCGGCCGGTGCCTTGCTATCTCTTGCGGCCGATCGCGCCGGAGGAAAGCCTTTGATCTAAAACGGCCGCAAGAGATTTGCAATTCAATTGCTCCGGGAAACCTCTCTGCAAGGCTAAAAACGAGCCGCAGTTACTTGCAGGAAAAAGGTCTCGCTAGCACCAATTAAGCACATAAAATAGCTCAAATAAAGCCATCCTGCACTTTGAGAAGACTATAAAGGGATTTTAGGTGTTAGAAAAAATAGCACATAATTATCCTGTACTCAAATCCGTAAAATATTTCATTTTTAATATCCGTAAAATATCCATGTAAAAAGTCCAGAGTGCTTGGAGCACCTCAGACACACCCCCGCCGCAGCCGGAAAATAAACAGTTAATTTGAACTCGGGTTTGGGCAGATGTGCAAGCTTGAGAGTGGGTTCCTTTTAATCCTCATGTCCCCCAATATGATCCCTAGCATTTACAGAGCTGTACAGTGCAGGCTTGAATTTATTTTTCAGTTTTTATATTTCACAGATTACGGCCGGTTCCAAGATATGCGGCCGGCCGTAAAAGGAGATCCTTGCGGGGCCGTATAATAGAATCGCGAGTTAACTGAACCCCCGCAAGGAATCGCAGCCTTACGGCCGATTTACGTCCGATAATAGAATGAGGCCCTATGTAACTATGTAACTATGTAATTTTAAAAATCTTTTTATTTATTTTTTTAGCCCACTTTTAAATTACTTAAAGTAATTTCCAGGAGATAGTTTTAAAAGAACATAAAACTTCCTAAATATGTGGGCCCTCATAGTGTGTTGAAAATCATTTGGGAATGGTTTAATTTTTAAGGCTGGCCAAGATTTTACAATAAACTGCTTACATAGTGATGGAGGTATAATCACAAAGCCACTGAAGAGCTTAACATGGCAAACCAATCAAGTTATGGAGTTCAGAAGAGTCAGCATCTATGAGAGTCAAGTAAGTAAGAGCTTTATAGTGTATTAAAGGTCACATAAACTACTTCTCCTGTCAGAACTTTACCTTAATAACACTCGCAGGATATTGCTGTACATCACTTCTCCCTGCAGAGCTAACTCATGAACTAAAAATAATCACACTATGTGCCAGCTCATCAGTTCACTAAAA
The DNA here is from genome assembly GCA_027410445.1 of Discoglossus pictus. Lineage (NCBI taxonomy): Eukaryota > Metazoa > Chordata > Amphibia > Anura > Alytidae > Discoglossus > Discoglossus pictus. The sequence continues at coordinate 91,484,534 of CM050170.1, read as the reverse complement.
AAAGAGGGGCCACCTTGATTTCAAAGCTACAACCTCTTGTACTATTGATAATTATTCTACCACTGACACATGTTCTCTCCACATGATAAAAGGGTGGGGGGATTGTCCCTTATTTTAATGTTTTAGAGCAATTTAATTTGTGAAACCTTTTGAATATCTTTGAATATCTTTCCTGTACACTACCAAATACAGACTTTAAAAAATATATATTTTTTCTCTCTTCAGATTTAGAGCAACACGTTGGGATCTGTAGAAAAGATGAGAACTTGGGGAGACACAGCAAAATGGCATAAGGTAAAAGAAAAAAGGAAAGGGTGGTAAAAGAACATTTGTTGTGAAAGAAGAAAGGAAGTGGGAAAAATAGTGTATGTTTAAAATAAATTTGACTTCAGTAACAAAGTACAAAAAATCTCGAAGGTAGCATCATGCATATAAATGGAATTAACAGTACAATACTGAGAGAATTCCAACTAACAGTATTTTCATTTTTTGCCAAGAAGCAGTCTCAGTTTTTCAGTGTGATTTTGCTCATGTATCTGTTGGCTGTACTCGGAAATATGGTTATAGTTGCACTTATATGTTTGGTCTCCCAGCTACAAACTCCAATGTACTTCTTCTTGTGCAACCTGTCAGTTCAAGACATTGTGTACGTCTCTGCCATACTGCCAAAGCTGTTGGCCATGACAATCACAGGAGATACTAGCATTTCTTTCTTGGGCTGTATTATACAGTACTTTTTCATGTCATTATGCATTGATACAGAGTTTAATCTACTCACCTCCATGGCTTATGACCGCTATGTGGCCATTTGTATTCCTCTACGATATTCTCTTCTAATGAACAAAAGGCTGTGTGCGATATTAGCCATAACTTCCTGGCTTACGGGCACCTTGAATGCCATGATATTATAACTATGGATGTCTAATTTATCATTTTGTGGCAAACAAATTACTCACCTTTTCTGTGAGGTGCAAGCCATAATGAAACTCTCTTGCAGCACCCCCACATCCTTTAATACTTCTATTTTAGTTGAAGGTATATTCTTGGGATGGCTTCCATTTGTGTTGATTATGACCTCTTACATGTGCATCATATCTACTATCCTAAAGATAAGAACCACAGAAGGAAGACTTAAGACTTTCTCTAGTTGCTCCTCCCACCTCACAGTTGTTATAATGTTCTATGCAACTTGTTTGAGCTTAAATATGAAAACTACATCCAAAGATTTTCAAGAACTAGATAAACTGTTTTCCATGTTGTACATTGGTGTGGTTCCAATGTTAAATCCACTGGTGTATAGTTTGAGAAACAAAGAAGTTTTGAATGCCATGAAAAAGATATTTGCAGATATTGTTTAAAGGGATAATAAAATCACAAAACTTGCTGTGTAAAAAACATATAGAGAAATGTAAATCATGAGAGAATGCTGATTACCATCTTAATATTGAACTGTATGGTTATACATAGTTTATTACTTCCATAGTTCTTGCAACTCTCCCACAAGCAGTTACTACATAATGAGTATAGAGGCCTTGGTACAGTGTCCACTCAAGCAAGTCAATGGAACCGCAACACATTGGCCCTAGGGGAAACAAGCAACTGTAGACTAAGACTTCCATAGAAACAAAGAACAGTGTGTGCTTCATTAGCTAAAAAGGCTGTGATCAAGCACTTAGTGTAAGCTTTTATCATTGTGTCAGGTTTGCCATAATCAGAACAGTAGTGGAGTTCTTAGCATGAATTATCCAGTACAAGCTCTGCAAGAGAGAAGTGATGTTCTGCACTGTCTGCAAGTGATGGAAATAGTGATACTCTGAAACTGTGTATTAATGAAATGACATTTGCTTTCAATGCACTGTAGATACTGTAGTTGTATATTATACACCTGTACGGCATACTGTCTGTTTTATCCCATGGATATACAATAAAAAATTATAAAAAAGAAAGTACACCTAGATGTAAATCATGGAAGTCTTTCACTCCATACAGATGTTCTTTTATTTCACTGTCTCTCCATTTGATAAAGAGTGAGTGTTAAAATCTATACAGCCACAAATATAACCTGGATTGTACTCTTGTTACTTGTATTATGTGAACTGTGAATAGAATCAAATGAAGGCAAGCAAAACAATCCATTGAAATACTTTGTAATTAAAAAACAATCCCCTATTAACCTGGATCAATATCTAACTTATTCATTGCAATAATTCTGTATGTCTTTTTTATCTAGTAAATACATTTGTGTATATTTTGTTTACATTTCTGTTCACAATTAAATGTCTAAAAATAAGTTAAAAACACTTATTTCCTGTTCAGAATTCCAAGAAATACAGTTTTCGCTGTGCACTCTGGGAAACTGTATGGGGACATGCCAATGAGTAAATAAAGAATTTTCATCCTTTAATCCAAGTACAATTTTAAACATGTCTCCTTTCACACATATGTTTGCTGTATTATTCATAATAAAAGTACAGCATAAAATGGGTTATGCACAAGATAGGAGACCTACCACAGGCAGCTTCTTTAAACTTAAAATCTGTTGTGTCAGTGTTGGGCTAGTTCCTAGCTTTTGCGTTAGATTTTGTGGGTAGGCTATTTACCTAAGTATGTAACAGACCAATTACAGTTATCTATTGTATAGTTGTCTCACCTTCCTCCATAATAAGTCCACCATCCTAACTATCATTACTGTGAAAAAAATAATCTCCTTCAGCCTCAGTGGATGTCCTCTTATCTTTTATGATTTCCTTTGAAATAAAGATTCATTTCACAAAACCGTATATTGATATCAGATGTACATGGGGTAGAAAAAAATATGGAAACACCACATGAAAAATGAGTTTTAATTTGAAGTAACTAAATCACGGTTACAAATGCAACAGCAAAGGTGAGTAACATGGGAAGTTCTGGAGTGCAGAGTGCAAAGAAGATTCCCACTTACTTCATCATGCAAACACATGGAGACTTTTCTTCTTGAAAAATGGTACAACTACCCAGTATATACAGTTCAAGACATATATGGCAGTTTCCAAGAAGAACTGAAGCTGTTTTGAAGGCAAAGGGTGACCCTACTCTTAATTTTATTATATTAATATTTTTATATTTCTGTTATTTTGCTTTTTTATAGTAATATTTTGATATTTCTGTTATTTTGACCTGTAATTATGTAAAGTAATCATATCATCTTGAAAGTGCCATTCTTCCAGGGAATATCATTTATTTGGATATAAGTTTTTGCAGGTAAAGTATTGTCAGAGTATCTTTTTAGGTAGGCCTAGACTTAGGCCAAGTAAGATCCAGCTGGTTATTCCTGTCAATCCATGGCCATGAGGAGACCTAGGAAAGATGGGTCAGTTCCTGTGTGTCATAACACTAACCCTTAGTCATTGACAGGTGCTGGGGCTCAGTCAATCAGTATCAATTGAGTTCATTAAAGGTTTGATAGTAGTAAGTTGTAAGCTGTATCCAGTCAATTCTCCCTGCACCACGAGTGCCAGCATTCACCTCACTCATGTTCTGGCTCCTGTCTTCTCTTTCCAGTCTGCTTTTGAGGATCCCAGCACCCAGTGGCCATTGCTACAGTAGCCATCTGCTACACTGCCAGTCTGCTTTCAAACCTGTCACTCAGCTGACTGCCATCAGTGACTATGTTTCTACTTCTTGCTCCTGCACCGAATCCTACATGAGCTCTATTCTCTAAAACTGCTGCATCCGGTTCTGGTTTTGCAGGCTCTACTGGAACCATCTACACTGTTTTTTAGAACCTCTGTTCCAAAAGTCAATTACTTCTGAGTTTATCTGGCACCTGACTGTCTGCTTTCCAAGCCTGGCTGTGCTTCTGTAGCTGGTTCCATCACATGGACTGGTACAAGTATTGGACTCTTTACTTAAACCAAGCTTTGATTATTTTACTTTTTTTTTTATAGTTCATTAAATTCTCAAAGCAAACATCACCCCTGCATTTCTGTTCTGAGTACCCAGTTCCCAACAAGTAAATCATAGTCTGGTTTAATTGCGTTGCAAAATGTAGTGTTCTCAGAAAATATAGGGACACATACCATCAATTCAGACTTCCAGATCAAGAATAAACATAGAAACATAAGTGGACAATCCCACCTACCATTTTAGTTTGATTTGACAATGTTCACTTGACAACAGTGTTTCTATTTTTTAGCCAGTTTTGTCAGTGTGTACATAATTACTTCAGTTACACGTCCCTCATGGGTTACAACATTATAAACCTGCACAAAATTAAAGTAGATAACATCAACTAAAAGCTCGCAAAGCGTGACGGCGATTCGAAGTTTGACAACTATAATATGTGATGTGAAAGGAAACTGTTAGTACTGTTAAATGAAATATTACATAGACTGTTGGGGCTATGGAACAGTCGGCGGCTCTGGACTGCCATGGGTTAAAGGTACAAACGTGTCACCTTATTCCAGGAAGGTGTCCTACCCGCCTGCATACGTGGACTATGAAAGCCATGTTGTTAATTTTGTTTCCTGTTATATATTTGAAATGCATAAGTCTATATTAGCGTATAGTTATTGGTATTTTAATGTTCAAATGTTAAATATGTAATTATTGATGTATTTATATTACCCTGTCATTTTAGTCTTAAAATGTTTAGTATTTCCCTCAGGGATTTTAATAAAGTGTATTATCAGGGTTCCCTGTGGAAGGGGGTTACAATTTATAAGTTAGTTGGTTGAGGGGTCCAGTAAGACCAACGGAAAGACTGGCAGATGCCAGAGAACAATGGACATTTAGTTATGAATGGGGTGGCGAGATAGGTTTAAACACCATTCTTCTGACTGAATAATCCAGGAAAGCTGAGAACAGTGGAAGAATAAGGGCTAGCAGTTAGCATGGCTCCTGGTCTGCAGGGGGTAATCAAAGGGAATGTTGTCACTGATTGTCTCTTGTTTTGTTTGGGTGATGTTTTGTATAAATGTGCTGTACTGTCATCAATAAAGGAGTTGCTTAGTTTGACTGTACATAACTACAGTGCACTGTTATTCTTGAGGGAAGACTTTAAGAGCTTAATCACTTGTTGATATTCAGGATTGGTGTATCTCTCCTGAGTCCTAACTTAAAGGGGCCTACATCTCCTCCTGCTGTTCCTGCTCTTCCAGCTGTATCCTGATATCCTGCTAGGGCATATTCTAGAGGGACCTACACCTGTTGTTCCTGATCCTGCATCCTGGTGTCCTTATCTAGTTCCTGACCTGTAGAAGAAGCTGGGCTCTGAGATTTCCAATCCTTCACCGACCCAAGAGTGTGCCTGTGAGCTGAAAGCAAGAAGGTTTTGGGGTTCACCTGGTCCCCTTGCCCCTGGGTTGTGACAAGAAGGTTCACACATGCACCCTTTCTCAATATAACACACCGTGTACATATGTTCCAAAGAGACCATCAACTTTATTTTTCTTACCCCTTCTTATACTCTGAAACAAAAATAAATTGTAGGTAAATCATTTGCTGAAAAGTCGTCATTGCGCAAAACTGAGAATTCAGTATATCCATTCCTGTCATACGGGCGCTATTCTTTTTGGTTAAAAAAAGTTAAAGTATAGGACCTGGGAGGAAGCTACGGGCTTCCTACGGGTTGAAAGGGGGCCATTAGGTCTTCTCCCAACAATGGGTGAGTTACGTGACCCTGTTTAACTATTGTACTACTAGTTTGGGGACAATACTGTGTGGGCTAAGAAAAGTTTCTGTCTGCTAATAAGAGATACAGGATTGCTGACTAGGAATATATGATATGAAGAATAGCATTGAGGGGTTAACATCCATCAGGCAGAGTCCTGGTCAAATGGGAGCCAATGATATTTATTCACACTCCTAAAAATGTATGAATGGAGTATTGGAGTGTGTGTGGGTAGTGTACCTCTGAGGCAGGTATAGAACATATGCAACTTTGCAGCTACCAAACAAAACAAAAAAGTCAGAGGTGCTCATCAGAGAACTAACGAACCGTAATAAGGTTAGTTCTATGGACATGATAACCCACTCTGGGAGAAATATCCTGTAGTATATCAGTCTAGTCTCACTCTAAAGAGTTACCCAGCCCCGAAATACCAGGCAATTCTACCCTGATGTAAACAAATAAGTAATGGCAACTTCCCAAAAGGGTTGATTGCTATGTCTATAGCGCTCCACAAACAATATAAAGAGGACGGTGCAATTAAATATGCAAATTTGACTCGTGCAGAAATTGATATAGATAGAGAAAAGCAAAGTGGATATTACACTGAGGTTATTCAATGGTTACACCAAATAAAACCACTATGTGGGAAAGTAATGAAAATTAAAGACAAATTGTCTCACTTTGGAATGATATAGTTCTTCAAGTAGTGTCCTTTCTTCTTCCCGGTTGTGTCCAGAATAGTCCAAAGTGTAATTAAATTGTATCCTCCGATAAATTCAACCCTGGTTGTGATGCCGCTTCCTCCAGACAAGTATTGCCCACAAAGTACTCCAAAAGCCAAAAAAAACAGGAAGAGGGGTTGGAGGGACAAGCGCAAAGCCAAACCAATCGTGAAGTATGTACATCAAGATTTAATATAGCAAATAATAATCCAGCAAATTTAATCCAGATGGCCCGATGGTCAGTGTTTCAATAGTCCAATATCCAATGTACCAATTGTTACAGGATATTTTTACAATTAAAGATAGAAAACAAATAAAATAAACTGTCCCAGTGCTTCAGTGTCCACGCACATATAATGTTTGCTCTAATCTTATAATAGTGGATCTAATTAAGACCCATCTATTGGGCTTCTCACATCAGGGAGAAAATAGGTAAAATAGCAGCAACAATAAAATAAATAATGTAATTATAATACAAGATACAAAGATCAAATTGTATCCTTTCAGACGCGTTTCAGATAAGCCTTGGCCTTTCTCAATGGTGATCTTGAATGAAAATGTTCCCCCTGATATTTGGGCTTTCTTTATGCATACCCTTTAACCTCCTCATTGGCACCAAATTCCCATCATCCACCATTCCCGGAAACTGGAAGTGACGTCACTCCCGGGATGCATTGCACCGGAAACCGGAAGTGGAAACAGAAAAAAAAACGGGGGATGTCCAGACATATAAAACCCAAATGAAAAATAATAAATATTATTTGCTGTAACATATGTATACATCAACATTTGAAGACAAGTAGATCAATAAATGCATAATGCTAAAAATATATAGCAACTATTAAATATATGTAAAACACACTGTAATAAAAAACATACATAAAGTAAGAAATAATAATAATAATTATTATTATAATGATATGTGATCTAATATAGTACATAATAGGATGGGATATTCCTACTATGCCCACAATATGGACCCTCAAAAGATATATAGTAAAAAAAAAAAAATAGAAAATAGAATAACAATATATTTCTATGCCTATTGCATTTACAAGTATTAAGAGATACTTCTTAAAATCCTTACTAATTATATCTTGCCCCAAAGGGATAGTTCTTCCACATGGTAATAAGTGAACCTTGACATAATATTATAAGTATATAGTGTCTACCCCACAGTAAATCTCCACACATCTATAGCCAAAACAGGCTGCTATGGTAGGAAAATGTGTAGAGGCTCATGACTAGATATCAGACAACATTAATATCAAACTGTCCTTTAAAAACATACATGAAACATGGCAGGTATTAGAATATAAAGAAAAAAGGGTCTTTTAGCGATATAAATGTCCGATTCCTACATAAATATAATGAAGTTAAAAATGAGTTGAGAGATAAATAATGAAAGAAATAAGATGATAAATGCATCTATAAAAAATACATATTTAAAAGTTGTGTCATTATTGGCTACAATCCTTAAGTCCATGAATGTAGTGAAGATATATTTAAAATACAATTATACTACTACCCATATCAATCCATGGAAGTGGAAAACAGAGGGGGATGGAGTACAAAATATCAATACGTGGTCAGCAGTACAGGTGGGGAGGTAAGACTAAAAAGTCCAAAAGAAAAGAGTGGGTGGGGCACATAAAACAACATGCAATAGTAATAGCAAAAAGGATGGCCAAGAAAGTGGGATCAAAAATGGAAAAAGCTATATCTTGTTAGAATGATAGTTCAAAACACATGGTAAAATCTCAAGTGGAGATGAACGCTGCTAAATCTATATCCAGGGTAAGGCCTCTCGGATTTAAAGTGCTAAGCCTATGTATCCACTTTGTTTAACACTTCCTGAGTCTCATAACTTTATCTCCACCCCTATGTGAATTGTATATTTGCTCTGCAATCTGAATTACAATACCATCTACAGACCCGTGATGTTCTTCTATGATGTGTTTTGAGAATCCATTGTGGAGGTATCCTCTTCTCACATTATGCAAGTGTTCCCGTATTCTAGTTTTCAATGGTCTTTTAGTTCATCCCACATACTGTTTGTGGCATTGACAAGTGATAACATATACCAAGAAATCTGATCGTCAGTTTGTCAGTTGTCTTATATCAAACAATGCCTGTTTATTTGTGGAAGTAATTTTTTCCTTATGTTTTTTTCTTTAGTAATGGGCACGTGGTGCACCCCTTGACGTTGCACCCTATGCACCCCACACTTGGGTTAAGCCAATTTTTAGAGCCAGATCCATCTCTTTATTTTTCTTTTTTCAATTTACTCAGGGCTAAGATGGTTTTCAAACTGTTGTTCCATCTATACATTATAGTAGGGTATTCCTTCAAGCATCTACTTAGATATTCATGATTTATCAATATCGACCAGTGTCTCCTCATGCATTTCTCTATTTCTTTAGCTGCTGCATAGAATTGGGTCAAAAGCCTGATATCATCACTCTTACTTCCCATTCTCCTTCCATCTCTATTCTTTGCTTTTTACTTCTTGCACGTTATAAGGTCTGCTTGGGTTGAAGTCTTAACCTTCTTGAAAGCGGTCTCCACAACTTTCATAGGGCATTTTTTCTCTTTTAATTTGTTCACCAGATTTTCGCTCCCCATCAAAAAATCCTTAATAGGTTAGTTCTATGGACACGATAAACCACTCTGGGAGAAATATCCTGTAGTGTATCAGTCTAGTTTCACTCAAAAGAGTGACCCAGCCCGAAATACCAGGCAATTCTACCCTGAACAGGAGAAACAGCAAACCCCAGACACGTTTAATGTTTTTATTGAAAAGCTAAGAAGTTACATGGATTACAATGTTTTCACAGACCAATAGATACATCATAAATAAAACATGTTCATGTACATACAAATTTGGCAGAAATAAGAGAGATCATCCTAAAATGGTTTTACCAATCATGAAAGTACATTAATACACTTTTGTAAGGAAGGAAGTCATATCTTAAAACCAACGACACATATAAAAGACAAGTTTTCAGTAAGAACAAATTTAAAAGGAACAATTTTCATGAAAACACAACTTTATAACATACATCTATCTTCATAAAAAGATAAATTTGTATTAAAGGACAGACCTTCATTAAAAGGTACACACATTTCCATAAAACATGAACTCTCTAATACATTAAAGGTCTATCTGGTCATAAAATAAATTTCATTGAAAGCTTTCCCTGCTTCTGTCCCTTTATTCTCTGTCCCTCACCGCTAGACTACTCTGTCCCTTCACCCCCGCGTTACTTATAATACACTGTCTCTGTCCCTCTGTCTTCTTTCCCTTGCTCTGTCCCTTTCTTTCACAGCGCTCTACAAAAAACCCAAAAAAAACAGAGGTTAAAAAAGAAATAAAACATTCTAAAAACAGTTTTACAAGATCATTGTATTCCATGATTTTTGTTGCCATAACCCTTCTGCGTCATCACTCCATTTCTTATTATGCAAAAAGTATAAATACAATAAACTTAAAATCATAAAAATCCCTTGTTCAACTGTTAAAATGTCCTTTTTAAGTAAAACCAAGTTCCATAATTTCCACAAAATTTCTTTAATAGTATTTATAATTTACCAGGCTATGGTATTCAGTTTTTTTTGCTTTTAGTAGTAAAACCCCTATATAGAAGAATCTCATAAGTCACTTTAAACCCTCCAACTTTACTTAAAATGTGTGACATTTTTTCCAAATTTCTTAGGCAAAGGAGCAACCCCATAATAAATGTCTAACTGTTTCACATTCTACAATCCTCTCTCGTGGACAGACTTGACTTCTCAGGAGACCTCGTCTATACTGGAATGCCCTGGTTGGGATGCACCGCCGCCCAGGCTAAGTCTCTTTGGAAATTTGTTAAATTCTTACACAATACTAATTTCCAAATGTCTTTGCCCTTACTAGCAGAAAACCGTTCTATTGTAATCACCTCCATGTTTTTTTCAACTGTTTTTGGTAAAAAATGTTGTCCTTTACAATATCAATAGTTAAAAGATGTACCTCATATTTTCAAATACATTTATTTAAATCAAGATAAAACTTAGGTGGACTAAAAGCATACGGTTTAATAACTATAAAGACATCAAATTACTTATAGAATATTCTCCCTGCATCAAATTTAATAAAGGCTGCTGTTTTATCTTCCTCCTCCAAGTTTCTTACACAATATGCTATAATTGTTTAAAATAAAAACTTATCAATATTGGGAAGATTTTTACCACCCAGCTAATGTGTAGTACAAATTTTTGTCCTAGCCAACTTCTCGATTTTTGAGAACTATAAGAAAGAAAACATTTTTTTATTTTTTTGAACCATAAAGAGTTGGGGGGAAAGATAAAACAATTAAAAAGAATAATTGGTAATAAAATTGCCCTAATTATTAAAATCTTTCCTTCAAAGTGATAAATTTCTCAACTTCCAGAAATTTATTTTGACTTGGATTTTCTTAATAACTAAAACACAGTTTTCGAAGCCAGGCAATGATTTATTAAAAATAACTCCTAAAATGTTGAAATGAGTTCTTGTTGCTTCTATTGGACCTGTTACTTCTTCGGTCCAACTACTGGACAACATACAGATACTCTTTTTAACATTTAAAATAAGTGAAGAGGCCTGTGCAAAAATATCTGTCTATAAAACAATACGATTAATTGAAGCATTTGAAGTACACACCACACTTGGGTCATCCATGTACCCTATACACTTTAATTCCTCACCTCCACCTCCGGGTACATGGATACCTCTAATAATTTTGTCCTTCTTTATATTTTCTAAAAATGGTTCAACCACACAGCTAAAAAGAATAGGCGATAAGGGTCAACCCTGCCTGACACCTGATTTAATATTAAAAGGGACTCCACTATGACCTTTAAAAATAATATTACTAAAAGCATTCCTATACAGGGTGACAATCTGGTCCTGGAAGGCCTCAGGTAAACCCATCCTTCCCAGAACCTGGAACAGGAAGGAATGGGATACTGAATCAAAGGCCTTCTTGAAATCCAGACTTACCACTGCTGTCGCAATCCCTCTTTCTTTAGTGTAGGTTAAAACATCCCACATTAAAAACAAACTGTCTGTAATAGATCTCCCAGGTACTGCACATGTCTGATCATTCCTTATTAAAATATGAATGACTTTCTTCAGTCTATAAGCTAAAATCCTGTCTAAAACCTTATAATGAAAAGTTAAAAGCATTATAGGCCTCCAGTTTTTTGTCTTTACAGTCTCCTTTTTTGTAAATTAAAACCATTATTCCATTCCGCATAGAGGGTGGTAACATTTCCCTCTTCAAACAAGTTCTGCACACTAATAAAAATCTTCTTTAACCAAATCCCAACATTTCTGATAAAATTCACATGGAAGGTCATCCTGTCCAGGGGTTTTCCCCTTCTTAAAACTGTTGATTATATTAAAAAGCTCATCCATATTAAGATCCTCCATTATAACACCATCCTCAACTTCATTTAAAACTGACTGTGTATACCGTTTAAAATTTCATTTTTGCACTCCTCATTAACCCATTTCTTCTGATATAAGTCAGCATAAAACTTAGAAGTGACTTAACTCTGGCTTCAAAGATAATGGCCTTCCCTTTCTCCTCTACAAAACGCTTGATATCATATTTAGTGTTTTCAATGTCTTTATCTACATTAAAACCAAGTTCCTTCAATTTAAAAAGCCATTGCATCTTTTTATTTAAAAAGTCATATTTTTCCTGTTTCCTTTTAGCCAATTTAATAAAAAATAATTTACATTTAACTTTCACCATTTCCCACCTTAAAAGAATATCTTGAAAATAAGAATGTTTTCTTTGTAAGAATGCATAACTTTTTTTACCATTTCTTAAAACCTCCTAATTTTCTAAAAGCGACAAATTAATCTTCCAAAACACTTTTCCTTCTGTTTCTATTTCTGAGCTATTAAGCTTTTAAAACCTTGTGATCAGAAAATACATTAGGGATTAAAAACATGTCAATTGCATTTAAAAATTGGGAGTGAAAAAAAAAAAATCTATTTGAGAACATGACTGTTGATTTCCCCAACTAAAACCATCATCTGTGGGATGCAGCTCCTTCCATTTATCTTTTTAAAAAAAAATCAGACAATGCTAATTAAAAGTTTTGATGTTTTATCTAAACTTATCATCCTCCACCTGATCCTTGAAACTGTGTTGCAGCAAAAGTCAAAGAGGGGGTCCCTGGACAAGCGCTCTGGTGTCCTCCTTTTCGCTTTCCCACCCTCCTCTGTACCTCTCTCCAAAACACCTCTTTTTTTTCAAATTCCTTCTTTTCTCGTACATCTTTCCTCGCCTTTTTGACCTCCTTCGAAATCCTCCCTCTAACTTCTTAGGGGGGTCTCATCCTCGGAATCTTGTCGCATCACAAAGGCTGCTTATAACTCAAAGCGCTACTAAACACATTTCCAGACTGTGATCCTTTACGTGGATCCGTACGTATTGCAATGTGCGCACTACCAGAACCTGAACTCATGTGACCCATTTCCTCTGTACCATCTCTAGTACAATCTTTTCCCTCCAGACCAGTGAGCAAGCTCCCTGAACCTTCCCTGGGACCTCTGGCCATGACCCTCTTGGGTACTGGGATTCCATCACCGGACTTCTTCCTCCCAGAGGTGTCACCGCTCGCAATCTGTGCTATAGGACCAGAGAGGCTAGTAGTCTCTCTTGGACCTAGCAACTGTGCACCACCATCAATTCCTTTATGCCTTCCCATAACCCACGGATTGGGGACCATCTTTTCAGCAGCCCTGATCGAGCTGTTTGCCCCATCGTCACCTTCTTTAACCCAGGCTGATTGACCGGGGACTACTTCAGTTGGCCCCAAGTGGTCCCTCTCACCACTATGGGGTCTACTCTCACTTGGATCGGGGACAACATCTGCCTGCTGCTCTTCACCCTTGGAAGGATCAGCCCTTTTATCTCCTTTGGAACAGTATCTGTGTTGTTCTGCATGCGTGCTTCCTGGGCGATACATATGTTCCATGGGACATTTGCGGAACAGATGAGACTCGTCCCCACAGAGGTCACATCTCCTGTTTCGGCAATCAAACGCCTGATGATCTGGACTGCCGCAGGGTCTACATCTGAGACAGTCATCATAAGCATGACCATATGATGAACATTTTCTGCAAAAGATTGGTTGTCCGGTGAATCTAAGGTATCCCCTATCACTTCCCAACCTAAATGTGGCGGGGGGGGGGGGGGGTCACCCCACCAGGACTATCCTGGTCCTCTTTAAAAGTCACAAGATACTGCCTCTTTCCGTTCCAAATCCCAAATTGGTTCTGAAGCATACAGACCAAGCTCAAAGTCCACCAATACCTACCCAGGAAGCATTCCTCTGTTGAGTCATCTACAAAGGGATTGTACATTTGTACAACAAGAGAGACTTCGTTGCTTGCATACAACAGTTCTAACTCAATGCCTTCTAAAATTGGATGACCCTCGTTCTCTTTGTACCGCTACTGTAAAAGGTCAGGTCATACAGACCTCTCTACTGCGAATCTTGCATGCACAACACATATTTAGGTGAAAACTCCAGCAGCTCTTCCAGGATCCTCTCCACGACATATCGTTCCGATACCTGCGACCTACATTCTTCCGAGACTAGCAGACGGATTCTATCCTTCAAGTACACCACTCCGTCACTCAATGACTCTGCATTTTCACTGTGTGATTTCCTAGTGAATAAATTCAACAGGAATTACAGCCCTACACACTGGGCTGTGATCGCCTTTGGGAACGCTTGCCACAATCCTCCTATAGCAGCATGGTTACCACAAGGGAACCCAATGTTTAAACCTCTATGGGCCTTCCTTGCCAGTGAGGTGCAGCTGTACTCCCGAAGGCACAGTGAGCAAGAGTTCCGCATCTGGAGGAACTAATCCCTAAGGGTCATTTGCATAAATAAAACAAAAAAGTCAGAGGTGCTCATCAGAGAACGAACTAACCTTAATAGGTTAGTTCTATGGACATGATAACCCACTCTGAGAGCAGCCTCTTTTAGCTCACTTGTGCCTTTCACAGGGAGAAATATCCTGTAGTATATCAGTCTGGTCTCACTCAAAAGAGTGACTCAGTCCCAAAATACAAGGTAATTCTCCCTTGAACAGGAGAAACAGCAAACCCCAGACACGTTTCGGCCTCTGTGGCATCGTCAGTGAGATGAAGCTGTATATACTACAGGATATTTCTCCCTGTGAAGGGCACAAGTCAGGTAAAATAGGTTGTTTTCTGAGTAGGTAACCAGACCTATAGGACAAACCTACTTTAGGTATTGTCCGTTCTCAGATTGAACACACCTAATTTTGTTGTTGTGTACCCTTAGACAAAGGAACAAAGGCATATCAATTACACCACTTCTCCCTATATGACATCACTTAAACTTTGTTTTCTCAATCAATTAACTTTCCTTGATAAAAAACTCTGCTTTGTTAACTATGTTCCCACCTCAATTGTCTCAATTTAAACATCCTACATGACTCATACAACTACGCTGCAGAAACCGGTAGCTCTGGCAAGCCAGATTGCGATTAAGTATACTTGCTACCCGGTTAAGCCAATATAAGTGGTTTTGATCCATGATCACCTTAAATTCCCTCCCATACAAATAAAGCTAGAGTTTTTTATGACTCCATACCACAGCCAGGTATTCTTTTTTGATAGCAGCATATGTCACTTCTCATGCCAGTAGCATTGGACTGGGGTGTTCACGGCCCTGGCCATCTACTTGTCCAAGTACTGCTCCTAGCCTATAAGTGGAGTCATCTGTGTGCACCGAGAACAGTCAGGTATAACCCATGGTGGACAGCACAGGGGAACAGTTGAAAGCAGATTGTATGGCTCTGAAGGCAGCATCACAGTTGGGAGTCCATTCCACAATTTGAGGCATTTTCTTCTGGGTGAGATCTGTTAGTGGCTTGGCTTTTCAATTGCACTGTAGTGAGGACTAAGCTTTCTGTAATAGCCTGCAGTGCCCAGGAAAGCCATTTCCTTCTTTGTTGTTTAGGCAATGGGTCATGTAGCTATCCCTTCTACTTTAGCTGGCTCAGGTCTAATTTTGCCATTTCCCATCCTGTGTCCCAGGTACTGAACTTTTGCTCTAGCCCACTGACATGTATGGGGTATAATAACGAATCTTGCCTGCTGAATGTAACTACAATGTGTAATAGATGTTCCTCCAAAGATGTACTAAAACTGGCAATGTAATTTAGGTAGGCTTAGTCAAAGGTGTGATGACTCTGGAAGAGCCACCTGCATCTGAAAGGTGTAAAGTGCGTTCTTCATCCTGAAGGGCATTACAGTAAACTGGTGTAGCCAGAAGGAAATGATGAAGGCTGACATCATTTGACCAACTCTGCCAATACCCTTTAGAGAGGCCTAGGGTGGTCAGGTAGGTAGCTGTGCCTAATGGATCGAACATCAAGTCCAGGGGTCACCAAACTCGGTCCTGGAGGGCCGCACCCAGGCCTGGATTTGAGGATTTCCTTTCTGTGCACAGGTGAGTCAATCAGGATGACTGAAGAAGCAATAGTCTCACCTGTTTGCAGCAAGGATATCCACAAATCCATGACTGGGTGCGGCCCTCCAGGACCAAGTTTGGTGACCCCTGATCTAGTCCATAAGGATCTCTTTTGTTTTTTTCATTGAGCTTATAATATTCCACACAAAACAGAGTGAAGACATCCTTCTTAGGGATTAAAACCCATGTACTACTAGAATACTATATGGCTCAATAACTTTTAATTGCAGCATTTAGTTATTTGTGAATGCTGTCCCTGCCTGCCTCAGGGACCTGTAGGAGAGCTTCTTTAGAGGGGACAGTTAGTGTTGAGCACATCATAGGAGGTAAGCGTGGTGCACCCAAAAAGGGTAGAAAGTCATTTATGGAAGTGGGCTAGTATAATTTGTAGCTGTTGCTGCTGGAAATTGCTTAAATTCTTAGACTGGATAACGAATTCTGCCTGGTATGCAGGTCTCAGAGGTAATAAGGGTTTAGCTGTACATATTTTTAAGTACAAAAATATTTTTACTTATTTTGTTAATTACTAAACTTAAAATGGGAAAATGTTTTATAAAGCAAAGCAAATAAATACATTAAGAAATAATTTAAGAAATAAACACATAATTTTTTTGCAACTTTTATTTGCAATTATTCTTATATCTTTGCACCATTTCTTCACAGTGTTATTTTCTCTGGATGATGTGTCCTTGTAAACTAATAAACTTCTCTTGCACTTGCAGAAGTAAATTCCCATTGTGCAACTTCAAAAGTACTGTGTATTTAAAGTCTGCTTCCACAGAAAAACTACATTATAGCAGTATATAAATGTGCAAGGTACATCGTTTTTAAAATTAAAAAAAAATATGTTGCATTAAACTATTTGCAATTATTATTAACAATAAGTTTAATAATAAAACATGAGACGTTAGATAATTGTGGATTTTTAATACATCAGAGATTAGTTTTGGTTGACCTAAAAAATGTGGCAGTGTAAAAAAAGTGTAAACCAGTACAAAACCTTTAGCAATTGTTAATACTTTTAAATTTCAAAGATCTAAACAACCGGTTCAGAGCTGACTTCACATCTTTGTTTTTCAAGCTGTAAATCAGTGGGTTTAGTAAGGGGACAGCCACTGTGTTGAAGAGAGATAGCAATTTACTGTAGTACAAACTGTTTGCATTTGCTGGTTTAATATATTGGTAGGTGATGATCACATAAAAAAGTATGACAACTGTAATTTGTGAGGAACATGTGTAGAAAGCTTTACGTCTCCCAGTGCTTGTGCGGATCTTCAGGATGTTGTCAATGATGAAAGCATAAGAGATAAAGGTGAAAAGGGATGGGATAATAGCTACACCACAAAGTGATATTGTGTCGATCAAGACCCTCAGTGTAAATGTGTCACTGCAAATGATTGTTGTCAGAGGCACAAAGTCACAGAAGAAGTGATTTATAACATTGGATCTATAGCAGGAATTGCTCATCACCACTAGAAATGGTGCCATTGCTATAAAACCTAATAACCAACAGATAATGGCCAACAAACCACACATTCTCGGGTTCATGACCATATGATAGCGCAAGGGGTTACAGATGGCCACATATCTATCATAACTCATGGTTGTCAATAGGAAGAACTCATCCATTGTCACTGATGAAAACATAAACATCTGTCCTAAGCATCTGGGTCGAGAAATAGTGTTGTTTATTGATATAAAACTGGCAAGTACCATATGTAGGGCAATAGTAGTAGAGGTCATATCCAAGATAGACAAGTTCCCCAAAAAGAAATACATAGGAGTGTGCAGATGAGTGTCTAGGCAGACAAGTAGAAAGATTGTCATGTTACCACCAAGAGTGGTGAGATAAATTAGCAAAACCAGAAAGAAAATAGAGACCTGGACCTCAGGTACATCTGAAATTCCCTTAATGATAAAATATGTCACCATTGTGTAGTTTTTCTTGTCTAAGCTTTCAGAAGTAACTGGACCCTGAACAGAAGGAGAGGAAATCATTTGTCATTAATAATTCGGTTCAGTCAAAGGAAAATACCTTTTGTCCAAACTCTTTTAGAATGAAAATGTATAGCGTTGTAGCGTCTAATGACTTTCTGAAATATAATCTCAATGACTCTAAACTGATTTGTTATCCTTTGTCATCTTTTATCTACAGAGTCAAACCAAAAACATTTTCTTTTGCCAAACATAAGAGAGAATGAAGATCTAAATTTGTAGTTTTGTGGCATCTGCAAAAAATCTTAATAAAAAAATGTTTGCAGGATTTGTTATAATATATATTATGCTTGCTAATGCCAGAAGTTTGCCAGGAAAAATGGGAAGAGAGTTAGAATTATTAGCAATTAATGAAAAATGGGATTTAATAGGAATTACCAAAACGTGGTGGGATGAATCTCATGACTGGGCTGTTAATCTGGATGGTTATAACCTATTTAGCAAAGATAGAGACAATGGTAAACGAGGAGGAGGGATTTGTCTGTATGTTAAGCCTGAATTTAAGCCTATAGTCAGAGAAGATATTTATGGTGGACCTAGTGATAAAGTTGAATGTTTGTGGATAGAGTTAAATAGCAGAGCAGCAAATTCAAAAAGATATTAGTAGGAGTATGCTATAAACCCCCAAATATAGCTGAAAGTGAGGAAATACAATTATTGTTACAGACTAGAAATGCAGCTAAACATGGGCAAGTTCTAATAATGGGAGATTTTAATTACCCTGAAATAAACTGGATAAATGAGACCAGCAGTTCATCTAAGGGGAGCAGGTTCTTGAGTACACTCAGGGATCATTATCTGGCCCAGGTTATACAAGAGCCTACTAGAAATGAAGCTATGTTAGATTTAATTATCACAAATAATATTGATATAGTATCAAATGTTGGAATAAGGCAACCTTTGGGAAACAGTGATCACAACACAGTCTCATTTGAGATTGAATTAAAAAAACAAAATTTTAAGGGGCCAATGAAAACTCTTAATTTTAAAATGGCAGATTTTAACGATCTAAGGGCAGCAATTCAAAGTATAGACTGGGACAGAGAACTGATTGGTAAAAACACTGAAATGGACGACATTTAAATCCTTACTAAATATACATACACATCGGCATATACGGTGTGGGAATAAAAGTAAAATGAGTAAATCCCATCCAATGTGGCTTAACAATGATTTAAAGATCAAGATACAGAGTAAAAAACAGGCATTTAAATTATACAAACAAGAGAGGACAGAGACTGCTTTACGGGAATACAAGGAAATTAACAAGTCTTGCAAAAGCGCAATTAGACTGGCTAAAATAGAAAATGAAAAATGAATAGCAAAAGAGAGTAAGACTAACCCTAAAATATTTTTAAAGTATATTAATGGTAAGAAGGCGAGGAAGGAAGCTATAGGAACATTACAATGTGACACAGGCTGTCTGAAAATTAGTGACCAGGAAAAGGCAGATGAGCTAAATAGGTTATTTTCTTCGGTATACACAAGGGAGGTACCAGTGTTTGGGACACTGCAACATAATGGGGCTATACTACCTTTGCCAAATAATTGGTTAACACAGGAAGTAATCCAAACGAGGTTGGAAAAAATAAATGTTAATAAAGCTACGTGTCCTGATGGAATACATCCAAGGGTACTAAGGGAACTGGGTTCTGTAATAGCCAAACCATTATATTTAATTTTTCAAGTAGGAGTCATCATGGATTTATGAGGGATAGGTCATGTCAAACAAATCTAATTAGTTTCTATGAGGAGGTTAGTAGGAACCTGGATCAAGGCAACTCAGTGGATGTAGTCTTTTTGGATTTTGCAAAGGCTTTTGATACAGTGCCACATGGGAGACTATTGTGCAAACTAAGAGATACAGGAATTGCAGTAAATATCTGCTCATAGATTGAGAGCTGGCTAAAAGACGGGAAGCATAGGGTTGTTGTAAATGGAACATACTCCGATTGGACTAATGTGGTAAGTGGGGTTCCTCAGGGTTCAGTATTAGGTCCTCTCCTTTTTAACATATTTATTAATGACTTAGATGTAGGATTGGAGTGTGGTGTCTCCATTTTCGCTGATGACACGAAGTTGTGCAAGGTAATTAAATCAGATAATGATGTGCTTTCCCTCCAAAGGGATTTACATAAAATTGAGGAATGGGCATCTAAATGGCAGATGAAATTTAATACGAATAAATGTAAAGTTATGCATCTGGGAAGGAAAAATAGCCATGCAATTTATAATCTTAATAGAGCAAATCTAGGTGTATCAGATATTGAAAGGGATTTGGGATTGCTTGTGGACAACCACCTAGGTAACAGTGCTCAAAGCCAAGCAGCAGCTGCAAAGGCAAATAAAATATTAGCATGTATTAAGAAGGGTATTGAAGCCAGGGAAGCAAATATAATTCTGCCACTATACAAATCTCTAGTACGCCCTCATTTGAAATATGGAGTACAATTTTGGGCACCACTTCATAAAAAGGACATTTTAGAGCTGGAAAAGGTACAGAGGAGGGCAACAAAACTAATAAGGGGAATGGAGGGGCTAAGTTATGAAGAAAGACTAACCAAATTAAACTTATTTTCTTTAGAAAAAAGGCATCTAAGAGGAGATATGATTACCTTACATAAATACATCCAGGGTCAGTATAAAGATTTGTCAAGGGAGCTTTTTGTGCCAAGGGGTTTTCAACTGACAAGAGGACATCCCTTGAGGTTAGAAGTAAAAAGATTCCACCTTAAAAAAAGAAAAGGGTTCGTTACAGTAAGGGTAGTTAATCTGTGGAATTCTCTACCAGAGGAGGTGGTGATAACGGATTCGATAGATAACTTTAAACGGGCACTAGATTTATTTCTAATTAAAAAGGGAATTCAGGGTTATCATGGATAATTAGAGAGACAGTATTGATCCAGGGAGAAATCGGGTCGCCGGTGTCTGGGATCAGGAATTAATTGATTTTTTTCTTTTCTTTGAGACGATTGGCTAAGTCTTGCTTGGGATTTATTTTATTTTTTTCAGTTTTCCATCCTCTGGATTAATTAATATTTAAAAAAAAAAAAAAGTTTTAAATAATTGATTAATAATTAATTAACAACTAATTATTTATAGATAATCCGCATATTGCAGATCAGAGGAGATCTTGGACAGTTGAACTTGATGGACTGAAAGTCTTTTTTCAACCTTAAATACTATTTAACTCTGTAACTATGTAACTATTATTTTCTGCCACTATAATAGTCATCATATGTTGCTTTTATATAATTACCTATAATTAATTAACCCCTTATATTTTTTTAGCACATTGAGTTCTTTTTTACATAAATGTATCCATTAAATGTGGCATTAGATCCCACTTAGTTGGTGACAAAGAAACCATAGTGGGAGTATACTGGATCAGAAGGGATGTTGAAGAATCATCCAGCTCTTGAGCCACATTCAATTGAGATCCGGAAGCCCATAAGTGAGGCCTCAAGCTATTTTGCTATTCAATTGGTATCCCTTTGTGGTCTCGGAATGACTTCCAAGTTGCAGGCAAGAAAAAAGAGCAATGATTACACTCATAACTTACAACCTCCTGAAGCCTTTGATCTTTCACGGCCGCAAGACTTCTGATCGCTAAAATCGCTAATCGCTATTCAGTTGCAAAAATCGATTAACACTGTAGCTGCAATCAAGCCCGCAAATGCCAAATGGCGCCCCAATGCTTACGGGTTCCAAATAGTACCTGCAAAGGGTTTACAGACTAGTTTGTAACACTGCAAATAACACCACATAGCAATCCACAAGGGGACCAGGGGAACATACACCAAACTAATTTACTCTAAACCATCAGGAAGGGCCACAAAAACACATTGAGTCTGTACAGAGGTACGTGGAGCAACAGCCAATTAACCTCCATCAGGGGTAATCTCTTCTATAGCCCTCCTGGAAGGTCCCAAGCCATGTGCCCAGATGTATACCCATTCCCATTTGGTGACCTCCCATTAAGTTTTGCTATCAATCAATTCACATCATCACCTTTCATATTGCTATCAGGCCTTTGGTGGAATGTTGAAACTCCACAGTATGATTAATTGGACTTTCCATGTGTATTAACCCTTTGTTAGTAATATTTCTGATATATATTATGATATGATATCTAATGCTATTATTACTATTTGAATTATTATTGTTATGTCATGTATTAATCTATTGCATAGTAACTCAGGCTCATTAGTTTACATAGATATAGAAATGTGACACAAATGGGATGGATGTGGATGTCCCAAAACCCCAACCATTGACAACACACTGACACAGTGTGAACGGTATAACAAAGCTTTATTTCATACACAGAGCACAATCAGGAGTGGACATTAATATCATTGGTGTGGTGTGAGTCGATACCGAAAGGGCAAAAGGTTGTGCTTGTGAACAAGGGGATACCCAAAGGGGGTAATGTCGTAGTCTAGAATAAGCACGATGCATAGCACCTACCAGGGTGACATGTGGTCACTACACCACTGCAACCTGAACCTCGTGAAAAAAGGGATCATCCGAAATCACTCCATGTAATTGGAGAAAACAGTCACGTGCATAGCACTTACAACTTATATCTGCTGAATTAAACAGATGAACATAATCATGGATAATGTCATACAGATCTAATCCACACACAGTGTGTGCGTCAGATATTAAGGAATAATCCGAAATTGATTAGCAGAATATGTGACACAGAAAGAGGAGGTTGAGGAACATGCCTTCATGTTCGTGAGATTGGGCTAATAACACCTACAGAGACAATAACAAGATATCAATCAGAACACTATTTGGATTGACTTCAACACCTCATCTCAATCCACATTGAACATCAATTGCAGAAATATTCAACATAACCATACATGTACACACTCTGTAGCCAGCCATTAGTATGTCAATATTGCTAGTAAAGGGTGAGATGAGGAGGCTCTGGCTGCAGTGGTGGTGGGGCATCAATGACTGCGACATGAGCTGGGGCAACAATGACTGCAACATCTGCTGGGTCCATTGCTGGGACAACCACTGCTGTGGCAACATCTGTTGTTGCCGGTAAGGAGTGGGAGGGGATTGGGGTTCGGCACATGTATTGATTGAATGTCACCAGGTGGCAGTAGTGGGCCTGTTGAGAGTGGTCCCCATGAGCTGGACATCTCTGCAGATGGTTGGTGGCTCATTGTATTTCCAGTAATTTGAAAAAGCTGGGAAAGTGCCTGTGATCCATGTGAAGGCCCGGGAGTGATTCCCACAATAGTCCTACTGCTGATGGTCCAGCCTTCTGTGATGGGCCCGGGCCCTGGGATTCCTCCACCACCACCTACGTTGGTGATAGTGGGGCCTCTGGTGGAGCCACCGCCTGTGTCTCTGCGGGCGGTTACACCTCCTGGGTACTGAAATGAGAGGACAATAGTATTTCATTATTGATTCTCTGAACAATTGTTTGCTGTGTGTTTTCATATCCCTAACATCATGGTCAGGTAATTGGCTGTGATGATTGTTTCCTGCAGATAAACATTGAGCTGTATCATGATCATTGTGGATCATGGCTTATACCAATATATATATATATATATATATATATAGCTGGTGCAGTGTGCCATCTGCAGTGTATTAGGAAACGTGTTCATATGAATCTGCTGTGCAGTGTGTGAGACTGGCCAATCTGTGACCAATGCTCAGCAATGAGTTTTAACATGCTTATGAGACATGGTCCAGGTTAGGCTAGTATATGCACATGCAGTCCCTCAGTGTTTGTACCTGCATATGCTGCGGTGTGCACACCTATACATGCACTCTCTTTTCGATGTAAACTCTCTTTTGGATGTGGATCTACAGGTGTACCTCGTTTAACTCTGATGATAGCTTCCAAGCAGTTGGAGTGCTAAACGACACAGCTTTAAACGGTGCATTGTCACATGGGGAAGATAGGGATAGGAAAAACTCCTTACAAAATATATACAATTGCAACTGATATTTATACTATTTTGTTTTTATATTAACTTTGAACAAACAGCAAACATAACACTAACACAAATTGCATTGGCAATTGCTAATCAGATTCACTTTTAACTAAAGGTATTGTACTGACATTTCATTGATAACAATAAGGATGATAATATGATATATTATAATATTGACATGGTTATTGATGCCCCATATATCTTTAGTTAGAACCAGAAATCTAACACTGCTATTGTATGTCAGTTATCTATGTGTGTGGGGTTCATGTGTGTGCATATGAGGGTGTGATGGTGCATATGATACTCACATTGCAGGGTTTCCTGATAGCTAGTGTCCTACTGTCCTTAAAGACCCACTACTGCTGCTGGCTCCAAAAGCTCCTTGATAGTCCGTTCCCATCCATAGTATGTGATGTTGAGGGGTGGGCTGCTCTGGCCTCCGCTGCCATCTTCTTCTTCACCTTCATCTGGCAGTCATCATATCGGTGTTTAACTAACCGAACATCGCGGTTGGCAACCCCTAATGAAGCCACAGCCGCAGTCACCTCATTCCAGGAACATGCCTTATCTCCAGGCCTCAAATCCATACCACCATGGATGATGATATGGAGGGCTTGGACTTCCCTGAGGAGGGTTTCTGTCTCCTTTTTGGTATAATTGTGGGCCCTCTGCTTTGGCACAACCTGTTGCCCTTCCAACTGTGCTTGGGGTTCCTGGCCTCCCTGTTCGCTCCCTGGGCCCTTGCTCAATTGAATAGCATCTCAATCGGAGATGAACGGGAGTCCGCAGCACACCCGCAGACATTCTGCCTACAGCGATCGAGTTGTGGGCTTGGAATCTAATGTAACTCAAGGACTTTATACCGTACACAGATCATAATTTATTTTGTGGAATTACAATGTTTCTTTATTTGTCATTGATAATGTGAATTTAGACAAATATATGACTTATTTAATAAGTAACCCTTTTGCTTCTAAGCCTATTTCACTCCTGTATTTTGACTGTTTGTACACAATATGTAATGGATATTTCCAGTGCATTTTTTCTGAGGTGCTCACATAAGTTATGTGTTGTTTTTAGCAAAACCTTTACTTTTAACTTCCTAATATTACTTGGTTATATCATGGTTATAGCATTAGACAGGGCCCCCCACTCATGTGTTCTTGATACATGATACAATGGTGATTGCCAATATTATGGAAAACTCCTGATATTTAAAATGCATTCTCCTCTTTCCAACAAAGGGTCATAAATATCTTGTCATGATGAGAGTGATGAGTGAGAGGATTGTTAAGATTCTCTCTCCGTCTCATACCTGACAATAAGGCACTTTCATATTATTTGACACATCATCACTAAGTGATGTCAGGGGAAGCATCTCTGCATCTAAGGTGTTAAGAAAAAATCTTATGACAACATATTTTCTTTCAATACTATTTTTAGTTTCTTTTATCTCACCATCCACTGCAGTCAGATTAGAATCATCAGAGTGGGAGAATCAAGGACACAAGATCAATATATATAAAGTTACTCATACTTTTTTATGAACTCAATTTTTTTATTTTGTTTTGTAGTATCAGCGCTAGTAGCTTTCTAAATAATTTGAATCACTATCCAGTCAATAATCCATAAATAATATAACGCCAAAATAAAGTCACTATATGCTTAGTGTAAGTTTTAACAATAATAATATAAAAGATCAAGCCATACCTTTAAAATATATTATTACTTCTTTAGAAAACTTGGCACAAGCAGCCCTGAAAGGGAAACACACATAAGCAACTGCATATTCTTCCTAATTAGAAGTATTTCTTTATAGCACATTCAACATACCTTTTAGTTACAATGATTTTCTTAATAAAAATTTGGAAACACTTTTGTAAGTCCTACTCTCATCTCTGCTCACTCTCACAGGTTATTTTGCTGGCTGCTGGAGATATATCTTCTAACTCTGGCCCCTCATTCAGTCCCACTTTTCATATGCTCAGATCCCAGGGCTGCTAACTATGTCCATAATACATGTGTTTGAATTTTGCTCCTCTTCTATGTCTAAAATGTAGCCTCCCCCACTCTGTAAAGCTAAACCCCTGACTTTGCCATTTGCAGGTTATATTATATGATCACTAGGGTCAGATAACATATTACATACTAGAGCCAGTTAACACAATTTACTTTCTATCACACACCATTCCCAGTAAATGAAAAACCTGTTCTTTGTAAAAAGTGTTTTTTCCCAAAGTACCCTACAAGATTGGAAAATCTAAAGGAAAAGGAAGAGGCAGAAACCAAGGGAAGAAAAGATAAGTAATAGTACGGGTCAGGAAGTAATCGAAAGTTTGCTTAGGTAGGAGTGTGTGCAAAGTTAGAAAGTTTGTATGTAGTTTTAGAGGGAAGGGTCTGATAGAAAGTGAGTGTGAGGTCGATGGCTCTAGTATGTAATATGTTACCTGCCCCTAGTGGTCAGATAATGTAACCTGCAAATGGGAAAGTGAGGTGATGAATGCTATATAGCTGCAACAATTGGAGGTGGTTGGGTGTGGGGGAGGATGGGAGGGAAGTGGTATCTTGATTTAGGAATAAGATAATAATGGTAGAGTTCTTGTAGTAGATTCAGGAAGAATGTAGTTAAGGTAGGGTTCTGTGGAGAGAGTATGTAGTGTGAGAGACTGTTACAGATCACGCTGTTTGATAAGAAGGAAGGAAGCCTGCAATTGTTAAGAGGATGGGGGTCAGATAAAGCATGTTAAAAGGATGGGTTTGAGATAAAGTTTGGTAATAAATTTAAACACATAGATCACACACAGCTTAAGTAAATTACAGACAAAATATAGCAGAAAACTCATGTTGATCAAAGAAATATACCTTGTAGTAAATTCAGGAACAATATAGTAATGGTAGAGTTCTTGTAGTAGATTCAGGAAGTGTGTGTGTGCTTTGGAAAAAAAGATTCTAGGCTCAAAATAGGGCCCTCCATCTTCTACAGTTTGTTAATATTGTGTTTTTTAATGTTCATTTGCCCGGTACAGCCCTAAGGAATATGTTGGTGTGTTTCAAATAAAAGTTGATAAAAACATGTATAATAATAATAATATTAGTAATAATATTAATAGTATTTTGTAACATTTAAGCAGTTTTCTTTCTGGCTGGTATTTTTTAAAATATATACTTGGTGTTAGATTTTGTCTGTATATCAGTGCATATCTATGAATGATTGTGTCAGTTCATTTATGACAGTGTTTGCATTTCTGTTTGTTCAAGTGACTCTAGTTTTCAGGATATAAATTGATGATGTTTATATGTACTGTATCCAAAAGGTTTAAACATTTATGTAGAATAGGTAGAGTAAAAGGAACAATGACAGATGCTGGATCTGGTTGCTCTTCAATCTACAGTACAACACAGAGCCACTTCCACGTGTTTGGACCTATTGCCTTCACACTATCATCTTTCATATATCACCCTCCTGTATCACACCTAAACCTTTTACATTGTAAGTTTGTGAGTTTTCAATCTTGTAAGGTGCTTTGGGAACTGAGTACAACTGATGATTTTAAGCTCGAAGACAGTGCCCTCCATTTTTTCAATGTGTTCATTTTGTTTTTGGCATGTACTTAACCCACAGAAATAGCACTAGAAAATATGTTGGCGTGTTACAAATAAAAGAGAATAATAATAATAAGAATAAGAATAAAAAAATTAAAAAATAATAATAAGTGATGGTGTGCAAGTTTGGCTGAAGTAACCAGTGGTTATATTTTTCTGATATGTAGATGCAAAGGAAGTCTACTACTTTGCCACTGTATAAATCCCTGTTAAGATCTTATTGAATAAGAACAAAAGATAATTTCCTGTTATGTGGCACACTTAAAGTATTATTGACTTAAGATTAATGTGAATATAACTTAAAATATAATTTTTAACAGTCCATTTGAAAAGAATATACTACAATAATAATTTTGAAAGGGAGGAACCTGAAAGCTATGCAATTAAAGGCAATTGAGACTAAATATTAGTATAAGTAAAATGGTACTTTGTCAAGTGCCCAAAAGGTGAAAAAAGAAAATATAACATAAATATTTCCATTTTAGAGGAATAGTGCTACAAGAAAAAGGGTAGCACTTACAACTAGTAATAACTATGGGTGGATGCATAGTATGTAATTTGTAATAGTTAACATTTGCAGCCTCCGCTATGAGTGAAATATCTTAATGAAATACATTGACATAATTAGTTACTTAGAGGAAAATATTTCAGTTATATTTATAAAAGCTACAATTATATTCGATATAATACAGTATTAGTTTATTTGATTTGTCACAATATTTCATTTATTATATTGTATACTTCACTACTACTCTTCACTGCTATATCTGACATGTAATTAAATGGATTTAATAATTTTCCAAAATAGGGCCCTATTCGTAAAATTATACAAACTTAAAACTGCTCTTAATATTGCCACATAATTGATTAGCTATTTGAAATCTGATTACGAATTCCCACCCACAATCACTACTTGCCAGAAAAAGATGCAATGCCTGCCTTAGAACTCCATTGGTTTCAGCACAGCTCAAATATTACGAGCGCTAAGTGAATAACTGAAGAAGTATCACTTTTCTGCCAAAAATATTAAGAGTACTAAATAGGACTCGCAAGACATTTATTAGAGCTGTAACAGCAATTAAACACACAATACTGTACTTTAAATGCACGGGGAGGCATGGAAACACGTCTGGAAACACACAGAATTATTTATACAACCCACAAATATGCAATTAAAAAAGTTCGAAAAGTTATTTCTGAGTAATATTGATTCCAGGTCTTAAAGGTTTAATACATATCATGAAACCCACATGGACTAAAACAGAGGATCTAATGCATTTTATAGCTTGCTAGTTTGCTTGATTGCAAGCCTAATTGGAAAATATTACTTACTGGCACTAATTAATTCTTAGCCACCGATTGCAGATTACGTCTAACTTCCATGTTTTACTTTTTTCCCATATGTCATGAACTATTGGCTGTGTCTAAGAAATAAATTACGGTCTTGCTTAAATATTGTCAGATCATATGATCACGTCTTCTGAAATCAGACTTAAAAATGCAGGGTTTACTAGTTCAGCCTTGCGGTCAGAATTGGTGAGCTAAATCAATAGAATACATCTAAACATTTATTTAAAGAAACACCCACAGCCAAATTTATGAGATTGAGGCATTTGCGAACAGCTAATAGAATATGGTACATAGGTCTAGGAATAATAATAGCTATGGTACAAAAAGCAGAATTTTAAAAGCACAACTTTATTGTAGGTTTTTTTCTTAACTGGACTGATAAAAGTTATATTTTAAGTTATACTCACTTTGGTTGTAAGTATACTTTAGGAGTGCCACATAATTGTGTTTTTATTCTGACACAGAATTATCCTAGTGAGCTTAGTGATTACAATTGGGATAGTAATATTTGCAAGAATTAATTTTCATTAACCTTGAGTCACCATTTTTTTGTATGTGTGATTATCTGGAAAAAAATATAAATAAGAATGATATGCTTAACAAACAGAATGGAGAAATTCAGCTATAATGGGAAGATCACTACACTAGATTGGTAGAAAATCAGATAAGGGACAAGGTCATGTATACAATATACATGTTCTATTTTAATCTTGTTTAGTTTGGCAATTAATTCTGTGTCTCTCATTTGCTGGGTGCTCAAGTTTGGGAAAAATTTGCACTGAAATAATACAACAGTTTAGGTTTAGTAAAGGTTTATTGACCATGTTAGCAATCTGTAGTTTAGGTTTAAAGGACCAAAGAAGTTGCCGTATGTGCTCTGTATAACATCAGTTAGAGGGGGAGAAATCATACAGAAAAGTTGTTTACAATTTTTATATTGTTCAAAAATTCACATAGAAATTGCCACTTTAGTATAGTAATTAATACCATCCCACAAGAATCTGCATAGAAAATAAGGCTACAGTCTGTAACTGCTACATATTCTATTCTAGATATATTTACTTTTATACTTGTGGGTGTGGACGTAAGTGTGCTTTAAACACACCTATAACAGTAAATATATTTAGAAGAAAATGACATGTTCTATGAAGGTATTTGTATGGCCTTTACCTAAAGTTTGTACCGGTTATTAGTCGCACAACAAGTAGCACAAGAAGCTATTTAGGTTAACTAATAAATGAATATATATTTATACTTCCAATACGTACTTCACATAATTATTTAAACAATTATTTTAAAAGAAACCAAAACCACAGTTAGCTCATGTTAACATTTGCTTTATTACGTAACCTAAATAACGTATTTATTATTTTTAAAAACAATAAGACAAGGCTCTGTTCTGCTAGAATATAGTTACAAGTCGCATAGCCACTGTCTGCTTCAAAGGGTCTACACCTGATTCTTATTAATAAAACCAGACTGTTCACTGGAAGGATTGATAGAAAAGCTAAAACTCAAATACCTTGCCCAAATAATGAAAAAACAGAATTTACTGTTTACATTGATACTAGGTAAGATGAAAGATAAAGGAAGAGGGAACATCAGAGGATAAGATGAATAGATAGTATTGCCAAAACAACAAACATGAAATTGCAGAAGCCCTGAGAAGTAGTTGGTGTGCAAAAGTCCACAAGATCACAGTTGTATTCGACTGAACAACAACAATTCACATTACAAAAAATAGGCAAGTTTATTATCTACCAAAACAGAGCACTAAATTGGCACTGGTTTACAGGCAGGTTCAACAAAAAGAAAAAGGAGATCATTCTACATTAGCTGTAAGAAATATGTAAAACACTAACTTACTGAGCACATTTACCTTGTCAGATGTGTCCATCTCATTCTTCTTTATTCAGCAGTCACTGCAAGGGTTTTTACAGACTTTCGACTGTCAGGAAACATGTCCCTAGATAAAAAAAAAAATCCAAGGTGTATTCATAACAATCCATTCTTACTACATGTCCATTGAGGCACTAATCCCTTAGAAATGTATTAATATTTTATTGTTTGAAGTATGTCCTTATAGGATAAGAAATCTCTGAGGTATAATTAGTCTGAAAGTATCTCCTCACTGGTTCATAAATCACAGAAGTAAAATTGTTAAAACAGTCAAATATTAACTATTTTGTTTCTCAATACACAAATACATTGTTGGCAACCATATTCCATTTTGTGGTTTGTTGTTCTGTCCTTCATTTGTGTCTGACTCTTGGTGACCATATGGATGCAGCGAACCAGGTACATCTGTCTGTGTTTCTAGTTATGCTTATCCATATGGCTACAGTGGGCTTGAAAAGTATCTCTTTTAAGGCTTGGACCAGTATCTTCAGTGGAGAGATAGTCACGTGGGGAGGGTTGATGTTAGGTTCGGGGTAGCCAACATAGATGATAGACTTTTGTTAAGCCATATGGATCTGGAACCGTAATAGGGTTTTGATGGGCTGCCAAGCATGGGGTAATCGATTGAGGTGGGGAAGATGGAGATAGGGGTAACTGACCCCAGATGCCCCTGTCTTGGGTTCTTAGACCCTTATTCAGTCCTGTGAGTGTGGGCCCTTACTTGGTTATGCCTGGCCAACTCCCAACTGATTTCCCCTGGACAACATTCCTTTATTAAATAGTGAGAGGTTCCATCTTTCTTGGGAACCAGTAGTACGGGAAGTCCCATGGACTACTAAAGGACTCAATAAACTCTAGCTGGAACATCGTTTCCAGTTTCTTATGAATGGTATCATGGACTGTCTCATGGACTCTATAGGGGTGCTGTTTTAATGGAGGGCAGTTGCCATCTAACATGCCAGTGGAGTGTCTTCTAGTAGTTTGGTAATGGCGCAATAGGCCTGTCATGTTTACATTGTTTAGTGACTTAAATATTACCATTAATTATGGATATGGCCAAGGGAACATGACAATTTTGCGTTGTGATTATGTTTTATTGTTTGTGGTTATATGTTGCCTGTACATTGTTATCTTGTATTATAGTTATAATATGTTATAGAGGGAAAATGTGATATAGAACAAAATATATGTATATATAAATTGTTCTGCACAGACGTTTAACTGCAGAACATTGTGTCGGCACACATACAGGCCTTGATTCAAGGCAGATCACTGCTTCTTACGAGGCCTGAGCAAACACTTGAGATTAACATCAAGTTTTTTTGCCGTAGCTAGCTATAGACACCTGTCATATTGTTTAGATATCTGATGAGTTGTATCTGAAGTGTTCTATAGCAACACACACATATACACAAAGGTACACAAGAGTGTGGTATGGGAGATGTATAAATATGTTGGTTCCATGATTCAATAAAGGTTCAGTTCTAGCTTCACATATCCACAGTGTGAGGCTGTTTTTGTGTTTGTATCCTGAATTGGGGAGTGGCCTTGCCATAGGCCACTAGTAACCTGTATCCAGTATTCTCTGCCTGTACCTTTGGGCATTGCCCTCTTCAGAAGCCACCTTTTGTGCCAGAGCGAACAAGAACCACACAATTTTGCTGGGGTAGGTATGAACTAGGTTCATATCAAGCCCCCTTGAAGAAGAAGATCATGACAAGGCAATGCTGACTTGTCCACTAAGCGTCTGACAAGGAGTTTGACTCAGTCTGATGTACCTTGCACTGCCGCTCAAAATCCTGGAGAAAGCCATTGAGTTCCTCTTGGTTCTCATCAGTGCTTGAAGTTACTTTAATCAACTTTGAGTGGTGCCGAGAAGGGTCTCCTAGAATCCTGTACCAAGAGTTGGAGAGATGCTCATCACCTCTCACTCCGGATCTCGTCCCTGATTTAGTTAATAAGGGAGATTACTTCATCAGAGGACGGGTCCCCCTAGAACAGCAACTCTCTGAACACAGAATATATACACACATCTCATCTTCCTCATCCAGTGGGTCACTGGCAGAATGCATCACTGGGGTGGTATCTCCTGGTGAGAGGGCTAGGACCTTGGGGCAACCCACTTGCTGGCCTATTTCATCCACCAGTCTCAGCTCCTGGATCATGGTAGTACAGGTCTTGGAACCCAGCGTTTTAATTCGCTGAACCTTGATTAGGTCTCAGAACTCTGCCACTGCTAGGTCCTCGTACTCAGTCATCCTGACTGTGGAAGAAGGGATCCCACCACTGTCACCGGTTGTAAAAAATCTGCTTTGTCAATGAGCTTGAAAAGAGACAACAATACCCAATCATACCCTCAGATCTACATCTTCTGAGTCCCTTATTTAAGTAGTTGCATGCATTTGGAACTAGCTGCAACATTTACAGTTAATCAAATAATAAAAGGCCTTCCCTCTAAATGAAACACACCATCACTATGTACCCCAGAAAGAGCATAATCTTTATTTTCTGGTTTTCATAATTTTTTCTCAAACAATAGAACAATGACACATTTGCACAGGCAAACATATCTTGGGCAACTTTTGAGATTTAAAAATTCCCCCCTTAGCTTTGGTCAAGCTGATGGGATTGGTTCCCTTGGCCAGGTCTGGACTAATCAGCAAAATACTTGATGAAAGCTGATTGGTACAAATCCCAAGTTTGGGAGCAGGGAAAGGCTATGGCGTTACTGTCAGGGGCAGGGGTGCCAGAGTGTCTACTTCCTCAGCTATATCTCGGCTTACCTTCCCACCAAATAGACCTTTTATATCACTTCTGGGCTTCCCATGGTGTTGTGGTGGTGTTTCCATTGGGAACCGATGGTTGCTTTTGAACCCGGGAGTTTAGAGGGAACATTAAACTTCCCATTTATCTGTAGGTATCTGGCAATTTACTTCTTACCTTTCGAAGATCATTTGTACATTTACAACCTAGCAAGCTGCCCATCAAGCATATTGTTTTTAATTGTGTTTTTAATTCAGCATTTTTTAATTTACTGAATTAATAAAGATCATTACAAATTATTCACATGTTTTCTTCATTTAACACCCTGCCATTACCTGCTTTTTGGTTTGAGGGGGTAGGCTACGTAGCTATGCTCTGAATTTTAGGCGTTGCAGCCTAGATCTATCCTCTTTCTACCCACCCAATGCCGTAGATACTGCAACTCAGCTCTGGCCCACTGACACAAGTCTAATCACAAGACCTGCCTCATGTGTATGATGTATTTGGAGGTATTTTCTATATAGGTAGCAGAATAAAAATGTAAGGGTAATATCAATTTAAAACTGCACCAGTAGCAACTTCTAATAGCCAACTGCAATACCCAATTCATTCCCAGTATAGAGATCTAGCTGGTCTCTTATAAGGCATGAACTTGTGGTACCCCCAACTTTAGCTTAATAGACTTGTATGGAGCTGCCTGGTGTTCTAATTGAGACATCAAGCACAGTTAACCAGCCATAGCAGACATCAATAGAAACAAAATTGTTTCAATAGACAAAAGTCAAGTACTTTGTAAGTGATATCCCTTTGATCCACTGACTTGCAATTGACCCCACTTAGTATTTGCTTGAACCTATCAATAAGTCCAGGCGCTTCCATACATCACTGTAAAATGCCCCATTTCTAAAAGAATATCATGGAAGTCCTGTCCAGTCAAAAGTATACTCTACAAACCGGGCCAGAGCATCCCCGATCGAGCTGTCCTCTTCCAATTCAATAAAAGCATGCTTGCCCTGGTGATAGCAATTGGGAGTTGGTCAAATGTAATCTAGTAATAGTCCATATTCAGAGTACTGAATAAGGCCCAAAACCTCTAATACAGGGGCATATGGGATTGCTTATTCATAACCCCATTCTCCCCACCACAGGTGAATGAGGTTAGGAGTAACCAATTTTGCCAGACTCTTGCTGATTGGTTAGGAGAGGGCTTAACTAACAAATTGCATCAACGTCAACCAGAGCTGGCACTGATTGGCTGACCCAGGGCAATTTCAAAAGTGCTAAAGTTGCCCAAGTTGTTTGGCCATGTAAACTTGCTATTGCTCTTTTATGTGTAGAAACTGTACACAACAATAAAGGTTATGGTCTTTCATATAGTAGTGGTATGTTTCATTTAGAAGGAAGACTGTTATTATTTTTGTTGCCTGAATTCTGCCTGATTATCCTGATTTAATGGATTCAAAGAAGCATGGTGGGTAGGGTATTACTGAGCCTTTTGAAGCCCACTGTAGAGCAGATCTTGACAATACTTCAAATCTGACACTATGAATTAGCGGTCTACTAAGGCTATCTCCTATGAGGTTGGCATCCCTGGGATCGCTTCTCAATACCAGCTACCCCTATGAGCCTATGTATACCATGGAATTCCCCCATTAAAGTAAAAATATGGAGATTCCAAAAATTAACCCTTTAGCATGGGGGTCCCATGGCACCAAAAATTAACTCTGATACCATAGGTGCCCCTTTTGACAACCCCAGTACACTAAACTATAACAATGGGGGAATTGGAATTCTGGTTTCCTGTATGAGCCTTTGTTTTCCTGCAGTGTTCATTTCCAGCTTCTGCCTGCAGCTAATAGTCAACTCAGTAATTCAATATTTCTGTAGAGAAGGCTTCCTATTCCTGCTCTTCAAGTTCCTGTCATCATCAGTTGTAACCTGTCTGTGTATCAGTCAGTACTTACTTGTTCCAGTCCTCTAGTTACTGTGAACACCAGTTGTATCATATGTGTATTCCAGCTCCAATTCTCAAATTCCTGTCAACACTAGTTGTACATTGTCGGTTGCATATTATCTGTATACCAGTCTGGTACTTACTTGCTCCAAATGGAGGAGTGAAGCACCTACTTGAAGGGGCTGTGGTACCCATAACTATTATCACCAATCATAAGAATTTGCAATTGATTGGATCTGCTGGGGAGTTGAATCTCAGATAAGGCAAATGGTCTCTATATTTTTTCCAGATTTAGATTTTAATCAGATGTCTGGTAGCAAGAAGGGTAAAGTTTAAATCAAAGGCAAAACCTCTGACTATACATTTCTGTACATGATGATGGGTTCTACTCCTTCCTTTCTCAGAGTTTGCTCATACTTCTTTATATGAAAACTCCATCCAGTTGTCCCCATTTAAAATAGCTTTTGGTTACAAGCTTCACGTGAACTTCATGTTGCTGATCACAGAGTTTAGGAGCTGCAATATCTTTCGTCACAATTTCTTTCGTCACAAGTACAAGAAAGTTGAATACAGATTCTGAATTCCAAAAGAATCATGCTGATAAGAGAAGGTCCCCTGTACCCAACTACAAAGTAGGAGATATGGTCTGGTCATTCACTACGAACCTAAAGCTACATGAGCCTTCTCATAAACTGGAGACTCACTACATCTGGTCCTTGTGTCTGCATTAAACCTACTGCCTTCCATCTGGACTTACCAGCTACTATCATTACAAGCTAGTCTTCTCAAAACTCTTACCACTATCAGTATACAATCGTCCCTGCTGCTTCTCTTCATGTTGATATTATGGAAAATAATAATTTGAGGTACAAAGACTGTGAAAGAGGATTTAAGTATTCAGTCTATGGCAAGAATAATGGGCCTGAGGAATGTCCCTGGGTCTTGTCTAGGGACCTTTATGCTCCAAATCTACAAAAGGCCTTCCATGTGAGATACCCTGTGAAGCAATCTTTGAATAGTCCTGAGGCCGCCTCTAAGGGAAGGGGTACTGTCAGGTACCCCCAGTCTGCCTCTACTTCTCTTACATGCCATTCAGCATCTGCTGCAGTTCTCAGGTAGGAGCAAGATTACTAAAGGTTAAGACTCAATCTAAACTATTTAAAGCAGTCAGTGGATATTTTCTGGAAAGTTTTCAGTTGGGTAAAAATGTGCATGAGGAGAAGAGGGTCAGGGTTCCGGTTAATACCATATTTCTCATGGCACCCCTATTTATATATTGTTTTGCAAGTAAAGTTTATGATAAAAGAAGTTAATATTTTTTTTATCCATTCTTTTTTTATTGAAGACAAGTTAACAACAGAACATATCATAAAATAAGAGAAAAAAGAAGAGGATATCAGGGCAACAGGGTTATATAGAAGAACAATTCCACAGCATCCTGACAAAGAGACTGCATGCAATTTTCATAATAGTCATACTGGTACAATACTACATTATTATGCTGTGCCCTGTCTAACCCTCTATGTCTTGCCTTCAAACATAGTATTTTTTAAAAATTTTATTATCTACCTCTTATGGAGAGATAAGTGTAAAGAAGTTGAGAAATAAAAACATCAACTATTTGAACTTAAAAGAGTAGGAAAAAAAAAAAAAAAAAAAAGGGGGTTGGGTAGGAAATAACTGCCATACTCGTCCATCGCCACACCCGATGAGAATCTATTTGTATGACCGTCCGGGCTCCCCCACGACCGCCACCTCTCGGCAAGAGCCTCATTTCCTACTGTCCAGGTCAGATCCAAACCTTAATACTATAGGCAGAGGTCCGCCATGGAGTCCAAATATTTTGGAATAGGGGGACCATGTTCTGCAAGACATGGGACAGTCTCTTGTTTACCATGATATAATTCATTTTCAAAATGGCCTCTCTGGAGGTCAGTGTTGCGGCCTTCCAGTTCTGTGCAATGCAACTTTTGGTGGCGAGAGCCATATATTGCCATAGTTTGCTTTGGACTCTAGAGAGATTGGGTCCATGTACTCCCAAAAGACAGGTCTCCATTTCTGGCCTCAGCTTATTCTCGCAAATGGCAGAAACTAAGTCAGTCATCTCTTTCCACACAATCTGCACTAATGGATATACGTTCACAATATATGTAGAAAGTCTCCCCTGGCTTTGCACCCTCTAAAGCAGTCCTCGCCAAGGCTAGTATTAAACCTAGACATTAGGTAGGGAGTATAATTGGTCCTGTGCAGAACTTTGACTGAAGTCTCCAGTATATGTAAAAGATCCTCTTGCTAGGTTTGTACACATTTCTCTCCAAGTTGCCTCATCTATCTCCCTCCCTAAGTCTCTCTCCCATTGGTGCACATACTTCGGCTTCTGTTTGTGTAAATAATCATTCAGGATAGAATACAGGGAACCAAGAAGGCCTTTTATAGAGGGCAGTTTTGTACATATTGTCGTCCACCAAGAATGTTTGGGGGTCCCATGTACCCGGGCCAGTGAGGACAGCCAATGTCTAATTTTTCTGTAATTCCAGAGTTTGCTATCTGGTATATGATACTTAGTGATAAGGGAGGTGTGTGATAGTAGGGCGTCAGCTGAGAACCAAGTTCCTGCTCTTTCCAGCTGGCTGCTAAGCCACCATTGTCTAGAGGTGAATTCAGGAAAGGATCTTATGGACAGCAATGGCGATAGGACGGGAGCCAAGCCACCTACCACCTCGGACCTGGCCTAAGCCGCTAAAGTTGCAGATATTATGGGATTAGAGTGTCGCTGCCTGTCGCCTGAGGGGGGCACATCCCAGACCTTGGTATCCCAAGAATGGGGTCTCATTTGCCAATTTTCCACAAAGGTCCATAGCGATTTAAGCTTACCCGAATGAGCCAGTGGAATAAACACAAGCTGCGGCTCTCTCAGATAAAGCCTTAGATTCGGACATGAGAGTCCCCCCTGGGACCTCTGCCTGAACATCGTCTTTCTCGCTATACGCAGCTGTCTACCTTGGCAAATAATTTGATGACAGAAGCCTGGATTTTATCTAATTCCTTCATATCGAGCAGAACTGGGAGAGTTCTGATCAAATACAGTACTCTTGGCAAAACCGTCATTTTTACCGATGTTATTCGCCCTGTCCATGAGATGTAGTATTTCGACCAACATCGCATTTCTTCAGTTAGTTGTTTAAATAAAGGTGAAAGTTGTCCGACAGCTTCCTGGTGATTCTAACCCCCAGGTATTTAATAGAATATTTGGGCCATTGAAATCTATACTCCGCCTTCAAAGTCCCCAGAACCGCATGTGGTATGCCAACTCCCAAGGCTTCTGTCTTTTCAACATTCATCTGCAGGCCTGACAGGGCCCCAAAACCGCCTAGGGTTGACAGCAAATTGGGAATCGAAGTTGCCGGTTCCGTTAGCATGCAGAGAAGATCGTCCACAAAGAATGAGCATTTCAAGTGCAAACCTTGATCTACGCTTTACATCTAATCTTTTGAGCCAAAGGCTCAATCGCCAAAGCAAATAGCAGTGGAGATAGTGGGCATACCTGCCGGGTTCCCCTCTGGATAGCTATAGAGATATTTTCCAATCCAGGGAGTTTGAGAGAGGCCTGCAGTTTGTTGTACAGTGTTCTAATGAGTTGTATGAATCTCCTGTCAAAGCCAAATTTAGTCAGCACTGCGTACAGATAAGACCACTCCAGTGTGTCAAAGGCTTTTCCATATCCAGAGCCAGCACACAAAGGGGGTCTTGCTCTGGGAGGCCAAGTGGATGACATTCAGAGTCCTCCTAAAGTTAACAGCAGTCTGCCTATGTTGAACAAAGCCAGTTTATCCTTGTGGATCAGATCTGGAAGGAATCCCGAGACCCTAGCCGCAATAATTTTGGCTAGCAGTTTAAGATCCCCATTTATAAGGTATACAGGGAGTGCAGAATTATTAGGCAAGTTGTATTTTTGAGGATTAATTTTATTATTGAACAACAACCATGTTCTCAATGAACCCAAAAAACTCATTAATATCAAAGCTGAATATTTTTGGAAGTAGTTTTTAGGTTGTTTTTAGTTTTAGCTATTTTAGGGGGATATCTGTGTGTGCAGGTGACTATTACTGTGCATAATTATTAGGCAACTTAACAAAAAACAAATATATACCCATTTCAATTATTTATTTTTACCAGTGAAACCAATATAACATTTCAACATTCACAAATATACATTTCTGACATTCAAAAACAAAACAAAAACAAATCAGTGACCAGTATAGCCACCTTTCTTTGCAAGGACACTCAAAAGCCTGCCATCCATGGATTCTGTCAGTGTTTTGATCTGTTCACCATCAACATTGCGTGCAGCAGCAATCACAGCCTCCCAGACACTGTTCAGAGAGGTGTACTATTTTCCCTCCTTGTAAATCTCACATTTGATTATGGACCACAGGTTCTCAATGGGGTTCAGATCAGGTGAACAAGGAGGCCATGTCATTAGATTTTCTTCTTTTATACCCTTTCTTGCCAGCCACGCTGTGGAGTACTTGGACGCGTGTGATGGAGCATTGTCCTGCATGAAAATCATGTTTTTCTTGAAGGATGCAGACTTCTTCCTGTACCACTGCTTGAAGAAGGTGTCTTCCAGGAACTGGCAGTAGGACTGGGAGTTGAGCTTGACTCCATCCTCAACCCGAAAAGGCCCCACAAGCTCATCTTTGATGATACCAGCCCAAACCAGTACTCCACCTCCACCTTGCTGGCGTCTGAGTCAGACTGGAGCTCTCTGCCCTTTACCAATCCAGCCACGGGTCCATCCATCTGGCCCATCAAGACTCACTCTCATTTCATCAGTCCATAAAACCTTAGAAAAATCAGTCTTGAGATATTTCTTGCCCCACTCTTGACGTTTCAGCTTGTGTGTCTTGTTCAGTGGTGGTCGTCTTTCAGCCTTTCTTACCTTGGCCATGTCTCTGAGTATTGCACACCTTGTGCTTTTGGGCACTCCAGTGATGTTGCAGCTCTGAAATATGGCCAAACTGGTGGCAAGTGGCATCGTGGCAGCTGCACGCTTCACTTTTCTCAGTTCATGGGCAGTTATTTTGCTCCTTGGTTTTTCCACACGCTTCTTGCGACCCTGTTGACTATTTTGAATGAAACACTTGATTGTTCGATGATCACGCTTCAGAAGCTTTGCAATTTTAAGAGTGCTGCATCCCTCTGCAAGATATCTCACTATTTTTGACTTTTCTGAGCCTGTCAAGTCCTTCGTTTGACAATTTTGCCAAAGGAAAGGAAGTTGCCAAATAATTATGCACACCTGATATAGGGTGTTGATGTCATTAGACCACACCCCTTCTCATTACAGAGATGCACATCACCTAATATGCTTAATTGGTAGTAGGCTTTCGAGCCTATACAGCTTGGAGTAAGACAACATGCATAAAGAGGAGGGTGTGGTCAAAATACTCATTTGCCTAATAATTCTGCACTCCCTGTATATGCCGATATTTCTTTGGGTCTAATGGGTCCCTGCCTTCTTTGGGGAAAACATTTAAGTCCGCAATGTTTAGCTCCGGAGGCATCGAGTCCCCATTTA
This sequence comes from Discoglossus pictus, assembly GCA_027410445.1. Lineage (NCBI taxonomy): Eukaryota > Metazoa > Chordata > Amphibia > Anura > Alytidae > Discoglossus > Discoglossus pictus. The sequence goes on along the minus strand of CM050170.1, from coordinate 91,443,493 downwards.
GGATGGAGTTAAACAATTGGTTTGGTGCCAGAATATGCGCAAAAGTCTTATAGTAAGAATTGGTAAAACCGTCAGGCCCGAGGGCCTTCCCTGATTTCAAGCTCTTAATGGCTTCTAGTATCTCCTCGACAGTTATGTCCGAGTTAAGTGTAGCCACGCTCTGATCCAAGACCTTGGGGAGGTCACAAGTATCTAAGTAAGATCCGCATTCGGCTGCAGCTTAGTGGAGTATATTGAGCTATAAGAGTCAGCAAACGTTTGCTTGATGATATTTTGGCTTACCGTTATTTGTCCCGTTGAAGTTTTAATCTGCAAGATCTTGGACTCCGATATCCTAGATCGGAGCTTCCTAGCCAATAGAGAATCCGGCTTGTTAGCCTTGGAATAAAATAAATGTTTGGTACGTCTGAGGGCTTTTTCCGTTTTATGGGATAGTACAGCGTTTAACTCTAGCCTACACTGATCTATCAGCTGGCGAAGTCTGGGAGAGGGGCGTGATTGGTTTGCTAAACTCAAAGTCCTGCAGCTTAGTGGTAAGTTCTTGCTCTTTAAGTTTACATTGTTTTTTAAAAGCAGAAGCCAGCTTAATGCAGGAGCCCCGGATAAAGGCCTTGTGGGCCATCCATACCCAGCCTATGCTCGAGTTGCCAGACCTGTTACACTCAAAGTAAAGGTGGAGATCTTTTGTTCCGATAGCTTTGGATTAGCGAGTAAAAGCTCATTTAGTTTCCAAGCATACAGTGTGGTTATATTCAAAGCTAAATCAATGTCTATGCTCACCGCCGCATGATATGACCAGGGGCAAACCCGAATTTCCACCCTCTTTAATCGGTCAAACAATGATAAATCGATCAGGAAGGTGTCGATGAGCGAATAGAATCGGTGGGTGTGGGAGTAATACGTATAGTCTCAGACCGTCTAGTGCTTTCTTAATTTGTCTTAGTTTGTTCGAATACCAGCCTGTGACCTGAGTACCCTAGCTGTCCAGATCTTGATCAAAGGTAAGGTTGAAATCCAATCCCATCACCATTGTATTACCAGAATGATGCTCTAGAAGCCTCACAATATGCAGTAGTAATTTATGTGGTGCATTGGTAGGAGCGTAAAAGGAAATGAGGGAGATTTTAGTCTCCAGAACTGTTCCATGGAGTATTACATAGTGTCCTTCCTTATCCACAACTTTAGATTCTACCTGAAGAGGAAGTTGTGATGAATAAGTATAGAGGCTCTAGCTTTCCTGGTAAACTGAGTAGAGGAATAGCATGTGGGATAATCTCATAAATTAAATAAGTTAATAAAAACTTTGTAAGCATTTACAGTTACAAATACTAAATATTCATAGTAACACAATGAATCCATCGAACACATCTTCCTACACCAGTCGTCTATCCTGGCACCTAGGGGAAGGAGGAATGGGCCTGCAACTCTTCCAAACAAAAAACAATAGGAAGGGGTTGACAAATTCCAAGGGAGGGACAAAAAAATCAACATATGAGTGGGAGTATCACCGGACTTAGAAAACATTATTTAGTAAGAACAGTAGAACCAGCAACCAAGTCACCAATTAGAAGAATCAAACATTGGTACTTAAAGATAGGTCGTAGGACTCGACATTCTGTCTCAAAAGCTTGGTGAAAAACAGTTCTTTGTTCAATAGGAAGCAAAAATCAACATAGCCGCACTCTTGTCCTCCTTGACATATGCACAGTCATGAGCCGCCTGCATCTGGGCCCTCTGAGGCTACCACGTCCTGCACATGGGTAGGCCGGCTCCAGGGTGTGGATGTAGCGCCTGAAACAGTAATCTCTGCAGTCTGGGTCCGAGCTTTGTAGGGGACAGTAGACCATTGCTGCTTGGGGTTGAGTCTCGGCCCTTCCCGCTTGATCTCTGATCTTCTTTCCCCCTCCTCAGGGACCATGTGAAGCGATTGAAGGATTGCCCAACCTTCCTCGTGCGAGCGGGCAGAGTTTGATTTGCCCTTATACTGGAATACCAGGCCAAAGGGGAAGCCCCACCGGTATTGATTGTTGTGTTGAATCAGCACTCCCAAGGCCAGCGTAATAGGGGAGAGGTACGCAAAGACAAGAAGTTGCGAATTATCAGGCCCTTTGATATCTGGGGTAATGATGTCGCGAACATAAAATTTTCGGTTCGAACCCGGCGAACCGCCATAGACTTCAATGGGCAGGTGGATTTTAAAACCCACAGGGACTCTTTCTGGCCACAATAGTGATGGGAAAGTTGTTTCAAGGGGACTAACACCTGGACTGTGGCATGCCGGAGGGGGATACATGGCAAAACTCCCACGGAAAATTACATAGTTGATGCAGAGTCTGGTTTTAAGCCATAAAGGGCATAAATCACCTAACATTCCTAAATGGTTTGGAAAAACATGCTTTAAAACATCAGGTATGATGTTGTATTGATCAGGTAGTGTAAGGGTTACACCCGCTTCACAGTAACAGACCAAACTTCCCGTTTAATGCACCGCAAACAACCGCAAGCAGTCAATTTGCACAACCGCAAACTCCCCATTTGCACAAGGTTGGATACCAAGCTAGCCATGTCCCGTTCCTTGTCATCACTGATGTCATTGAAGGTCTCTTCCTCCACCCAGCCACCAAGGGTCCCCAAAAGGTGACAACAAGCCCCCTGAGACGCCTGCTGTGTTTGGTCTTCCACCTCCTCAAAGCCACCTTCCTCCTCTGACTCCTCTTCTTCAGACTCCTCTCACTGCGTTGCCTCTCTCTGCATTATTATAAGGTGTGTTAAGTAGTACTACTCTTATCAGTTTAATACCTGTTACAGCACCTATCAGGGGGCGTGTATAAGGCCTGGATTTTTGGAACCGGGAGATGGAAAAAGATGCTTGGTTGGTCGTATCACTTCAATTTTGGGGCACGGCACGTGCAATCAAAGGTGCTACCAGATAGGAGTGGCGTGTTTGTAAGTACTACTCTTATCAGTTTAATACTTGTTACGTCGCCTATCAGGGGGCGTGTATAAGGCCAGGATTTTTGGAACCGACAGATGGAAAAAGATGCTTTGTTGTTCGTATCACTTCAATTTTGGGGCACGGCACGTGCAATCAAAGGTGCCACCAGATAGGAGTGGCGTGTTTGTAAGTACTACTCTTATCAGTTTAATACTTGTTACGTCACCTATTAGGGGGCGTGTATAAGGCCAGGATTTTTGGAACCGGGAGATGGAAAAAGATGCTTTGTTGGTCGTATCACTTCAATTTTGGGGCACGGCACGTGCAATCAAAGGTGCCACCAGATAGGAGTGGCGTGTTTGTAAGTACTACTCTTATCAGTTTAATACTTGTTACGTCACCTATCAGGGCACGTGTATAAGGCCTGGATTTTTGGGACCGGGAGATGGAAAAAGATGCATGGTTGGTAGTATCACTTCAAATTTGGGGCACTTTGTGACATTAGCTTTTTACGCTCAAACATGTCCTTTACAGGCACCTGACTATGGGCAGATGAGCAGGAACTGCTCAAGGCGAGAGACGGAGTGGCGGATGGTTGAGAGGGGGCAGGGAGGACAGCAGTGGTTGATGTGGCTGATGATGCTGGACCAGGAGGAGGATGGCGGCTTTGAATTTGTGTGCTGCTTGTACTCATGTGTTGGTCTGGAGTCACCCAAACATTAGGTCTCAACCTGTAGAGGATAAGGGAACCAGGCTACTCTAGACCTCATTCATCATTACAGGTTTTGACAGATCGGTACTTTGCGTGCAAGCTACTGTGTCAACAGATATGAGTGGCACTGTGCACTTGCAGAAGTTATATCATCCTCATCATCCTCCCCTGTATCTCTTTACCCCCTCCCTCATCATCCTCCCCTGTGTCTCTTCCCCCCCTCCCTCATCATCCTCACCTGTGTCTCTTTCCCCCCTTCCTCAGTACCCTCCCCTGTGTCTCATCCCCCCTCCATCATCATCCTCCCACCTCCCTCATCATCCTCCCCTGTATCTCTTTACCCCCTCCCTCATCATCCCCCCCTGTGTCTGTTTCCCCCCTCCCTCATCATCCTCCCCTGTGTCTCTTTCCCCCCTCCCTCATCATCTTCCCCTTTGTCTCTTCCCCCCTCCCTCATCATCCTCTTTGCCCCCTCCCTCATCATCCTCCGACCTCCCTCATCATCCTCCCCTGTATCTACCCCCTCCCTTATCATCCTCCCCTGTGTCTGTTTACCCCCTCCCTCATCATCCTCCCCTGTGTCTCTTTGCCCCCTTCCTCATCATCCTCCCCTGTATCTCTTTAACCCCTCCCTCATCATCCTCCCCTGTGTCTCTTTGCCCCCTTCCTCATCACCCTCCCCTGTGTCTCATCCCCCCTCCCTCATCATCCTCCCACCTCCCTCATCATCCTCCCACCTCCCTCATCATCCTCCCCTGTATCGGCATGGGCAATCAAAGGTGCCACCAGATAGGAGTGGCGTGTTTGTAAGTACAAGTACTACTCTTATCAGTTTAATACCTGTTACAGCACCTATCAGGGGGCGTGTATAAGGCCTGGATTTTTAGAACTGGGAGATGGAAAAAGATGCTTTGTTGGTCGTATCACTTCAATTTTGGGGCACAGCACGTGCAATCAAAGGTGCCACCAGATAGGAGTGGCGTGTTTGTAAGTACTACTCTTATCAGTTTAATACTTGTTACGTCACCTATCAGGGCACGTGTATAAGGCCAGGATTTTTGGAACCGGGAGATGGAAAAAGATGCTTGGTTGGTCGTATCACTTCAATTTTGGGGCACGGCACGTGCAATCAAAGGTGCCACCAGATAGGAGTGGCGTGTTTGTAAGTACTACTCTTATCAGTTTAATATCTGTTACAGCACCTATCAGGGGGCGTGTATAAGGCCTGGATTTTTAGAACTGGGAGATGGAAAAAGATGCTTTGTTGGTCGTATCACTTAAATTTTGGGGCACAGCACGTGCAATCAAAGGTGCCACCAGATAGGAGTGGCGTGTTTGTAAGTACTACTCTTATCAGTTTAATATCTGTTACAGCACCTATCAGGGGGCGTGTATAAGGCCTGGATTTTTAGAACCGGGAGATGGAAAAAGATGCTTTGTTGGTCGTATCACTTCAATTTTGGGGCACGGCACGTGCAATCAAAGGTGCCACCAGATAGGAGTGGCGTGTTTGTAAGTACTACTCTTATCAGTTTAATACTTGTTACGTCACCTATCAGGGGGCGTGTATAAGGCCATGATTTTTGGAACCGGGAGATGGAAAAAGATGCTTTGTTGTTCGTATCACTTCAATTTTGGGGCACTTTGTGACATTAGCTTCTTACGCTCAAACATGTCCTTTACAGGCACCTGACTATGGGCAGATGAGCAGGAACTGCTCAAGGCGAGAGACGGAGTGGCGGATGGTTGAGAGGGGGCAGGGAGGACAGCAGTGGTTGATGTGGCTGATGATGCTGGACCAGGAGGAGGATGGCGGCTTTGAATTTGTGTGCTGCTTGTACTCATGTGTTGGTCTGGAGTCACCCAAACATTAGGTCTCAACCTGTAGAGGATAAGGGAACCAGGCTACTCTAGACCTCATTCATCATTACAGGTTTTGACAGATCGGTACTTTGCGTGCAAGCTACTGTGTCAACAGATATGAGTGGCACTGTGCACTTGCAGAAGTTATATCATCCTCATCATCCTCCCCTGTATCTCTTTACCCCCTCCCTCATCATCCTCCCCTGTGTCTCTTCCCCCCCTCCCTCATCATCCTCACCTGTGTCTCTTTCCCCCCTTCCTCAGTACCCTCCCCTGTGTCTCATCCCCCCTCCATCATCATCCTCCCACCTCCCTCATCATCCTCCCCTGTATCTCTTTACCCCCTCCCTCATCATCCCCCACTGTGTCTGTTTCCCCCCTCCCTCATCATCCTCCCCTGTGTCTCTTTCCCCCCTCCCTCATCATCTTCCCCTTTGTCTCTTCCCCCCTCCCTCATCATCTTCCCCTTTGTCTCTTCCACCCTCCCTAATCATCCTCTTTGCCCCCTTCCTCATCACCCTCCCCTGTGTCTAATCTCCCCTCCCTCATCATCCTCCCACCTCCCTCATCATCCCCCACTGTATCTCTTTACCCCCTCCTTCATCATCCTCCCCTGTGTCTTTTTACCCCCTCCCTCATCATCCTCCCCTATGTCTCTTTGCCCCCTTCCTCATCATCCTCCCCTGTATCTCTTTACCCCCTCCCTCATCATCCTCCCCTGTGTCTCTTTGCCCCCTTCCTCATCACCCTCCCCTGTGTCTCATCCCCCCTCCCTCATCATCCTCCCACCTCCCTCATCGTCCTCCCCTGTATCTCTTCACCCCCTCCCTCATCATCATCCCCTGTGTCTCTTCCCCCCCTCCCTCATCATCCTCCCCTGTGTCTCTTTCCCCCCTTCCTCATCATCCTCCCCTGTGTCTCTTTTCCCCCTCCCTCATCATCTTCCCCTTTGTCTCTTCCTCAATTCCCTCATCATCCTCCCCTGTGTCTCTTTGCCCCCTTCCTCACCACCCTCCCCTGTGTCTCATCCCCCTCCCTCATCATCCTCCCATCTCCCACATCATCCTCCCCTGTATCTCTTTACCCCCTCCCTCATCATCCTCCCCTGTGTCTCTTCCCCCCTCCATCGTCATCCTCCCCTGTGTCTCTTTCCCACCTCCCTCATCATCCTCCCACCTCCCTCATCATCCTCCCCTGTATCTTTTTACCCCCTCCCTCATCATCCTCCCCTGTGTCTCGTTGACCCCTCCCTCATCATCTTCCCCTTTGTCTCTACCCCCCTCCCCCATCATCCTCCCCTGTGTCTCTTTTCCCCCTCCCTCATCTTCTTCCCCTTTGTCTCTTCCCCCCTCCCTCATCATCCTCCCCTGTGTCTCTTTGCCCCCTTCCTCATCACCCTCCCCTGTGTCTCATTTCACCTCCCTCATCATTCTCCCACCTCCCACATCATTCTCCCCTGTATCTCTTTAACCCCTCCCTCATCATCCTCCCCTGTGTCTCTTCCCCCTTCCACCATCATCCTCCCCTGTGTCTTTTTCCCCACTCCCTCATCATCCTCCCCTTTGTCTCTTTTCCCCCTCCCTCATCATCTTCCCCTTTGTCTCTTCCCCCCTCCCTCATCATCCTCCCCTGTGTCTCTTCCCCCCCCTCCCTCATCATCCTTCCCCATGTCTCTTTCCCCCCTTCCTAATCACCCTCCCCTGTGTCTCATCCCCCCTCCCTCATCATCCTCCCACCTCCCTCATCATCCTCCCCTGTATCTCTTTACCCCCTCCCTCATCATCCCCCTGTGTCTGTTTCCCCCCTCCCTCTTCATCCTCCCCTGTGTCTCTTTCCCCCCTCCCTCATCATCCTCCCCTTTGTCTCTTTTCCCCCTCTCTCATCATCTTCCCCTTTGTCTCTTCCCCCCCTACCTCATCATCCTCTTTGCCCCCTTCCTCATCACCCTCCCCTGTGTCTCATCCCCCCTCCCTCATCATCCTCCCACCTCCCTCATCATCCTCCCCTGTGTCTCTTTACCCCCTCCCTCATCATCCTCCCCTGTGTCTTTTTACCCACTCCCTCATCATCCTCCCCTGTGTCTCTTTGCCCCCTTCCTCATCATCCTCCCCTGTATCTCTTTACCCCCTCCCTCATCATCCTCCCCTGTGTCTCTTCCCCCTCCATCATCATCCTCCCCTGTGTCTCTTTCCAACCTCCCTCATCATCCTCCCCTGTGTCTCATCCCACCTCCCTCATCATTCTCCCACTTACCACATCATCCTCCCCTGTATCTCTTTACCCCCTCCCTCATCATCCTCCCCTGTGTCTCTTCCCCCTTCCACCATCATCCTCCCCTGTGTCTCTTTCCCCACTCCCTCGTCATCCTCCCCTGTATCTCTTTTCCCCCTCCCTCATCATCTTCCCCTTTGTCTCTTCCCCTTTCCCTCATCATCCTCCCCTGTGCCTCTTCCCCCCCTCCCTCATCATCCTTCCCCGTGTCTCTTTCCCCCCTTCCTAATCACCCTCTCCTGTGTCTCATCCCCCCTCCCTCATCATCCTCCCACCTCCCTCATCATCCTCCCCTGTATCTCTTTACCCCCTCCCTCATCATCCCCCCTGTGTCTGTTTCCCCCTCCCTCTTCATCCTCCCCTGTGTCTCTTTCCCCCCTCCCTCATCATCCTCCCCTTTGTCTCTTTTCCCCCTCCCTCATCATCTTCCCCTTTGTCTCTTCCCCCCCTACCTCATCATCCTCTTTGCCCCCTTTCTCATCACCCTCCCCTGTGTCTCATCCCCCCTCCCTCATCATCCTCCCACCTCCCTCATTATCCTCCCCTGTATCTCTTTACCCCCTCCCTCATCATCCTCCCCTGTGTCTTTTTACCCCCTCCCTCATCATCCTCCCCTGTGTCTCTTTGCCCCCTTCCTCATCATCCTCCCCTGTATCTCTTTAGCCCCTCCGTCATCATCCTCCCCTGTGTCTCTTTGCCCCCTTCCTCATCACCCTCCCCTGTATCTCATCCCCCCTCCCTCATCATCCCCCCACCTCCCTCATCATCATCCCCTGTATCTCTTTACCCCCTCCCTCGTCATCCTCCCCTGTTTCTCTTCCCCCCCTCCCTCATCATCCTACCCTGTGTCTCTTTCCTTCTTCCTCATCACCCTCCCCTGTCTCATCCCCCCTCCCTCATCATCCTCCCACCTCCCTCATCATCCTCCCCTGTATCTCTTTACCCCCTCCCTCATCATCCTCCCCTGTGTCTCTTCCCCCCTCCATCATCATCCTCCCCTGTTTCTCTTTCACACCCTCATCATCCTCCCCTGTGTCTCTTTCCCCCCTCCCTCATCATCCTCCCCTGTGTCTCTTTGACCCCTCCCTCATCATCTTCCCCTTTGTCTCTTCCCCCCTCCCTGATCATCTTCCCCTGTGTCTCTTTTCCCCCTCCCTCATCATCTTCCCCTTTGTCTCTTCCCCCTCCCTAATCATCCTCCCCTGTGTCTCTTTGCCCCCTTCCTCATCACCCTCCCCTGTGTCTCATCCGCCCTCACTCATCATCCTCCCACCTCCCACATCATGCTCCCCTGTATCTCTTTACCCCCTCCCTCATCATCCTCCCCTGTGTCTCTTCCCCCCTCCATCATCATCCTCCCCTGTGTCTCTTTCCCCCCTCCCTCATCATCCTCCCCTGTGTCTTTTGCCCCCTCTCTCATCATCCTCCCTTGTGTCTCTTTTCCCCCTCCCTCATCATCTTCCCCTTTGTCTCTCCCCCCCCCTTCCTTATCATCCTCCCCTGTGTCTCTCTGCCCCCTTCCTCATCACCCTCCCCTGTGTCTCATCCCCCCTCCCTCATCATCCTCCCCTGTATCTCTTTACCCCCTCCCTTATTATCCTCCCCTGTGTCTGTTTCCCCCTCCCTCATCATCTTCCCCTTTGTCTCTTCCCCCCTCCCTGATCATCTTCCCCTGTGTCTCTTTTCCCCCTCCCTCATCATCTTCCCCTTTGTCTCTTCCCCCTCCCTAATCATCCTCCCCTGTGTCTCTTTGCCCCCTTCCTCATCACCCTCCCCTGTGTCTCATCCGCCCTCACTCATCATCCTCCCACCTCCCACATCATGCTCCCCTGTATCTCTTTACCCCCTCCCTCATCATCCTCCCCTGTGTCTCTTCCCCCCTCCATCATCATCCTCCCCTGTGTCTCTTTCCCCCCTCCCTCATCATCCTCCCCTGTGTCTTTTGCCCCCTCTCTCATCATCCTCCCCTGTGTCTCTTTTCCCCCTCCCTCATCATCTTCCCCTTTGTCTCTCCCCCCCCTTCCTTATCATCCTCCCCTGTGTCTCTCTGCCCCCTTCCTCATCATCCTCCCCTGTGTCTCATCCCCCCTCCCTCATCATCCTCCCCTGTATCTCTTTACCCCCTCCCTTATTATCCTCCCCTGTGTCTGTTTCCCCCTCCCTCATCATTCTCCCCTGTGTCTCTTCCCCCCTTCCTCATCATCCTCCCCCCTCCCTTGATGATAAGGGGGGGAAGAGACACAGGGAAAAGTGTGAGGGGTGTTAGGGTAAGGGGTGTTAGGGATAAGGGTGAGGGGGTTAGGTGTTATGGTGAGGGGTGTTAGGGCTAAGTGTGAGGGGTGTTAGCGATACGTGTAAGGGGTGTTAGGGTGAGGCATGTTAGGAATAAGTGTGAGGGGTGTTAGGTCTTAGGGATAAGTGTGAGGGGTGTTAGGGTTAGGGTAAGGGGTGATAGGGATAAGTGTGAGGGGTGTTAGGGTTAGGGTGAGGGGTGTTAGGGTTAGGTGTTAGGGTGAGGGGTTTTAGGGATAAATGTGAAGGGTGTTAGGGTTAGGGTGAGGGGTGTTAGGGATAAGTGGGAGGTTTGTTAGGGTTAGGGTGAGGGGTGTTAGGGATAGGTGTTATGGTGAGCGGTGTTAGGGATAAGTGTGAGGGGTGTTAGGGTTAGGTGTTAGGGTTAGGTGTTAGGGATAAGTGTGAGGGGTGTTAGGGTTAGGGTGAGGGGTGTTAGGGATAAGTGTGAGGGGTGTTAGGGTTTGGTGTTAGGGTTAGGTGTTAGGGATAAGTGTGAGGGGTGTTAGGGTTAGGGTGAGGGGTGTTAGGGTTAGGTGTTAGGGTGAGGGGTGTTAGGGATAAGTGTGAGTGGTGTTAGGGTTAGGGTGAGGGGTGTTAGGGAGAAGTGTGAGGGGTGTTAGGGTTAGGGTGAGGGGTGTTAGGGCTAGGTGTTAGGGTGAGGGGTGTTAGGGATAAGTGTGAGGGGTGTTAGGGTTAGGGTGAGGGGTGTTAGGGATAAGTTGGAGGTTTGTGAGGGTTAGGGTGAGGGGTGTTAGGGATAGGTGTTACGGTGAGCGGTGTTAGGGATAAGTGTGAGGGGTGTTAGTGGTGTCCTTGCAGCAGAGATCAAAAGAGTCATTCAAGACTGTATTGCACACTGTGTACAGTAGCCTAGCTATGGTTTTCCCTATTGATGCAGTATCACCTACACTCAGCCTCCTCTCAGTAAGACTGCAAGTTAGTTATGATTCCAAAATGGCTGCTGTCCATGAGTTAAAAGGCTTTGGAAGGGAGTGTATGCTACTGATTGGCTGGAATGTGTCTGCTGACTGTGACATGCAGGGTCAAAGTTTGCTCAATGATAAAGTATAGGGGGCGGGTGGAATATCATATGTTCGCTGTTCGCCGCGAACGCGAACATGCAATGTTCGCCGGGAACAGTCCACCGGCGAACTATTCGGGACATCTCTAATCTGGGGATTTTCTGGCTGCTGCTAACACCAAATCTCTTGTTTGTTGCCAAGGGAATTGGATGATAACATCCTTGGACACCACCAAGTTTCTTCTCACCTATGGGCCCTTTCAATTTCCAGCCGCGAGTCCGGGACCTCCGGTAATATCATGGCAAGTGTCTCTGAGATGTATTTCTTCAGATTCTGCACCGCTCTGGTAAAACCTCTGATTCTTATGTTGTGACGTCTAGAGCGGTTCTCCAGGTCCTTGTTCTTATCTTCCAAAGTAGATATGCGTGAGGAGTTCTGATGTATCTCCGACCTATTCCGCCCCTGAACCTCAAGGATCTGATCGGCAATGGTCTCCTCAAGAAAAAGTGGGTCGTTTGGCCCAGATCATGTATATCCTTCTTGATGCCTTCAATAGTTTTGGTCATTATGCTTGAAATAGACCCTTGATCTGAGCCATTCAGCTTTTAGAGAGGTTCATGTTGGAATGAGGCGGGCCCAAATGGCTCTCATCCTCCGATTCTCCCGAAGGATCTGATGCCATCTCCTTTGTTGCTCCTGGAGGCTTGCAAAAATCTGTACTTCTCTTTGTTGGTAGGGCTCTCTTGTTTCTCCCCATCATCATGTACTCAGGGCGATGAGTTGACTAAGGAATCAGAGCGGCTGAGTGCACAGAGTCTTGGCAGGCGGTCGGAATCTTTTTAGTAAGTCAGTTGTCCAATGTTTATAGGGTTACCAGCTATGGAACTTTGTGCTACTGTGCTAGCGATCCATTAGGGTACCCCGCCCAAAATGAGTCTTAGTCCCAAGTGCGCATTATTTTAGGCATTGGACTTGGTGGACACATGCGCTTGATAGAGATAAATGTGCAGTATAAATGGTGTTGAAGAAGCGGCCAATCAGGCACCATAAAAAAAAAAAAAAATGTGGAGACCCCAAATGCAGGAGTGCAGCGGAAGTGCAGCTGTTCCTGATAACGCTACGCTTTTTCTTTTTCCGTTCTTTTTTTTTTTTCTTCAAGGTAGTTCAGGCCCCAATTTAATACATAATCTGCGCCAGCCTATCTGCTAATCCGGTGGCAATATAGCAGGGAACCGTCTTGAAAAAGTGTAAAAATGAATGAATATTGTGCACAATGAATATTGTGCAATCCCATAGCAGTCAAGTAGTATGATGGTTGCAGGCAGGCCAGTAGAGTTGCAGGCAATAATAATGTTGTCCACTGGGTGGCAGCAGTGCCCCTCTGAAACTCCTAATAGTGGGAGATCTTGTAAAGAGACGTCTTTAAATTGCTTATTATTCTTATCTATAGTCCTGTTTCATACAGCTCTGTCATTGACAACCCAGTTACATGTCAGGCAGTTCTGGCACAGGTCAGGCAGATGATTTTATTTATCTATTTATGTATGACGGGCTCTGCAGTAGCAGGGCAAGCAGACTCCCGGAGTTGTGCCTGCTTTACCCTTTTCCAAAATGACGGTGCCCGGTAATGCTGTCCTAGCTTTCAGGCCTAAAGTGACTTCTGCCCTAGGCTCAGCTAGCCCAAGGGGGTAGTGGTGTGGTAAGCTCAGGTCTTCATCCATCTCAGGTAATGCTGGACTCTCCTTGCCTTGCCTCCCCTTACTGGTGCCCCGCACAAAATGGCAGGCTGCTTTTTGGGGGGCTTTGTCTTCTAAGCAATGGCGGTGTCTGGGCGCCGTCCTCAGGGCTCCTCACCTCTCAGGTCTCACCAGATGGTACAGGGGGTCCTCCGCCGTCACTTTCAGGACCTGCCGCCTCACCACCTCCTTCAGGCGACAGTCCTCTTTCCTCTCTGGGCCCTGATGAGTCTAGCATCGCGGGCTCCTCTTGAGGTATCCCAGTCTTCCGTCCTCCTCTCCTGTCCTCCGGAACCTTCTCGAAGGGTAGCAGGGAGCTCACTCTGAGGGAGGCCAGATGGGATAGACCTCTACCACACGGTGGACACTAGGAGGTCTTTTCTGGGCACTATTTATTTCCAGACAGACCCTGGCTACTCCTGGAGCTTAGCAGCTTGTACTTTTGGCTAAATTGCCTCCAATTTGGGTCTAAAAAAAATGCTTTTTTCTTTTATTTTGATGCTTTAGTGCAGAGCAGCAGCGAAGCACGTCTGCTCTCTCTGCCAGCTGGGCACTCCCCAGAAGTCAATATTTGAAATGGCTTGCTAAGTAGGCAAAATGATTCTCATCAGGTGGACCATTTTGACCCACCCAAATCCTCAAGAAGATCTCTTCTTCCAATACAGTGTTGATAAAGTGCCACGTACTAGCACAATGACATTGAAAAATGAGCTGGGGCTTCTTGTAGTTGTTTGGAGAAAGGATGCATGAACAATTGGCTTCTTAATGCCTGGGCGCACATAGATTGGCGCTTGCGCAAGGGGGCGGGATTCAACTCATTTTGCAGGCTTCTGCAGTCTCTGCATCGGACATCGCATGGAATGGACGCAGATCCTGCTTGCTCCAGACATAGTGGCATAAGTGGAATAGGGTGTCGGGTGTGTGTCCCCAACTTAGGCGTATCGCAGGGTAGGTGTGTCGGTAAGATGATCCATGGATTTGTAGTAGGTTCTTATGGGTAGTCCTACTGGATGTTCTTTTTTACCCCTGTCTGGAGGTGGTCCAGACTGGGATGTCAGGTATGGTGATTCCCTGTTTCAGGGTTAGGCAATGCTTTGGCTTCTATTGATGTGAACTGGGATCTGCAGCTTTTCTTGGGGCTCTGTTCACGTCAGTGCCCGAGAAAAAGAGAAATGCAAAGGTGGAGTGGAAAAAGCGCACAATGCCTTCAGTAGTCCCAATGTTATGGGATAATGTTTGGTCTGAAGCTCTTAATGTTGGTCTCTCTTATGTAGAAATGTTATTTATATATACACTGTACTGATGGCAGACAGATAGATATATGCTATGTATCTATCAATTGGCTGGTTGCCATTCAGATCTGTTCTCAGTGGCAGTGAGGTAGACTAGTACTGTGGATATGGCCACCTGTTGATGTTGCAGTTTTGCTGTAATCATAGTGTCTAAACAGCCATGGATCCTTCAAACGCACCCCAAATGAATGAGATGGAAACCAGGGTTGATAAACAGGTTTTATTCGTAAAATGCCGCAGATACAATATACACAGTAGTGCGTCTTTGGTGTATGTCATATACAACGGATAAAACAAAGAAAAAAGTAAAAGTAAAAACAAACTCTAAAATGTTTTTAAAACCTATAAAAACTTTGGTAGATTGGTGCACAAAAATGATGTCTTCACTTTCTTTGAGTTGTTGGAGATGATATTTATGTGTAAATACACTTCATCAAACACGTTTCTCTGTTTTGCTGACGGCTTCCTCAGTGATAATGATATAAATGTTGGTATTGGTAGTACCCTGTTGGGACTGAGTAAATGGATAAGAAAAATAAATAATTGACTGCTGCCCTTTGGGATCAATCACTTTAGTGATGTCTGGCCATTAGTATTCTGATAGCAATTTATGAATTATCCCTTTGTTGATTTGCATATGCTTTTGTTATGATGTTAGTGTAATGATCTATGCACAATATATATCGCCCTAGTTAAATTGTGGGAAAGAAAGTTAAGCCTAGGGGAGACGCTGGTGTCTTAGTCTATGTCTGATGGTGTGGTGCCTGACATACCACTCATGTAGAGCTAAAATGTGTATTGGTACAACTACAACGAAATGTATATACATACACTGTAGTGGGTATTATGATATGTGTGTGCTGATATGGGGCATAGCACACCACTAATGCACACGAGTTTGTTTTTACTTGTTTACTGTTTTATCCGTTGTATATGACATACACCAAAGACGGACTAGTGTGTATATTTTATCTGGGCATTCTACGAATAAAACCTGTTTATCAACCCTGGTTTCAATCTCATTGATTTGGGGTGCGTTTGAAGGATCCATGGCTGTTTAGACCCTATCATTACAGCAAAACTGCAACATCAACAGGTGGTCATATCCACAGTACTAGTCTACCTCACTGCCACCGGGATTTTTGCACTGTGAGAACAGATCTGAATGGCAACCAGCCAATTGATAGATACTTTTCTACATAAGAGAGACCAACATTCAGAGCTCCAGACCAAACATTATCCCATAACTATGGGACTACTGAAGGGATTGTGCACTTTATCCACTCCACCTTTGCATAGTGGCATAAGTACTTTGTAAAACTACATTAATCACTTACCCAGTTTATCCACACATAAGGGGCTTTGTGTGTGTGTGTGCGTGCGTGTTGTGCTTGCAGGGGGTTTATTCCTTTATTCAGTTTGCATGGTTTACTGCTGAGTGCTCCATCACGGATGCTTCTGAGCTGGATCATTTACAGGCATTGGTTAGGTCTAGGGTCCTGTGCCATGGGGTTAGATGGGTGCAGGACAGGCAGAGGTCATCCCAGGCTATGGATGAGGACCTTCTGAACATGGCTCAGGCCAAGCCTATGGTGGCTGGTGTCCTGGGTGCCTTTGGAGAGGTCAGTGGGACAGTCAGTCACCCCAGTCACACAGAGCCAGGCTGCAGCACCACATTAGGTTATAGTGCCAGGATGACCACAGGGGCCATGTGTAAGGTCAGGATCTAAGGGCAGTGCCAGTGACTGCCTAGCACTCCTTTCACCACCAAGCACTTTGCCCCAAGGTCTATGCCAGCACCCTAGTACAAGGCACACCCTAGCACCACCCTGTGCAAAAGGCGTAAGGGGTAATCAAAAAGCAAGGAGCTCCAACAAAGCTCCTACAGCCCTGCACTATTCTGATCCTGCGATCCCCATTTCTGCATGTAGTAACAGCAGTTCTGGTGCTTTGCAGGGATGATGCAACAACAGTGCAGAGCTTGGCAAGAACAGCCAGATTGTGATTGACGGAGTGCCTGAGACGGCCAAGGCAGCACGACAGGTGCGTCCCTGACACTGACGTAGACTGTAGGCTGGTAGGTCCGGCAGGGCCATCATACCCTGGCCATATGATGGACTCCGAACATCCCTCAGGGGTGGAGCAGAGTGCCTGGACATTGGTGCACAGGCAACGGAGGGCTAGTGATTGTTCCTCTGGCATTTGCAGGTCAAGGGAAAGGTCCAGATCAAGGAGCAAAATATCTTGCTGTTACATAGTTACATAGTTACATAGTAATTGAGGTTGAAAAAATACTTTCAGTCCATCAAGTTCAACCTTTTAAGATCTCCTCTGATCTGCAATATGTGGATTAGTTATTAATTAATTAGTTGTTAAGTAATTGTTAAATAATTATTAATCAACAATTATTAATATTTTTTTAATTAATAATTAATAGATCCAAAGGAAGGCAAACAGAAAAAAAAACAAGTGAAACGTAGCTAATCGTCTCAAAGGGGAAAAAATAATTAATTCCTGACTCCAGATACTGAAGATCGGATTCCTCCCTGGATCAATATTCTCTGTCTAATTATCCAGGATAACCCTGAATTCCCTTTTTAATTAGAAATAAATCCAGTCCCCTTTTAAAGTTATCTATCAAATTCCACATATTAACCACCCTTACTGTGTAGAACCCTTTTCTTTCTTTAAGGTGGAATCTTTTTACTTCTAACCTCAAGGGATGTCCTCTTGTCAGTTCAAAACCTCTAGGCACAAAAAGCTCCCTTCACAAATCTTTATACTGACCCTGGATGTATTTATATAAGTTAATCATATCCCCTCTTAGATGCCTTTTTTCTAGAGAAAATAAGCTTAATTTGGTTATTCTTTCTTCATGACTTAGCCTCTCCATTCCCCTTATTAGTTTTGCTCCATTAAGATTATAAATTTGCAAGGCTATGTTTCCTTCCCAGATGCAAAACTTTATATTTATTCATATTAAATCTCATCTGCCCATTCCTCAATTTTATGTAAATCCCTTTGGAGGGAAAGTGCATCATTATCTGATTTAATTACCTTGTACAACTTCGTGTCATCATGAAAAATGGAGACACTACTTTCAAGTCCCACCTCTAAGTCATTTATAAATATGTTAAAAAGGAGAGGACCTAATACTGAACCCTGAGGAACCCCACTTATCACATTAGTCCAATCGGAGTATGTTCCATTTACAACAGCCCTTTGCTTCCTGTCTTTTAGCCAGCTCTCAATCCATGAGCAGATATTTACTGCAATTCCTGTATCCCTTGGTTTGCACAATAGTCTCCCATGTGGCACTGTATAAAAAAAAAAGACTACATCCACTGAGTTGCCTTGATCCAGGTAACCTCCTCATAGAAACGAATTAGATTTGTTTGACATGACCTATCCCTCATAAATCCATGTTGACTCCTACTTATAATCTTGTTCAAATAGACATATTCTTGTATATTATCCTTTATTAACCATTCTAAATGCTTCCCCACTACAGAAGTGAGACTCACTGGTCTATAATTCCCCGGATTTGTTCTTGCTCCCTTCTTAAATATAGATTTTACATCTGCTTTTTTCCAGTCATTGAGTAGAGACCCTGTGTTGAGTGAAACTTGAAAAATTAAATATAATGGTTTGGCTATTACAGAACCCAGTTCCCTCAGTACCCTTGGATGCATTCCATCAGGACCCGGGGCTTTATTAACATTAATTTTTTTAACCTGTTTTGGATTACTTTCTGCGTTAACCAATTATTCGGCAAAGGTAGTGTTGCCCCATTATGTTGAAGTTCCCCAAACACTGGTACCTCCCTTGTGTATAACAAAGAAAATAACCTATTTAGCTCATCTGCCTTTTCCTGGTCACTAATTTTCAGATGATCTGTGACACATCGTAATGTTCCTATAGCTTACTTCCTCTCCTTCTTCCCATTAATATACTTAAAAAATATTTTAGGGTTAGTCTTACTCTTTTCCAACTAATTTTAACTTTTCTATTTTAGCCAGTCTAATAGCCCTTTTGCAAGCCTTGTTGATTTCCTTTTACTCCCGTAAAGCAGGCTCTGTCCCCTCTTGTTTGTATAATTTAAATGCCTGTTTTTTACTCCGTATCTTGATCTTGAAATCATTATTAAGCCACATTGGATGTGATTTAATACTTTTACTTTTATTCCCACTTGGTATATTGTGATAAGTATGTTTTTTCGTAAGGATTTAAATGTTGTCAATTTATATTTAGTATTTTTACCTATCAGTTCTCTGTCCCAGTCTATACTTTGTATTGCTGCCCTTAGACAGTTAAAATCTGCCCTTTTAAATTAAGAGTTTTTGTTGGCCCCCTTAAAGTTGCAGCTGCACATGCGCAGGATCAGAAAGAGGGCAGAGCCCATGGAGGGCCAGACGATCACAGTCTCTGGAGCAGCAGGAGGGAAACAGGGATGTCCCGTTGGTGGCTTCTACACCAATGCGTCCATAGGCAGAGCTCCCAAAGTCATCCCAGGTGGGGGGAGGTCAAAAGGGGGAGTCAGGACCCAGTGGGTCTCATTTCATCGGGTCACTTAAGTGCCTCCTATTAGCACACAATATCCCAATTAACGATCTTGGGATTGGGGCATGAGTGTTCTTGGTAAGAATGCGTGGTCTGAACACGGCCCCTCGGCTGGAGTACAGTCGGCAGCGGCCGATGCTGCAGTACCATAAGTTGGTTCCCAGCCGCCTCATGCCTTCGGGTGAGTTAGCAATTTTGGGAAGGTGTCAGATGAGACTCACCATTGTTTGCGCTCTGGACAACCTGGGGGCACACATGTCCCAGGAAATAAAAGAAAAAATATGACGCTGGGAATTCATAGAGCTGTTCTCTCTATTACCACTGTCGCTGCAAAAGGATCCCAACGATAGAGTCAATACCTGGCTGCAGGCCATCTCGATCATAACCTGCGTCATGGAGGAGCAGCATCCCAAACAGTGCTCAGGGATGTTTGTAAACTTAGATTAGGAACTACGAGGGCATGGCCTGGTGGAGGTATGACAAGGAGTTTCCTCAATGCATGGATCCAGGCCAGCAATGGCCTAGAGCGACAAGGCAGTGGCCTATTGGCTAAACATCAAGACTCCCATAAGAGCCATGCCACCCTTTTGGAACAATCTCGGCAAAGCCAAGAGCCCGACACAGCAGCCTCTCCAGGTTGTAAGACCTGTTACACCTTCAATGAGGGCATTTGCAAGTGGGCACCAAACTGCCGCTTCAGACATGCTTGCTCAAACTGCGGAGAGGAACACGCATGGCGAAGCTGGGCATCGAAGCAGCTTTTAGGCTACTGCCGGTGCATCCTTCCAGCCATCAGCTGCTGGGTTGTTTCATCGATGGCAACTATTTCATTGACAGCTGTCCGCCAATGGGGTGCTCCATATTGTGCCCTTACTTTGAGGCATTCAGTACCTTCCTTCAGTGGGCAGCGTGTGATAGATGTTCCTCCAAAGATGTATTAAAACTGGCAATGTCCTTTTGGTAGCCCTAGGCAAAGGTGTGATGGCTCTGGAAGAGCCACCAGCATCTGAAAGGTAGAAAGTGCGTTCTTCATCCTGAATAAGATTACAGTAAACTGGTGTAGCCAGAAGGAAATTATGAAGCTGATTTCCCTTTATTGACTCTACCAATACCATTTAGAGAGGTCTAGGGTGGTCAGGTAGGTAACTGTGCTTAATTGAACACCTAGTCCATATGTGCAATAGGTTAATGATCTGTTTTGTTTTTTTCAATGCGTTTACAATATTCCACACAAAACCAAGTGCACCCATCCTTCTTAGGAATTAAAACTCAGGGACTCCTAGAATACTATATGGCTCAATAATTTTGAATTGCAGCATTTAGCTCAGTGCTTTGTAAATGCTGTCCCTGACTGTCTCAGGGACCTGTAGGAAAGCATCTTTAGAGGGGACAGTTAGTGTTGAGCACATCATAAGAGGTAAGCGTGGTGCACCCAAGAAGGCCAGAAAGTAATTTAGGGAAGTGGGCTAGTATAATCTGTAGCTGTTGCTGCTGGGAATTCATTAAATTCGTAGACTGGATAATGAATTCTGCCTGGTACGCAGGTCTCAGAGGTTCTAATAAGGGTTTAGCTGTTTCAGTACATATTTTTATATAAAAACAATTTTACTTATTTTTTGAATTACTAAACGTAAAATAGGGAAAAAAAAATTAAAAAGCAAAGCAAATCAATAAATGAAAAAATAATTTAATAAACACACATTTTTTTGAAACATTTATTTGCAATTATTCTTTATATCTTTGATCCATTTTGATTTCTTCACAATGTTACTTTCTTTGGATGTTGAGTCCTTGTAAACTAATAAACTTCTCTTGCACTTGCAGAAGTAAATCCCCATTGTGCAACTACAAAATTACTGTGTATTTCAAGTCTGATTCCACGTCAGCACTACATTATAGCAGTATATAAATGTGCAAGGTACATCTAATATATAACCAATGCATTTAACATTTAAAAAATTGATGTTGCAATAGAAGCTTGAAAATGTTAAAAAAGTTAGAAAATTATTAACATTAAGTTTAATAATAAAACATGAGATGTTAGATAATTATTAATTTTTAATTCATCAGAGTTTATTTTTGGTTGACCTAAATAATATGGCAGTGTACAAAAGTGTAAACCAGTACAAAGCCTTTAGCAATTATTAATACTTACATTTCAAAGATCTAAACAACCGGTTCAGAGCTGACTTCACATCTTTATTTTTTAAGCTGTAAATCAGTGGGTTTAGTAAGGGGACAGCAACTGTGTTGAAGAGAGATAGCAGTTTACTGTAGTTCAAACTGTTTGCATTTGCTGGTTTAATATATTGGTAGGTGACGATTAAATAAAAAAGTATGACAACTGTGAGTTGTGAGGAACGTGTAGAAAGCTTTACGTCTCCCAGTGCTTGTGCGGATCTTCAGGATGCTGTCAATGATGAAAGCATAAGAGATAAAGGTGAAAATGAATGGGATCATAGCTACAACACAAAGTGATATTGTGTTGATTAAGACCTTCAGTGTAAATGTGTCACTGCAAATGATTGTTGTCAGAGGCACAAAGTCACAGAAGAAGTGATTTATAACATTGGATCTATAGCAGGAATTGCTCATCACCACTAGAAATGGTGCCATTGCTATAAAACCTAATAACCAACAGATAATGGCCAACAAACCACAGATTCTCTGGTTCATGACCATATGATAGCGCAAGGGGTTACAGATGGCCACATATCTATCATAACTCATGGTTGTCAATAGGAAGAACTCATCCATTGTCACTGATGAAAACATAAACATCTGTCCTAAGCATTTGGATCGAGAAACAGTATTGTCTCTTGATATAAAAATGGCAAATACCATATGTAGGGCAATAGTGGTAGAGGTCATATCCAAGATAGACAAGTTCCCCAAAAAGAAATACATAGGAGTGTGCAGATTAGTGTCTAGGCCGACAAGTAGAAAGATTGTCATGTTACCACCAAGAGTGGTGAGATAAATTAGCAAAACCAGAAAGAAAATAGAGACCTGGACCTCAGGGACATCTGAAATTCCCTTAATGATAAAATATGTCACCATTGTGTCGTTTTTCTTGTCTAAGCTTTCAGAAGTAACTGGACCCTAAACAGAAGGAGAGGAAATCATTTGTCATTTAATAATTCAAAGTAAGTCAAAGTAAAATACTTTTTGTCCAAACTCTTTTAGAATGAAAATGTATAGCGTTGTAGCGTCTAAAAACTTTCTGAAATATAACCTCAATGACTGTAATCTGATTTGTTATCCTTTGTCATCTACAGAGTCAAATCAAAACATTTTCTTTTGCCTAACATAAGAGAGAATGAAGATCTAAATTTGTAGTTTTGTGGCATCTGCAAAATATCTTAATAAAAAAATATTTGCATGATTTGTCTGATGCATATCTTGGATGCTAACAAGAAATTGATTGGTTAACAATTTATGTTTCATTTATAACAGTGGTTGTGGCTCCAAATACAGATGCAGACCTCAATAGACTGATGGGAGGCAATATAAAAGCATTATACACTGTCCAAAGTTTCTGAAAAATATATTATTTATTTCTAAATCAGTACTTTAGGAAGATAAATGTATTCAGGATATTTCTGTTTGAGCATCATTTAGAAAATAAAAATATCTGAGCCATTGACTGACTTATCTATATTCAATCAAGGTTACTACAGGATTTGGTGTATAACAACCCTGAGCACTGGAGCTAAATTAACCTATGTATTTTTGTTTTCAGCAAAATATATATGTTCTTACCAAACCATGTAAATAATTATTTAATTATTACTTCACTTAATTTAATTATCACTGCACTTGTAGCTTCTATCTGGAGAAATTGTCAAAATCTAAATTGTCAAGATCTGCAAAACAAAATGTCATCTCTACATATGAATATTATTTCCTGCCACTATAATAGTCATTATATGTTGCCTTTATGTAATTACCTATAATTAATTAGCCCTTAATATTTTTTTAGTACATTGAGTTATTTTTTTAATAAATGTATCCACTAAATCTGGCATTAGATCCCACTTAGTTGGTGATGAAGAAACCATAGAGGGAGTATACTGGATCAGAAGGAATGTTGAAGAATCATCCAGATCTTGAGCCACATTCAATTGAGATCCGGAAGCCCGGAAGTGAGGCCCCAAGCTATTTTGCTATTCAATTGGTGTCTATTTGTGGTTTCGGAATGGTTAAACTCGTAACTTACACTTTCCCAAAGCCTTTGATCTTTCACGGCCGCAAGACTTCCGATCGCTAAAATCGCTAATCGCTATTCAGTTGCAAAAATTGCTTAACACTGTAGCTGCAATAAAGCCCGCAAACGCCAAATGACGGCCCAATGCTTACGGGTTCCAAATAGGACCTGCAAAGTGTTTACAGACTAGTTTATAACACTGAAAATGACACTATAAAGACACCAACACACTTTAAAATATGGGGAAAGCAATGGAAGACATTAAAATTTAATTCACAACAAATCCCAAACCTCAAATATTGCAAAAAATACAATTTTATTTTTCACATAGGTTGTAATGGTCAAGCATATGCCAATATGACAAAACATGCTGAAAGCTATTAAAGACACACTACCTCATTAAATTGCAGCACAAATACCTGCAAATGGCTGACATAATAAACCTTTCACAATTACCCAAGTACCCTAAAAATACAAAGATCATATACATTTGACTCATCACATCTACATTGGGATAACAAATAATGGCCAAATTACACTGTCACATGGCATATATCAAGTACATGGGGAACATTTCACATATGGTTGTTCCGTCCCTCAGTTATACCCCGACTCCCTGTGACCCTATGGACTGCAGCACACCTACTAATGTCTGTGCGTATCCAGAAGGTTTGCATGCCAAAGATACTGGAGTGGGTTGCCAGTTCCTTCTCTAGTGGACTGTGATTTGTCTGACCTCTCAGCTATCACCTGCCCACCTACAGTGGCCCTACATGGTATAGCTGACAGCTTCATTCAGGTACACAAGTCCATTCACCACCACCACATAGCAATCCACAAGGGGACCAGGGGAACATACACCAAACTAACCTACTCTAACCCATCAGGAAGGGCCGCAGAAACACATGGAGGTTGAACAGAGGCACGTGGATCAACAGCCAATTCAACTCCATCAGGGGTAATCTCCGCTATACTCATCCTGGAAGGTCCCACACCATGTGCCCAGATGTATACCCATTCCCATTTGGTGACCTCCCATTAAGTTTTGCTATTAATCAATTCACATCATCACCTGCCATATTGCTATCAGTCCTTTAGGGGAATGTTGAAACTCCACAGTATAACTAATTGGACTTTTCATGTATATTAACCCTTTGTTATTAATATATCTTATATATATTATGATATAATATCTAATGCTATTATTACTATTTTAATTCTTATTGTTATGTCATGTCTATTGCATAGTAACTTGGGCTCATTAGTTTACATAGATATACAAATGTGACACAAATGGGATGTATGTGGATGTCCCAAAACCCCAACCATTGACAACACACTGACACGGTGTGAACAGAATAACAAAGCTTTATTTCATACACAGAGCACAATCAGGAATGGACAAGACTGTGCATTAATATAATTGGTGTGGTGTGGGTGGATACCGGATGGGCAACAGGTTGTGCTTGTGAACAAGGGGATTTTCAAAGGGGGTAATGTCGTAGTCTAGAATAAGCAGGATGCATAACACCTACCATGGTGACATGTGGTCACTACACCACTGCAACCGGAACCTTGTGAGAAAAAATATCATCAGAAATCACTCCACGTAATTGGAGAAACCAGTCATGTGCATAGCCCTTACAACTTATATCTGCTGAATTAAAAAGATGAACATAATCATGTATAATGTCATACAGATCTAATTCACACACAGTGTCTGTGTCAGATATTAAGGAATTATCAGAAATATATTAGCAGAATATGTGACACAGAAGGAGGAGGTTGAGGAACATGCCTTCATGGTCGTGAGATTGGGTATTAACACCTACAGAGACAATAACAAGATATCAATCAGAACACTATTTGGATTGACTTCAACACCTCATCTCAATCCACATTGAACATCAATTGCAGAAATATTCAACATAACCATACATGTACACACGCTGTAGCCAGCCATTAGTATGTCAATATTAATACAAAATTATATTCATTGTGGAGTGTGGATGAGGAGGCCTTAGGGCAGTGGTTCTCAATCCTCTCCTCAGGAGCTATCAGACAGGCCATGATTTATGGGAAACAATAAATGAGGCAAATAGTATTCAACAGGTGGTGGAGCCTCGAATTGCTTCACATGTGTATTCACACAGTGTTTACCCCATATCTTGGTCTGTGTGGTGGGTCCTGGGGAGAGGTTTGACAACCACTGAACTGGGGGATGTCCACACCTACTTCCTCTTTCTGAGCACTGAGCCCACACCTTCCGTGCCTGTACACTTCCTCCCTCTACCATGGCCAGGAGGTGTTGGATTGTGGGGTGCATCCAACTGTGGTGGCTGTGTAGCAGCTGTCGTTGCCGGTAAAGGGTGAGATGAGGAGGCTGGAGGCTCCGGCTGCAGTAATGGTGGGGCAACAATGGCTGCGACATAAGCTGGGGCAACAATGGCTGCGACATCTGCTGGGGCAACAAGGGCTGCGACATCTGCTTGGGCAACAATGACTGCAACATCTGCTGGGTCAACTGCTGGGACAACCACTGCTGTGGAGTGGGAGGGTATTTGAGTTGAATTTAACAAACAGGCAGAAGTGGGCCTGTTGGGAGTGGTCTCCATGAGTTCGACATCTCTGCAGATGGTTGGTGGCTCATTGTGTTTCTAGTAATTTGAAAGGGCTGGGAAAGTGCCTGTGCATGTGAAGGCCCAGGAGCAATTCCCACAATAGTCTTACTACTGATGGTCCAGCCTCCTATGATTGCCCTGGGCCCTGGGCTTCCTCCACCACCACATTTATTGGTGATAGTGGTGCCTCTGGTGGAGCCACCGCCTGTGTCTCTGTGTGCGGGGTACACCTCCTGGGTACTGAAATGGGAGGACAATAATATTTCAGTATTGATTCTCTGAACAATTGTTTGCTGTGTGTTTTCAAATCCCTGACATTATGGTCAGGTAATTGGATGTGATGATTGTTTCCCGCAGATAAACATTGAGCTGTATCATGATCATTGTGGATCATATATATATAGCTGGTGCGGTGTGCCATCTGCAGTATATTAGGAGAAACGTGTTCATCTGAATCTGCTGTGCAGTGTGTGAGACTGGCCAATCTGTGACCAATGCTCAGCA
This sequence comes from Discoglossus pictus, assembly GCA_027410445.1. Taxonomy (NCBI): domain Eukaryota; kingdom Metazoa; phylum Chordata; class Amphibia; order Anura; family Alytidae; genus Discoglossus; species Discoglossus pictus. Next base: position 91,417,475 of record CM050170.1, on the reverse strand, counting down.
ATGACTGTTAACATGCTTATGAGACATGGTCCAGTTTAGGCTAGTATATGACACGCACATGCAGTCCCTCAGAGTCTGGATCCGCATATGCTGCGGTGTGCACACCTATGCATGTACTCTGTTTTGATAGTAAAATCATTGTGGATTTACAGCTGTACCTCGTTTAACGCTAGGGATAGCTTCCAAGCAGTTGCAGTGCTAAGCGACACAGCTTTAAACGGTGCATTGTCACATGGGGAAGATAGGGATAGGGGAACTCATTACAAAATATATACAATTGCAACATGATATTTATACTGTTTTGTTTTTATATTAACTTTGAACAAACAGCAAATATAACACTAACACAAACTGCATTGGCAATTGCTAATCAGATTCACTTTTAACTACAGGCATTGTACTGACATTTTGTTGATAACAATTAGGATAAACATATGATATATTATAATATTGACATAGTTGTTGATGCCCCATATATCTGTAGTTAGAACCAGAAATCTAAAAGTGCTATTGTATGTCAGTTATCTATGTGTTTGGGGATTTCATGTGTGTGCATATGAGGGTGTGATGGTGCATATGATACTCACATTGCAGGGTTTCCTGATAGCTAGTGTCCTACTATTCTGGAAGGCCCACTACTGCTGCTGGCTCCAAAAACTCCTTGATAGTCCTTTCCCATCCACAGTATGTGATGTTGAGTGGTGGGCTGCTTTGGCCTCCGCTGCCATCTTCTTCTTCACCTTCATCTGGTAGTCATCATATCGGTATTTAACCAACGGAACATCGCGGTTTGCAACCCCTAATGAAGCCTCAGCTGCTGTCACCTCATTCCAGGCATGTGCCTTATCTTCAAGCCTCACATCCCTACCACCATGGATGATACTATGGAGGGCTTGGACTTCCCTGAGGAGGGTTTCTGTCTCCTTTTCGCTATAATTTTGGGGCCTCTGCTTTGCCACAACCTGTTACCCTCCCAACTTTGCTTGGGGTTCCTGGCATTCCTGTTCTCTCCCTGTTCATCCTCACTACCTCCTCCACTGGTCCTACACCTTGTGTGCCTACATCTGGGGGCACATCTTTTCCCCTCCTGCTCTCCTCCATCTGTACCTCTCTCCCCTGGCCTGCTGCATCCTCTCCCTCTCTCCATACCTCTATCTCTCCTCCTTTCCTCACTCTCCTTTTCCTGTGTTCCCCTCTCTCCCCTCACTCTCCTCTCCCCACTCTCCTCCTCTCTTCATTCATCTCCTCCTCTGTTGTTTCTGTCTCTAGAATTCTCTATCTCTCTCTCTAACACTCTCTATTTCTCTATCTTGCACTCTCTATCTCTCTCTGTAACACTCTCTTTTTCTCTCTCTGGCACTCTCTATCTCTCTCTCTAACACTCTTTAATTCTCTCTATGGCACTCTCACTTGCTCTCTCTAACACTTTCTATTTCTCTTTCTGGCACTCTCACTCGCTCCCTTTAACACTTTTATCTATCTCTCACTCTCTCTTTATCTCTATCAAAAACCCACCAATGCCTAGACCTGTGTGTTGACTTTCTCAGCTACAGCAGCACAGTCAAAGAATTACAGTTTTCGCAGTCTTTTAAACCTGTTCCCACAGCGTTGATTTGCGTCCTCCACTATCTATTGGTTAACTGACCTGTGACAGGATTGCAACTTTCGGCCTTGACTGATTCATCGGATCAGATACCTGGAAGCGTTACTGGTGAAAACAGGCTTTACGGGCTTGTGGCTTCCGCAAATAAGTCGCGCCCTTGCTCAATTGAATAGCATCACAATTGGGGAAGAATGGGAGTCCGCAGCTTACCCGCAGACATTCAGCCTACAGTGATCCAGTTGCGGGCTTGGAATTGAATATGGCTCAAGGACTTTATACCGTACACCGATCACAATTTATTTTATGGTATTACCATGTTTCTTTATTCGTCACTGATAATGTGGATTTAGACAAATATACAACTTATTTAATAACTAACCCTTTTGCTTCTAAGCCTATTTTCACTCCTGTATTTTGGCTGTTTGTACACAATAGGCAATGGATATTTCCAGTGCATATTACTTTATCATGGATTATAGCATTAGACAGGGCCCCCCACTCATGTCTTCTTGATACATAATGGTGATTGCCAATATTATGGCAAACTCCTGATATTTAAAATGCAATCTCCTCTTTCCAGCAAAGGGTCATAAATACCTTGTCATGATGAGAGTGATGAGTGAGAGGATTGCTAAGATTCTCTCTCCGTCTCATACCTGACAATAAGGCACATCATCACTAAGTGATGTCAGGGGAAGCATCTCTACATCAAAGGTGTTAAGAAAAATTCTTATGACAACATATTTTCTTTCAATACTATTTTTAGTTTCTTTTATCTCAGCAGCCAGAGTGGAAGAATCAAGAACACAGGATCAATATATATAAAGTTACTCATAATTTTTTATGAACTACATTTTTTTATTTTGTTTTGTAGTATCAGCGCTAGTAGCTTTCTAAATAATTTGAGTCACTATCCAGTCATTAATCCATAAATAATATAGCGCCAAAAGTCACTATATGTTTAGTGTAAGTTTTAACAATAATAATATAAACGATCAAGCATATCTTTAAAATATATTATTACTTCTTTAGAAAACGTGGCGCAAGCAGCCCTGAAAGGTAAACACTCCTAAGCAACTGCATATTCTACTTATGTCCTTAATACATGTGTTTGAATTTTGCTCCTCTTCTATGTCTAAAATGTACCGCCCTCCCCACCCCCCCCCCCCCCACACTCTGTAAAGCTAAACCCCTGACTTTGCCCTTTGCAGGTTATATTATATGACAACTAAGGTCAGATAACATATTTCATACTAGAGCCAGTTAACACAATTTACTTTCTATCAGACCCCTCTCCCAGTAAATGAAAAACCTTTTCTTTGTAGAAAGTGTTTTTTTTCCCAAAGTACCCTACAAGATTGGAAACTCGCTACTTACAATCTAAAGGGAATGGAAGAGGCAGAAACCAAGGAAGACAAGATAAGTAATAGTAAGGGTCAGGAAGTAATTGAAAGTTTGCTTAGGTAGGAAGGTGTGCAAAGTTAGATAGGTTTGTATGTAGTTGTAGAGGTAAGGGTCTGATAGAAAGTAAGTGTGAGGTAGATGCCTCTAGTATGTAATATGTTACCTGCCCCTAGTGGTCAGATAATGTAACCTGCAAATGGGAAAGTCAGGTGATGAATGCTATATAGCTGCAACAGAAATAAGATAATAATGGTTCTTGTAGTAGATTCAGGAAGAGTGTGTGTGCTTTGGAAAAAAAGATTCTAGGCTCAAAATAGGGCCCTCCATCTTCTACAATTTGTTAATATTGTGTTTTTCCATGTTCTTTTCCCCTGTACAGCCCTAAGGAATATGTTGGCGTGTTACAAATAAAAGTTAATAAAAATAATAATAATAATAATAATAATAATAATAATAATAATAATAATAATAGTATTTTGTAACATTTAAGCAGTTTCCCTGCTGGCTACTATTTTTTAAAATATATGCTTTTAATTTTAGATTTTTGTCTGTATATCAGTGCATATCTATGAATGATTTTGTCAGTTCATTTATGACATTGTTTGCATTTCTGTTTGTCCAAGTGACTCTAGTTTTCAGGATATAAATTGATGATGTTTATATGTAGAATAAAGAGTAAAAGGAACAATGACAGATACTGGATCTGGTTGCTCAGTGCAACACAGAGCCACTTCCACGTGTTTGGACCTATGGCCTTCACACTGTCATCTTGCATCTATCACCCTCCTGTATCACACTTAAACCCTTTACATTGTAAGTATGCGAGTTTTTAATCTTGTAAGGTGCTTTGGAAACTATGTACGACTGATGATTTTAAGCTCGAAGACAGGGCCCTCCATTTTTTTCAATGTGTTCATTTTGTTTTTGCCATGTACTTAACCCACGGAAATAGCGCTAGAAAATATGTTGGCGTGTTACAAATAAAGGATAATAATAATAATAATAATAATAATAATAAGTGATGGTGTGCAAGTTTGGCTGAAGTAACCAGTGGTTATATGTGTCTGATATGTAGATGCAAAGGAAGTATACTACTTTGCCACTGTATAAATCCCTGTTAAGATCCTATTGAATAAGAACAAAATGGAAATGTCCTGTTATGGGGCACACTTAAAGTATTATTGATTTAAGATTAATGTGAATATAACTTAAAATGTAATTTTTATCAGTCCATTTGAAAAAAATACTACAATAAAAATGCATTTTGAAAGGAAGGAACCTGAAAGCTATGCAAAAACACTTTTATCATTTAAAGGCAATTGAGACTAAATATTAGTATAGGCAAAATGTTACTTTGTCAAGTGCCCAAAAGGTGAAAAAAGAAAGTATAACAGTGGAAGCAATTTCGCTTTTAGAGGAATAGTGCTACAATAAACAGGGTAGCACTTTCAACTAGAAATAACTATGGGTGGATGCATAGTATGTAATTTGCAACAGTTAACATTTGCTGCCTACACTATGAGAGAAATAGCCTAACGAAATACATTGACATATTTAATTACTTAGAGGAAAACACTTTCAGTTATATTTATAACAGCTACAATCAGATTAGATATAATAAAGTATTATCTAAAATTATATTTTATGGTCTTTTTTCACTTGATTTATTTTTTATTTAATTTGATTTGTCACAATATTTAATTTATTATATTGTATACTTCACTACTACTCTTCACTGCTATATCTGACATGTAATTGAATGGATTTAATAATTTTCCAAAATAGGGCCCTATTCGTAAACTTATACACACTTAAAACTGCTCTTAAAATTGCCACATATTCTATTAGCTATTTGCAAACTGATTATGATTTCCTGCCCACAATCACTACTGGCCAGCTAAAGATGCAAAGACGGTCTTAGAACTCCATTGGTTTTAGCACAGCTCAAATATTACGAGCGCTAAGTGAATAAAGTTACACAAAATCAATATTCTATTAGAATCACAGCTCTAACACACAACTGAAAAAGTATCACATTTCTGCCAAAAATATTAAGTGGACTCGCAAGACATTTATTAGAGCTGTAACAGCAATTAAACACACAATACTGTACTTTAAATGCACAGGAAGGCATGGAAACACATCTAGAAACACACAGAATTATTTATACAACCCACAAATATGCAATTAAAATAGTTAGAAAAGTTATTTCTAAATAATATTGATTCCAGGTCTCAAAGGTTTAATACATATCATGAAACCCACATGGACATGGAGGATCTAATGCATTTTATAGATTGCTAGTTTGCTTGATTGCAAGCCTGATTGGAAAATATTTCTTAATGGCACTAATTCATTTTTAGGCTCCGATTGCAGATTAGTCTAACTTCCATGTTTTACTTTTTCTCATGTGTCATTAACTATTGACTGTGTCTAAGAAATAAATTACAGTCTTGCTTAAATATTGTCAGATCATATGATCACGCATCCCGAAATCAGACTTAAAAATGCAGGGTTTACTAGTTCAGCCTTGCGGTCAGAATTTGTGAGCTGAAATCAATAGAATACATCTAAACATTTATTTAAAGAATCACCCACAGCCAAATTTATGAGTTTGAGGCATTTGCGAGCAGCTAATAGAATATAGTTTATAGGAATACTAATAGCTATGGTATAAAAAGCAAAATTCTAAAAGCACAACTTTATTGTAGGTTTTTTTCTTAACTGGACTAATAAAAGTTATATTTTAAGTTATACTCACTCTGGTTGTAAGCATACTTTAGGAGTGCCACATAATTGAATTATCCTAGGGAGCTTAGTGATTACTATTAGGAAAGTAATATTTGCAAGAATTCATTTTCATTAACCTTGAGTCACCATTATTTTGTGTGTGTGATTTTCTGGAAAAAAGTATAAATAAGAATTATAGGCTTTGCTAGGTGCTCAAGTTTGGGAAAAATTCACACTGAAATAATACAAAATGTTAGTAAAGGTTTATTGACCATGTTAGCAAGCTGTAGTTTAGGTTTAAAGAAGTTGCCGTATGTGCTCTGTTAGAGGGGGAAAAATCATAACGGAAAAGATGGGTATATAGTATTACCAAAACAACCAACATGAAATTGCGGAAGCCCAGAGAAGTGGTTGGTGTGCAGACGTCCACGAGATCCCAGTTATATTCGACTGAACAACAACAATTCACATTACAAAAAAATAGTCAAGTTTATTATCTACCAAAACAGAACACTAAATTAGCACTGGTTTACAGGCAGGTTCAACAAAAAGAAAAAGGAGATCATTCCACATTAGCTGTAAGAAATATGTAAAACACTAAATTACTGAGCACATTTACCTTGTCAGATGTGTCCATCTCGTTCTTCTTTATTCAGCAGTCACTGCAAGGGTTTTAACAGACTTTCAACTGTCAGGAAACATGTCCCTAGATAAAAAAAAAATCCAAGGTGTATTCTTAACAATTCATTCTTACTACATGTCCATAGAGGCACTAATCGCTTAGAAATGTATTAATCTTTTATTATTTGAAGTATGTCATTATAGGATAAGAAATCTCTGAGGTATAATTAGTCTGAAAGTATCTCCTCACCAGTTCATAAATCACAGAAATAAAATTGTTAAAACAGTCTAATATTAACTATTATGTTTCTCAATACACAAATACATTGTTGGCAACCATATTCCTTCGTCTATATGTTGTGGTTTGTTGTTCTGTCCTTCATTCGTGTCCGACTCTCAGTGACCATATGGATGCAGCAAACCACGTACATCTGTCAGTGTTTCTAGTTATGCTCATCCATATGGCTACAGTGGGCTTGAAAAGTATCTAATTCAGGGCTTGGACCAGTATCTTCAGTGGAGAGATAGTCGCCTCGGGAGGGTTGATGTTAGGTGGGGGTTTTGATGGACTGCCAAGGATGGGGTAATCGATTGAGGAGATGAAGATGGAGATAGAGGTAACTGACCCCAGATTCCCCTGTCTTGGGTTGGTAGACCCTTATTGAGTTCTGTAAGTGCGGGCCCTTACTTGGTTGTATCTGGCCAACTCCCAACTGATATCCCCTGGGCAAGCATTCCTTTATTAAATAGTGAGTGGTTCCATCGTTCTTGGGAACCAGTAGTATGGGAAGTCCCATGTACTACTAAAGGACTCAATAAACTCTAGCTGTAACAACTCTTCTAGTTTCTTATGAATGGTATCATGGACTGTCTCAGGGACTCTATACAGGGGGCTGTTTTAATGGAGGGCAGTTGCCGGCTATCATGCCAGTGGAGTGCCTTCTAGTAGTTTGGTAATGGCGCAATAGGCCTGTCATGATTACATTGTTTAGTGACTTTAATATTACCATTAATTATGGATATGGCCAAGGGAACATGACATTGTTGCATTGTGATTATGTATTATTGTTTGTGGTTATATGTTGCCTGTAGATTGTTATCGTGTATTATAGTTATAATATGTTATAGAGGGAAAATGTGATATAGAACAGAATATATGTATATATAAAATGTTCTGCACAGACGTTTTACTGCAGAACATTGTGTCTGCACACATACAGGCTTTGATTCAAGGCAGATCACTGTTTCTTAGGAGGCCTGAGCAAACACTTGAGATTAACATCAAGTTTTTTTGCCCTCGCTAAATATAGACACCTGTCATCTTGTTTAGATATCTGATGAGTTTTATCTCAAGTACTCTATAGCAACCAAGGCTGCAAGGCAGATGTGTTTCATCACACATATACACAAAGGTACACAAGGGTGTGGTATGGGAGATGTATAAATATGTTGGTTCCATGATTCAATAAAGGTTCAGTTCTAGTTTCACATATCCAGAGTGTGAGGCTGTTTTTGTGTTTGTATCCTGAATTGGGGAGTAGCCTTGCCATAGGCCACTAGTAACCTGTATCCAGTATTCTCTGCCTGTACCTTTGGGCATTGCCCTCTTCAGAAGCCACCTTTTGTGCCAGAGCGAACAAGAACCACACAATTCTGCAGGGGTAGGTTTGAACTAGGTTCATATGAAGCCCCCTTGAAGAAGCAGATTGTGACAAGGCCATGCTGACTAGTCCACCAAGCGACTGACAAGGAGTTTGACGCATTCACTGGCAGGATCTGATGTACCTCGCACTGCTGCTCAAAATCCTGGAGAAAGGCATTGATTTTATCATGGTTCTCATCAGTGCTTGAAGTTACTGTAAGCAACTTTGAGTTGTGCCGAGAGGGGTCCTCTAGAATCCTGTACCAAGAGTTGGAGTGATGTGGATGTGGAATGCTAATCGCACTCTCTCCGGATCTCGTCCCTGATTTGGTCCATCAGGGAGATTATTTAATAAGAGGAAAGTTCCCCCAGAACAGCAACTCTCTGAACACAGAATCTATACACACATCTCATCTTCCTCATCCAGCGGGTCACTGGCAGAATGCCTCACTGGGGTGGTATCTCCTGGTGAGAGAGCTAGGACCTTGGGGCAACCCACTTGCTGGCCTATTTCATCCACCCATCTCAGCTACTGGATCATGGTAGTATGGGTCTTGGAAACTATCGTTTTGATTCCCTGAACCTTGATTAGGTCTCAGAGCTCTGCCACTGGTAGGTCCTCGTACTCAGTCATCCTGATTGTGGAAGAAGGGATCCCACCACTGTCACCGGTTGTATAAAATCTGCTTCGTCAATGAGCTTGAAAAGGGCCAACAATACCCAATCATACCCTCAGATCTACATCTTCTAAATCCCTTCTTTAAGGAGTTGAATGAATTTGGAACTAGCTGCAAAATTTACAGTTAATAAAATAATAAAAGGCCTTCCCTCTAAATGAAACACTCCATCACAATGTACTCCAGAAAGAGGATAATCTTTATTTTCTGGTTCTCATACATTTTTCTCAAACAATAGAACAATGACACATTTGCACAGTTAAACATATCTTGGGCAACTTTTGGGATTTCAAAATTCCCCCCTTAGCTTGGGTCACGGTGACAGGATTGGTTGCCTAGGCAAAAGACTTGATGAACGCTGATTGGTAGAAATCCAAAGTTTGGGAGCAGAGAAAGGCTATGGTGTTACTGTCAGGGGTAGGGGTGACAGAGTGTCTACTTCCTCAGCTATATTTCGGCTTACCTTCCCACCAAATAGACCTTTTATATCACGTCTGGGCTTCCCATGGTGTTGAGGTGATGTTTCCATTGGGAACCGATGGCTGCTGGTGAACCCGGGAGTTTAGAGGGAACATTAAACTTCTGTCTATCTGTAGGTGTCCGGCAATTTACTTCTTACCTTTTGAAGATCATTTGTAGATTTACAACCTAGCAAGCTGCTCATCAAGCATATTGTTTTTAATTGTGTTTTTAATTCAGCATTTCTTATTCACATGTTTTCTTTATTTAACACCCTTCCATTACCTGCTTTTTGGTTTGTGTAGGTAGGCTAGGTAGCTATGCTCTGATTTTTAGGCATTGCAGCCTAGATCTGTCCTTTTTCATCTCACCCAATGACCTAGATACTGCAACTCAGCTCTGGCCCACTGACCCAAGTCTAATCACAAGCCCTGCATCCTTTGTTCAATGTCATTTTATGTGTATGATGTATTTGGGGGTATTTTCTATATATAGGTAGCAGAATTAAAATGTAAGGGTAATATCACTTTAAAACTGCACCAGTAGCAACTTCTAGTAGCCAACCGCAATACCCAATTCATTCCCAGTATAGAGATCTAGTGGTCTCTTATAAGGCGTGAACTTGTGGTACCCCCAATTTTAGCTTAATAGATTTGTATGGTGCTGTCTGGTTCTCTACTTGAGACGTCAAGCAGAGTTAACCAGCCATAGCAGACATCAATAGAAACAATTGTTTCAATAGACAAAAGTCAGATGATGTTAATTACTTTGTAAGTGATATCCCTTTGATCCACTGTCTTGCAATTGACCCCACTTAGTATTTGCTTGAACCTATCAATAAATCTAGGCGCCTCCATACATCAATGTGAAATGCCCCATTTCTAAAAGAATATCAGTCAAAAGTATAACCTATAAACTGGGCCAGAGCAACCCCGATCCAGCTGTCCTCTTCCAATTCAATAAAGGCATGCTTGCCCTGGTGATAGTAGTTGGGAGTCAGTCAAATGTAATCTAGTAATAGTCCATATTCAGAGTACTGAATAAGGGTCCACACCTCTAAGAAAGGGGTATATGGGATTGCTTACTCCTAACCCCATTCTCCCAGGGCAATTTCAAAAGTGCCCAAGTTGTTTGCCCATGTAAACTTGTTATTGTTCTTTTATGTGTAGAAACTGTACACAGCAATAAAGATTATGGTCTTTCATATAGTGGTGGTATGTTTCATTTAGAAGGAAGAAAGTTATTATTTTTGTTGCTTGAATTCTGTCTGCTTATCCTGATTGAATGGATTCAAAGAAGCATGGTAATCTATGGGTAGGGTTGGGTATTACTGAACCTTTTGAAGCGTACTGTAGAGCATATCTTGACAATACTTCAAATCTGACACTATGATTTAGCGATCTACTAAGGCTATCTCCTATGAGGTCGGTAACCCTTGGATGGCTTCTCAAAACCAGCTACCCCTATGAGCCTATGTATACCATGGAATTCCCCCATTAAAGTATAAATATGGAGATTCCAAAAATTAACCCTTTAGCATGAGGGTCCCATGGCATACAAAATTAACTCTGATACCATAGGTGCCCCTATTGACACCCACACTACACTAAACTATAACAATGGGGGAATTGGAATTCTGGTTTCCTGTATGAGCCTTTGTTTTCTTGCAGTGTTCATTTCCAGCTTCTGCCTGCAGCTAAGCGTCAACTCAGTAATTCAATATTTCTGTGGAGAAGGCTGCCTATTCCTACTCTTCAAGTTCGTATCAGCATCAGTTGTAACCTGTCTGTGTATCAGTCAGTACTTACTTGTTCCAGTCCTCTAGTTATTGTGAACACCAGTTGTATCCTGACTGTATCCCAGCTACAATTCTCAAGTTTCTGTCAACACTAGTTGTACATTGTCGGTTGAATATTATCTGTCTACCAGTCTGGTACTTATTTGCTCCAAATGGAGGAGTGAAGCACCTTCTTAAAGGGGCTGTGGTACCCATAACTATTATCACCAATCATAATAATTTGCAATTCATTGGATCTGCTGGGGAGTTGAATCTCAGATAAGGCAAATGGTCTCTACATTTTTCCAGATTCAGATTGTAATCATATATAAGCCTGGTAGCAAGAACGGTAAAGTTTATGTTTTAATCAATTAGTTTGAAAGAGAGTTTGTGACATCTGACTTCAAACTGACATTTTATTCCTCCTGACCATATTCATCAAAAGATTTAAACACTTCAAGGATGTCTGAATCACAACAACTTGTTTGTAGTTAACAGATTCCAAATAATTCTTCTGCTCAGTTTTGGTAGATATTTGTTCCTTAAAATCTTTGGTTAAAGCTTATTATATGGGCTTGTGAGTTACCCATGTTTGGTCATCCAGGTATGGGCAAGACCTGTGAACTCTTGGAAATGATCTTCCATTAGCCATAACTCAAGTGTAATGTTCTAGAGTATGTAGATGCTTGTAATGTATGTGCTCAGAATTCTAAAAATCTTATTGGTGGGGATTGGTGGTATAAATAAGTCCACTTTATATCAAACTATAACCAGTAGCTGAACTACAAGTCGTCTTTTTTTCAGAAAACATTCCATATTTACAGTATACCTGAGGAAACTCATGTCTGATAGAGGAAGCCAGTCTGTAGTCAGATTCTGCAGAAGACTTTGCAGTCATCTAGGAATTAATATCAAATTATTTTCAGCTTTTCATTCAACAACCAATGGAGCATCTGAAAGGGAAAATCAATCCTTTAGGCAAAACCTCTGACTATACATTTCTGTACATGATGATAGTAGGAGATATGGTTTGGTCATTCACTAAGAACCAAAAGCTACATGAGCCTTCTCAAAAACTGGAGACTCACTACATTGGTCCTTCTGTCTGCATTATCTACTACCTTCCATCTGTACTTACCAGCTACTAACATTACAAGCTAGTCTTCTCAAAACTCTTACCACTATCAGTATACAGTTGTCCCTGCTGCTTCTCTTCATGTTGATGTTATGGAAAAAAATATTTTGACGTCCAAAGACTGTGAAAGAGGATTTAAGTATTCAGTCTATGGCAAGAATAATGGGCCTGAGGAATGTCCCTGGGTCTTGTCTAGGGACCTTTATGCTCCAAATCTACAAAAGGACTTCCATGTGAGATACCCTGTGAAGCAATCTTTGAATAGTCCTGAGGCTGCCTCTAAGGGGAGGGGTACTGTCAGGTACCCCCAGCCTGCCTCTACTTCTCTTACCTGCCATCCAGCATCTGCTGCAGTTTTCAGGTAGGTAAAAATGTGCATCATGAGAAGAGGGTCAGAGTTCTGGTTGATACCATATTTCTCATGGCACCCCTATTTATATATTATTTTTTAAGTAAAGTTTTTGATAATAGAAGTCAATATTTTTTGTATCCATTCTTTTTTTATTGAAGACAAGTTAACAACTGAACATTACATAAAATAAGAGAAAAAAGAAGAGGATATTGGGGCAACAGAGTTATATAGCAGCACAATTCCCCAGCATCCTTACAAAGAGACTGCATGCAATTTTCATAATAGTCATACTCGTACAGTACTACACTATTATCCTGTGCCCTGTCTAACCCTCTATGTCTTGCCTTCAAACATAGTATTTAAAAAAAAATGTATTATCTACCTCTTATCAAGAGATAAGTGTAAAGAAGTTGAGAAATAAAAACATCAACTATTTCAACTTAAAAGGGTAGGGGGAAAGAAAAAAAAAGTGGGGGGGGTAGGAAATACCTGGCATACCTGTCCATCGCCACACCCGATGATATTCTATTTGTATGACCGTCCGGGCTCCCCCACGACCGCCACCCCTCAGCAAGAGCCTCATTCCCCACTGTCCAGGTCAGATCCAAACCTTAATACTATAGGCAGAGGTCAGCCATGGAGTCCAAATATTTTGGAATAGGGGGACCATGTTCTGCAAGACATGGGACAGTCTCTCGTTTACCATGATATAGTTCATTTTCAAAATGACCTTTCTGGAGGTCAGTGTTGCGGCCTTCCAGTTCTTTGCAATGCAACTTTTGGTGGCGAGAGCCATATATTGCCATAGTTTGTTTTTGCCTTTAGAGAGACTGTGTCCATCTACTCCCAGAAGATAGGTCTTCATTTCCAGCCTCAGCTTAGTTTCTGTCAGTTGCGATGATAAGTCAGACATCTCCTTTCACACCCTCTGCACTAATGGACACGTCTACCATATATGTAGAAAGTCTCCTCTAGCTTTGCACCCTCTAAAGCAGTCCTCGCTAAGGCTAGTATTAAGCCTATTAGGTAGGGAGTATAATAGGTCCTGTTAAGAACTTTGACTGATGTTTCCAGTAGGCTATATGTAAATGATCCTCTTGTTAAGTTTGTACAAATGTCTCTCCAAGTTGCCTCATCTATCTCCCTGCCTAAGTCTCTCTCCCACTGGAAACATATACTTCGGCTTCTGCTTGTTTAAATAATCATTCAGGAAAGAATATAGGGAACCAAGAAGGCATTTCATAGAGGGCAGTTTTGCACATATAGTCGTCCATGAAGAATGTTTGGGGGTCCCATGTACCCGGGCCAGTGAGGACAGCCAATGACTAATTTTTCTGTAATTCCAGAGTTCGCTCTCTGGTATATGATACTTAGTGATAAGGGTGGTGTGGGATAGTAGGGCATCAGCTGAGAACCAAGTTCCTGCTCTTTCCAGCTTGCTGCTAAGCCACCATTGTCTAGAGGTGAAGCTAAACGCAGTCCCAAATTCAGGGAAGGATCTTATGGATAGCAATGGCGATAAGAGGGGAGCCAAGCCTAAGCCACTAAAGTTGCAGATATTATGGGATTAGAGTGTCGCACATCCCAGACCCTGTTATCCCAAGAATGGGGTCTCATTTTGCAAATTCCCACAAATTTCCATAGCGGTTGAAGCTTACCCGAATGAGCCAGTGGAATAAACGCAAGCTGCGCCGCTCTCAGATAAAGCCTTAAATTTGGACATGGGATTCCCCCCGGGACCTCTGCCGGAACATTGTCTTTCTCGCTATACGCGGCGGTCTACCTCACCAAATAAATTTGATGATAGAAGCCTGGAGTTTATCTAATTCGTTCATATCAAGCGGAACTGGGAGAGTTCTGAACAAATACAGTACTCTTGGCAAAACCGTCATTTTTACTGATGTTTTTCGCCCTGTCCATGAGATGTAGTATTTCAACCAACGTCGCATTTCTTCAGTTAGTTGTTTAAATAAAGGCAGGAAGTTGGCCGTGTATATATCCGACAGCTTCCTGGTGATTCTAACCCCCAGGTATTTAATAGAATATTTGGGCCATTGAAATCTATACTCCGCCTTCAAAGCCCCCAGGACCACATGTGGTATGCCAACTCCCAAGGCTTCTGTCTTTTCAACATTAATCTGGATGCCCGATAGGGCCCAGAATCTGCCTAGGGTTGACAGCAAAGCAGGAATCGAAGTTGCCGGTTCCGTTAGCGTGCAGAGAAGATCATCCGCAAAGAACAAGCATTTCAAGTGCAAACCTTGATCTACGCTTTACATCTAATCTTTTGAGCCAGAGACAGGCCTGCAGTTTGTTGTACAGTGTTCTAATGAATTGTATGAATCTCCTGTCAAAGCCAAATTTAGCCAGCACTGCTTACAGATAAGACCACTCCAGTGTGTCAAAGGCTTTTTCCATATCCAGAGCCAGCACACAAAGGGGGGCCTTACTCTGAGAGGCCAAGTGGATGACATTCAGAGTCCTCCTGATGTTAACAGCAGTCTGCCTGTGTTGAACAAAGCCAGTTTGAACCTTGTGGATCAGATATGGAAGGAATCTTGAGATCCTATCTACAATAATTTTAACTAGCAGTATAAGATCCCTATTTATAAGGGATATAGGCCGATAGTTCTTTGGGTCTAATGGGTCCCTGCCTTTTTTGGGAAAAACAATTAAGTCCGCCCTGTTTAGCTCCGGAGGCATCGAGTCCCAGTTTAGTATGGAGTTAAGCAATTGGCAGAGGTATGGTGCCAGAATATGCGCAAAAGTCTTATAGTAAGGATTGGTAAAGCCGTCAAGCCCGGGGGCCTTCCCTGATTTCAAGCTCTTAATGGCTTCTAGTATCTCCTCGACAGTTATGTCCGAGTTAAGTGTAGCTGCGCTCTGATCCGAGACCTTGGGGAGGTCGCAAGTACCTAAGTAAGACCGTAGAAGATCAGCATTCGGCTGCAGATTAGTGGAGTATATTGAGCTATAAAAGTCAGCAAACGTTCGCTTGATGATATTTTGGCTTCCTAGTCAATAGAGAATCCGGCTTGTTGGCCTTAGAATAAAATAGATGTTTGGTACGTCTGAGGGCTTTTTCCCTTTTTATGGGATAGTACAGCGTCTAACTCTAGCCTACACTGATCTATCAGCTGGTGAAGTCTGGGAGAGGGGCGTGATTGGTTTGCTAAACTCAAAGTCCTGCAGCTTAGTGGCAAGTTCTTGCTTCTCTTCTCTTTAAGTTTGCATTGTTTTTTTAAAAGCAGAAGCCAGCTTAATGCAAGAGCCCAGGATAAACGCCTTGTGGGCCATCCATACCCAGCCTATGCTCGAGTTGTCAGACCTGTTACATTTAAAGTAAAGGAGGAGATCTTTTTCAATTTGTCCTGATAGCTCTGGATTAGCGAGTAAAAGCTCATTTAGTTTCCAAGTATATGGTGTGGTTATATTCAAAACTAAATCAATGTCTATGATCAACGCTGAATGGTCCAACCAGGGGCAAACCCAAATTTCCAACCTCTTTGATCAGTCAAACAATGATGAAGCAATTAGGAAGGTGTCTATACGTGAATAGTATCCGTTGGTGTGGGAGTAATACGTATAATCCCTTCTGTGTGGGTGATGCCCCCTCCAAGCATCCACCAGTGCCTTCTTAATTTGTCTTAGTTTGTTTGAATACCGGCCTGTGACCTGAGTACCCGAGCGGTCCAGATCTTGATTAAAGGTAACGTTGAAATCCCCTCCCATCACCATCGTATTACCGGAATGAGGCTCTAGAAGCCTCAGAATATGCAGTAGTAATTTATGTGGTGCATTGGTAGGAGCGTAAAGGGAAATGAGGGAGATTTTAGTCTCCAGATCTGTTCCATGGAGTATTACATAGTGTCCTTTCTTATCCACAACTTTAGATTCTATCTGAAAGGGGAAGTTGCAATGAATAAGTATAGAGGTCCAGCTTTCCTGGTAAATTGAGTAGAGGAATAGCATGTGGGATAATCTCTACTAAGATAATCAGGTATATGATTTAGGGCAAAGTGTTTTTCTTGCATGAATATTATCGACGGCTTAATATCTTTGTAAAACATAAAGTCCTTCTTTCTCTTAAATTGGGAATTAAAGCCCTTAACGTTGTGAGTCACAAAGATAAAGTTTGCATCAGCCAGCCTAGCTTTTGCTAATGTATAGAGTGAGGCTGCATTGTCTAGTCATCTTACCTTGTCCTGTAGAGGACCAAACAAGAAGTGGGCGGCCGAGAGGGAGCCTGGACCACACCATAAAGCCAAGCAAGGCCCACACTGGAGCAGAAATTGAGAGAGTACACCGGCGGGAGAAGAAAGAAACCGTGACACAAATTAAATAAGTACCGAATATACTCGAGTATAAGCCGACCCAAGTATAAGCTGAGGCACCTATTTTACCACAAAATACTGGGTAAAATGAGTGACTCGAGTATAAGCCGAGGGTGGGAAATGTGCTGCCCCCTGTGTCCCTCTTGTGCCCTCTGTGTCCCCCTCTTGTGTCCCCCTCTCTCTCCTGTATCTCTTCTCCCCTCTCCCTTCCCTGTGTCTCTTCTCCCCTCTCCCTTCCCTGTGTCTCTTCCCCCCTCACCCTTCCCTGTGTCTCTTCCCCCATCTTCCTTCCCTGTGTCTCTTCCCCCCCTCCTCATTCTCAAACTCCCTCCTCAACCTCCCTCCTCATCCTCATCATCCTTCCTCATCCTCAACCTCCCTACCCAACCCCCTCATCCTCAACCCCCTCCTCCTCAACCCCCCATCCTCATCCTCAACCCCCCATTCTCAATCCCCTCCTCAACCTACCTCCTCAACCTCAACCCGGCTCCTCAGCCTCAACCCCCTCCTCAACCTCCCTCCTCATCCTCAACCCCCTTCTCAACCTACCTCCTCATCCTCAACCCCCTCCTCATCCTCAACCTCCCTCCTCAACCTCAACCCCCCATCCTCAACCCCCTCCTTAACCTCCCTCCTCAAACTCAACCCCCCCATCCTCAACCCCCCTCCTCATCCTCCCTCCTCATCCTCAACCTCCCCTCCTCAACCTCCCCTCCTCAACCCCCCTCCTCATCCTCAACCACCTCCTCATCCTCAACCTCTCTCCTCAACCTCAACACCCCCATCCTCACCCCCCATCCTCAACCCCCTCCTTACCCACCCTCCCCTCCTCTACCCCCCTCCTCATCCTCAGCCCCCCTCCTCATCCTCAGGCCCCCTCCTCATCCTCAACCCCCTCCTCAACCTCAACCCCCTCCTCAACCTCCCCCATCCTCAACCCCCTCATCAACCTCCCTCCTCAACCTCTACCCCCCATCCTCAACCCCCTCCTCAACCTCAACCCCCCATCCTCAACCCCCTCCTCATCCTCCCTACTCATCCTCCCTCCTCATCCTCAACTTCCCTCCTCAACCTCCCCTCCTCAACCTCTCCTCCTCAGCTCCCCTCCTCATCCTCAGCCCCCTCCTCATCCTCAACCCCCCTCCTCATCCTGCCCCCCATCTTCAACCTCCCTTCTTTGTTCAATAAGAAGCAAAAATCAACATAGCCGCACACTTGTCCTCCTTGAAATACGTGCGTCATGAGCCGCCTGCATCTGGGCCCTCTGAGGCTACCACGTCCCGCGCCTTGGTAGGCCGGCTCTGGGGTGAGGATGTAGGGCCTGAAGCAGTAATACCCACAGTCTGTGTCCGAGCTTTGTAGAGGACAGTAGACCATTGCTGCTTGGGGTTGAGTCTCGATCCTTCCCGCTGGATCTCTGATCTTCTTTCCCCCTCCTCAGGGACCATGTGAAGCGATCGGACAAGCGGGCAGAGTATGTTTTGCACTTATACTGGAATACCAGTTCAAAGGGAAAGCCCCATCGGTATTAAATGTTGTGTTGAATCAGCACTCCCAAGGACGGTTTCATGTCTCTGCGCTTGGCCAGCGTAATAGGGGAGAGGTACGCAAAGACAAAATGTGGTGAATTATCAGGCCCCTTGATATCAGGGGATTTTCGGGCTGCTGCTCACACCAAGTCTCTTGTTTGTTGCCAAGGGAATCGGATGATAACATCCTTGGGCACCTCCAAGTTTCTTGTCGCCCCTAGGGCTCTATGGGCCCCTTCAATTTCCAGCCGCCAGTCTGGGACCTCTGGTAGTATCGTGGCAAGTGTCTCGGAGACGCATTGCTTCAGATTCTGCACAGCTCTGAGAATCCCACTGATTCTTATGTTGTGACGTCTAGAGCCGTTCTCCAGGTCCTCGTACTTATTTTCCAAGGCCGAAATGCGAGAGGAGTTCTGATGTATCTCCGACCTATCCCGCTCCTGAACCTCATCGATCTGATCGGCAATGGTCTCTTGATAGCTTCAACAGTTTTGGTCAAGTATGCTTGAAATAGACCCTCGATCTGAGCCATTGAGTATTTAGAGAGGTTCATGTTGGAATGAGGCAGGCCCATATGGCCCTCATCCTCTGATTCTCCCGAAGGGTCTGATGCCATCTCATTTGTTGCCCCTGGAGGTTTGCAAAAATCTGTAATTCTCTTTGTTAGTAGGGCTCTCTTGTTTCTCCCCATCATTGGCCGTTGTACTCCGGGCGATGAGATGAATATGGAATCAGAGCGGCTGAGTGCACAGAGTCGTGGCAGGCGGTTGGAATCTTTTAGTAAGTCAGTTATCCAATGCTTGTAGGGTTACCAGCTATGGCACTTTGTGCTACAGTGCTAGCGATCCATTAGGGTACCCCCCTCAAAATGAGTCTTAGTCCCTAGTGCGCATTATTTTAGGCATTGGCCTCGGTGGACGCATGCCCTTGATAGAGATAAATGTGCAGAATAAAAGATGTTGAAGTAGCAGCCAATCAGGCACCATAAAAAAATAATTGGAGACCCAAAATGCGGGAGTGCAGCGGTTCCTGATAACGCTACACTTTTTCTTTTTCCGTTCTTTTTTTTTTTTTTTTTCAAGGTAGTTTAGGCCCCAACTTAATGCATAATCTACACCAGCCTATCTGCTAACTTGGTGGCAATGTAGCAGGGAACATTCCCGAAAAAATGTAAAAAGGAAAATGACTATTTTGGTATATTGTGCAATCCCATAGCAGTCAAATAGTATGATGGTTGCAAGCAGGCCAGTAGAGTTGCAGGCAATAATAATGTTGTCCACTGGGTGGCAGCAGTGCCCCTCTGAAACTCCTAATACTGTGAGATCTTGTAAAGAGACATCTTTAAATTGCTTTTTATTCTTATCTATAGTTCTGTTTCATGCAGCTCTATACTTGCCAACCCAGTTACATGTCAGGCAGTTTAGGCACAGGTCAGGCAGATGATGTTATGTATTTATTTATGAGAGGCTCTGTAGTAGCAGGGCAAGCATACTCCTGGAGTTGTGCCTGCTTTGCCCTTTTCCAAAATGGTGGTGCCCCGTAATGCTGTCCTAGCTTTCAGGCCTAAACTGACTTCTGCCCTAGGCCAAGGGGGTAGTGGTGTGGTAAGCTCAGGTCTTCATCCATCTCAGGTAATGCTGGACTGTCCTTGCCTTGCCTCACCTCACTAGAGCCCCACACAGTACCTTAAATCCAGACACTGGCAGCTCCTGGTCTCTCTCTGAACTGCCCCTTCCCTGTGCTGCGCCACAAAATGGCGGCTGCGTTACAGCTGGCTTTGTCTTCTAAACAATAGCGGGGTCTGGGCGCCATCCTCTGGGCTGCTCACCTCCCAGGTCTCACCAGACGGTACAGAGGGTCCTCTGCCATCACTATCGGGACCCGCCCCCTCACCACCTCCTCCAGGCGGCAGCTAGTGCAGAAGGTCACGCTCTCCTACCCCACTGCGGTGTACACTGGTAAGTCCTCTTCCCTCTCTGGGCCCCGATGAGTCTAGCACCGCGGACTCCTCTTGAGGTACCCCAGTCTTCCGTCCTCCTCTCCTGTCCTCCGGAACCTGCTTGGGGGTAGCAGGGAGCTCACTCTAAGGGAGGCCAGATGGGATAGGCCTCTACCACATGGTGGACACTAGGAGGTCTTTTCTGGGCACTATTAATTTCCAGGCAGACCCTGGCTACTCCTGGAGCTTAACAGCTGGTACTTTTGGCTAAATTGCCACCAATTTGGATCTAAAAAAATACTTTTTTCCTCTTTTTTGTATAATTTAAATGCCTGTTTTTTACTCTGTAGCTTGATCTTTAAATCATTATTAAGCCACATTGGATGTGATTTACTCATTTTACTTTTATTCCCACTTGGTATATGGTGATAAGTATGTATATTTAGTAAGGATTAAATTGTTGTCCATTTATATTTAGTATGTTTACCTATCGGTTCTCTGTCCCAGTCTATACTTTGTATTGCTGCCCTTAGACAGTTAAAATATGCCCTTTTAAAATGAAGAGTTTTTGTCATCCCATTAGGCCTAGCGCCTGCGTGTGAGTGGACGGCCAACCTGCGCTCAGCCCTGTAGTTGCTTCTGAAAAAAATCCAACACAAAGGAGGGATAGGAAGAATGGCGGGGCCCTTTGCCCTCCCTCCCATGGTAGGCTTGGTAATTTCACAAATGGGCATCGTCCCGAAGGAGGAGGGTAGTTTCGGCTTATCCAACACCTGTCACACCCAAAAGGTGGATCGGTCAACGATGCCATAGCAAAGGAGTGTTCGGCTGTTTGTTATGCGTCATTTGACTGTGTTACTAAGATGGTTTGTAGGACGCTGTATGGGCCCTGATGGCGAAGGTGGGCATCAAAGCAGCTTTTCGGCTACTGCAGGTGCATCCTTCCAGCCATCAGCTGCTGGGTTGTTTCATCAATGGCAATATTTTGTTGACCTCTCTCCGCCAATGGGGTGCTCCATATTGTGCCCTTACTTTGAGGCATTCAGTACCTTACTTCAGTGGGCAGCGCGGTCTGAGGCGGGGTGCCATAGCATCACACACTACCTCGATGACTTCCTATTTGTGGGACCAGCCCACCTAGATACGTGCAGGTACATCCTCTTACCGGTTTGCGTCACGACTTCGGAGTACCGTTGGCACACAAGAAAATGGAAGGCCTGATGGTGAAGTTGACATTCCTGGGGATTCGGATTGATTCCATGAAAATGGAATGCAGCCTTCCCAGGGATAAAGTGACTGACCTGGAGTTGGAGCTGTTGGCCCTGGCGGGGGCAAGGAAGGTATACCTTAGGTGTCTGGAGTCCATAATAGGGAAATTACATTTTGGTTGCAGAATTATCCCCATTGGAAGATATTTTTGTAGATGTCGTTGGCTACTGCGGGCGTGAAACGCGTGCACCTTTTAATTGTAGTAACAGGGGCTATGACGGATGATGCGCGCGTTTGGTCGACTTTACTTAGGGAATTTAATGGTCCCACATTGATTCATCAGGGGAGTTTATCCAACACACAACTGGAGCTGTATATTGATGCGTCTGGGTCCATAGGGTTTGAGGCATACTTCCTCAAAAGGCAAGACACCCATACGGCTGTCTGCAATGCTGCCATGGCTAAAACAATGCCATAGATTATGGGAGAAGAAGGTGCGGCCGAGCTCTTGTTTAAGAGATTTCAGGATGGTTTTGTCATCCCATTAGGCCTAGCGCCTGCGTGTGAGTGGACGGCCAACCTGCGCTCAGCCCGGTAGTTGCTTCTGAAAAAATCCAACACAAAGGAGGGATAGGAAGAATGGCGGGGCCCTTTGCCCTCCCTCCCATGGTAGGCTTGGTAATTTCACAAATGGGCATCGTCCCGAAGGAGGAGGGTAGTTTCGGCTTATCCAACACCTGTCACACCCAAAAGGTGGATCGGTCAACGATGCCATAGCAAAGGAGTGTTCGGCTGTTTGTTATGCGTCATTTGACTGTGTTACTAAGATGGTTCGTAGGCCCGTGTATGGGCCCTGATGGCGAAGGTGGGCATCAAAGCAGCTTTTCGGCTACTGCAGGTGCATCCTTCCAGCCATCAGCTGCTGGGTTGTTTCATCAATTGCAACTATTTTGTTGACCTCTCTCCGCCAATGGGGTGCTCCATATTGTGCCCTTACTTTGAGGCATTCAGTACCTTACTTCAGTGGGCAGCGCGGTCTGAGGCGGGGTGCCATAGCATCACACACTACCTCGATGACTTCCTATTTGTGGGACCAGCCCACCTAGATACGTGCAGGTACATCCTCTTACCGGTTTGTGTCACGACTTCGGAGTACCGTTGGCACACAAGAAAATGGAAGGCCTGATGGTGAAATTGACATTCCTGGGGATTCGGATTGATTCCATGAAAATGGAATGCAGCCTTCCCAGGGATAAAGTGACTGACCTGGAGTTGGAGCTGTGGGCCCTGGCGGGGGCAAGGAAGGTATACCTTAGGTGTCTGGAGTCCATAATAGGGAAATTACATTTTGGTTGCAGAATTATCCCCATTGGAAGATATTTTTGCAGATGTCGTTGGCTACTGCGGGCGTGAAACGCGTGCACCTTTTAATTGTAGTAACAGGGGCTATGACGGATGATGCGCGCGTTTGGTTGACTTTACTTAGGGAATTTAATGGTCCCACATTGATTCATCAGGGGAGTTTATCCAACACACAACTGGAGCTGTATATTGATGCGTCTGGGTCCATAGGGTTTGAGGCATACTTCCAGGGTCGGTGGTGTGAGTCTTTGGCTACGACTGGCCTACGGCTGGCCATCATGGTCGCGGAATACACATGGGGCTCGGCTTTCAAGGACTGCCATGTGGTATTTTTCACGGACAACATGGCGGTGGTGCAAGCAGTCAACAGCCTTACGGCAGCTTCAAATCCGGTGTGGTGCTTTTGATTCAGCATCTGGCGCTCAACTGCCTTCGCCTGAACATATGGTTTCAAGCGAGGCACGTTCCTGGGTTAGAGAACGGCATTGCTGATTCCCTTTCTCGCTCTTAGGAGGTGCGGTTCAGGACACTGGCGCCGGGGGTGTGAAAGCTGGGCGAGAGCATTCCCATAGAGCTTTGGGAGCTTGGAGCGGTCAGAAAATGGGACTCATCAGGCAATCGCTGGCCACCGCAACATGGTCTGCATACAAGAGGGTTTGGAACAAGTGGAGCAACATGGTGGCGGTGGCAAGGGGGGGGCCACATCGGAAGAAAAATCCTTGGGTATCCTGTTGTTGTTTCTGTTGCATTGTTTGGAGAATGGGGACTTCAAGGCATCAGTTGTGCCTCAGGTTATGGCCTTGGCATTTATGTTCAAGTTGGTGGGGTAGAAAGACCTGACGAAAGAGATCATAGTATGGCATGTGATACGGGGTAGGTTTACAGGTGATCACGGGCAGGACAGGAGACGGACGATCACCTTCTCACTGTTTTTATGCTTGTCATAAGTGTTTGAAAAAATCTGCAGAACTAGCTTCTGACTGGGGTGTTTATGTTCCTGGTCATCTACTTGGCCAAGTACTTCTCCTAGTCTATAAGTGGAGGCATCTGTGTGCACTGAGAAAAATCGGGGGTAACCCAGAGTGGACAGCACAGGGGAACAGGTGAGAGCAGATTGTATAGCTCTGAAAGCAGCATCACAGTTGGGAGTCCATTCCACAATTTGACGCATTTTCTTCTGGGTGAGATCTGTTAGTGACTTGGCTTTTCAATTGCACTGTAATGCGTAATAAGCTTCTTGTCATAGCCTGCAGTGCCCAGGAAAGCCCCTCCGTGCTTCTTTGGGAAATGGGTCATATAGCTATCCATTCTACTTTAGCTGGCTCAGGTCTATATTTGCCATTCCCCATCCTGTGTCCCAGGTACTTAACTTCTGCTCTAGCCTACTGTCATGTATGGGGTCTAATAATGAGTCATGTCTGCTGAATGTTAGCTAGAAACTGAACAATGTGTGATAGATGTTCCTCCAAAGATGTATTAAAACTGGCAAAGTCCTTTTGGTAGGCCTAGGCAAAGGTGTGATGGCTCTGGAAGAGCCATCAGCATCTGAAAGGTAGAAAGTGCATTTTTCATCCTGAAGGGGATTACAGTAAACTGGTGTAGGCAGAAGGAAATAATGAAGCTGACTTCCCTTGACTGACTCTACGAATACCATTTAGAGAAGTCTAGGGTGGTCAGGTAGGTAACTGCTCTTAAATGATCGAACATCTAGGCCATATGTGGAATAGGATAATGATCTGTTTTGTTTTTTTCAAAGCGTTTACAATATTCCACACAAAACTAAGTGCACCCATCCTTTTTAATTGCAGCATTTAGCTCAGTTATTTGTAAATGCTGCCCCTGACTGCCTCAGGGACCTGTAGGAGAGCGTCTTTAGAGGGGACAGTTAATGTTGAGCACACCATACGTGGTAAGCGTGGTGCACGCAAGAAGGGCAGGAAGCAATTTAGGGAAGTGGGCTAGTATAATCTGTAGCTGTTGCTGCTGGGAATTCATTAAATTTGTACACTGGATAATGAATTCTGCCTGGTACGCAGGTCTCAGAGGTACTAATAAGGGTTTAGCTGTTTAAGAACATATTTTTATTTCAAAAATATTTTTACTTTTTTTTTTAATTACTAAACGTAAAATGGGAAATTGTTTTATATAAAGCAAAGCAAAGCAATAAATGAATCAATAATGTAATAAATAAACATAATTTTTTTTGCAACTTTTATTTGCAATTATTCTTTATATCTTTAATCCATTTTGATTTCTTCACAATGTTACTTTCTCTGGATGTTATGTCCTTGTAAACTAATAAACTTCCATTAAACTTGCGAAAGTAAAAGGCAAATTCCCATTGTGCAACAGCAAAATTACTGTGTATTTAAAGTCTGATTCCACGTCAGCGCTACATTATAGAAGTATATAAATGTGCAAGGTACATCTAATATTTAACACTGCATTTAACATTTAAAAAAAGAAGTTGCAATAAAAGCTTGAAAATGGTAAAACAAGTTAGAAAATTATTAACATTAAGTTTAATAATAAAACATGAGAAGTTAGATAATTGTAATTGTTTTATTCATCAGATTTTATTTTTGGTTGACCTAAATAATATGGCAGTGTACAAAAGTGTAAACCAGCACAAAGCCTTTAGCAATTGTTAATACTTACATTTCAAAGATCTAAACAACCGGTTCAGAGCTGACTTCACATCTTTGTTTTTCAAGCTGTAAATCAGTGGGTTTAGTAAGGGGACAGCAACTGTGTTGAAGAGAGATAGCAGTTTACTGTAGTTCAAACTGTTTGCATTCGCTGGTCTGATATATTGGTAGGTGATGATCACATAAAAAAGTATGACAACTGTGAGTTGTGAGGAACATGTGTAGAAAGCTTTACGTCTCCCAGTGCTTGTGCGGATCTTCAGGATGTTGTCAATGATGAAATCATAGGAGATAAAGGTGAAAAGGGATGGGATTATAATTACACCACATAGAGATATTGTGTTGATCAAGACCCTCAGTGTAAATGTGTCACTGCAAATGATTGTTGTCAGAGGCACAAATTAACAGAAGAAGTGATTTATAACATTGGATCTATAGCAGGAATTGCTCATCACCACTAGAAATGGTGCCATTGCTATAAAACCTAATAACCAACAGATAATGGCCAACAAATTACAGATTCTGGGGTTCATGACCATATGATAGCGCAAGGGGTTGCAGGTGGCCACATATCGATCATAACTCATAGTTGTCAATAGGAAGAACTCATCAATTGTCACTGATGAAAACATAAACATCTCTCCTAAGCATCTGGGTCGAGAAACAGTGTTGTCTCTTGATATACAACTGGCAAGAACCATATGTAGGGCAATAGTGGTAGAGGTCATATCCAAGATAGACAAGTTCCCCAAAAAGAAATACATAGGAGTGTGCAGATGAGTGTCTAGGCAGACAAGTAGAAAGATTGTCATGTTACCACCAAGAGTGGTGAGATAAATTAGCAAAACCAGAAAGAAAATAGGGACCTGGACCTCAGGGACATCTGAAATTCCCATAATGATAAAATATGTCACCATTGTGTAGTTTTTCTTGTCTAAGCTTTCAGAAGTAACTGGACCCTGAACAGAAGGAGATGAAATAATTTGTCATTTAATAATTTGGTTCAGTCAAAGTAAAATACTTTTTGTCCAAACTCTTTTAGAACGAAAATGTATAGCGTTGTAGCGTCTAATGACTTTCTGAAATATAATCTCAATGACTCTAAACTGATTTGTTATCCTTTGTCATCTACAGAGTCAAACCAAAAACAATTTATTTTGCTTAACATAAGAGAGAATGAAACTCTAAATTTGTAGTTTTGTGGCATCTGCAAAAAATCTTAATAAAAAAATATTTGCATGATTTGTCTGATGCATATCTTGGATGCTAACAAGAAATTGATTGGTTAACAATTTATGTTTCATTTATAACAGTGGTTGTGGCTCCAAATACAGATGCAGACCTCAATAGACTGATGGGAGGCAATATAAAAGCATTATACACTGTCCAAAGTTTCTGAAAAATATATTATTTATTTCTAAATCAGTACTTTAGGAAAAAAATTTAATCAGGATATTTCTGTTTGAGTATCATTTAGAAAATAAAAATATCTGAGCCATTGACTGACTTATCTATATTCAATCAAGGTTACTACAGGATTTGGTGTGTAACAACCCTGAGCACTGGAGCTAAATTAACCTATGTATTATTGTTTTCAGCAAAAGATATATGTTCTTACCAAACCATGTAAATAATTATTGAATTATTACTTCACTTAATGTAATTATTACTTCACTTGTAGCTTCTATCTGGTGAAATTGTCAAAATCTAAATTGTCAAGATCTGCAAAACAAAATGTCATCTCGACATAAAACTAATATTTCCTGCCACTATAATAGTCATCATATGTTGCCTTTATTTAAATGCCCATAATTAATTAGCCCTTAATATTTTTTTGAGTACATTGAGTTATTGTTTTCATAAATGTATCCACTAAATCTGGCATTAGATCCCACTTAGTTGGTGACGAAGAAACCATAGTGGGAGTATACTGGATCAGAAGGAATGCTGAAGAATCATCCATCTATTTTGCTATTCATTTGGCATCTATTTGTGGTCTCGGAATGACTTCCAAGTTGCAGGCAAGAAAAAATGTCAATAGTTAAACTCGTAACTTACACCCTCCCAAAGCCTTTGATCTGTCCTGGCCACAAGACTTCTGATCGGTTAAATCGCTAATCGCTATTCAGTTGCAGAAATCGCTTCACAATGTAACAAATGGCAGCCCAATGCTTACGGGTTCCAAATAGGACCTGCAAAGGGTTTACAGACTAGTTTATAACACTGCAAATAACACTATAAAGACACCAATACATTTTTAAATATGGGAAAAGCAATGGAAGACATTACAATTTAATGTGCAACAAATCCCAAATATCAAATATTGCAAAAATGTTAATTTAATTTTCCACATAGGTTGTAATGGTCATGCATATGCCAATATAAAAAGCCATGCTGCAACATGCTGAAAGCTATTAAAGACACACTACCTCATTAAAATGCAACACAAATACCTACAAATGGCTGACATAATAACCCTTTCACACTAACAGAGTCTATAATGTGTACCGTAAAAATACAAAGATCATCTCATATACATTTGACTCATCACATCTACATTGGGACAATAAATAGTGGCCAAATTACACTGCCACATGCCATATATCAAGTACCAGGGGAAAATTTCACATATGGTTGTTCAGTCCCTCAGTTGTACACGACTCCCTGTGACCCTATGTACTGCAGCACACCTACTAATGTCTCTGTATGTGCGTATCCAGAAGGTTTGCATGCCAAAGATACTGGAGTGGGTTGCCAGTTCCTTCTCTAGTAGACTGTGCTTTGTCTGACCTCTCAGCTATAACCTGCCCACCTACAGTGGCCCTACATGGTATAGCTCACAGCTTAATTCAGGTACACAAGTCCCTTCACCACCACCACATAGCAATCCACAAGGGGACCAGGGTAACATACACCAAACTAATCTACTCAAACCCATCAGGAAGGGCCGCAAAAACACATGGAGGCTGCACAGAGGCACGTGGATCAACAGCCATTTCACCTCCATCAGGGGTAATCTCCGCTATACCCATCCTGGATAGTCCCATGCCATTGCTGGTGGCCATGTGCCAAGATGTATACCCGTTACCATTTGGTGACCTCCCATTAAGTTTTGCTATCAATCAATTCACATCCTCACCTGTCATATTGCTACCAGGCCTTTTGGGGAATGTTGAAACTCTACAGTATGACTAATTGGACTTTCCATGTGTATTAATCCTTTGTTATTAATATATCTGATATATATTATGATATGATATCTAATGCTATTATTACTATTTTAATTATTATTGTTATGTCATGTATTAATCTATTGCATAGTAACTCGGGCTCATTAGTTTACATAGATATAGAAATGTGACACAAATGGGATGTATGTGGATGTCCCAAAACCCAACCATTGACAACACACTGACAGTGTCAACGGTATAACAAAGCTTTATTTCATACACAGAGCATAATCAGGAATGGACAAGACGGTGCATTAATATCATTGATGTGGTGTGGGTGGATACCAGAAGGGCAACAGATTGGGCTTGTGAACAAGGGGATATCCAAAGGGGGTAATGTCGTACCAGGGTGACATGTGGTCACTACACCACTGCAACCGGAACCTTGTGAGAAAAAGGATCATCAGAAATCACTCCATGTAATTGGAGAAACCAGTCACATGCATATCACTTACAACTTATATCTGCTGAATTAAACAGATGAACATAATCATGTATAATGTCATACAGATCTAATCCACACACAGTGTGTGTGTCAGATATTAAGGAATAATCAGAAATTGATTAGCAGAATATGTGACACAGAAGGAGGAGGTTGAGGAACATGCCTTCATGGTCGTGAGATTGGGCTATTAACACAGTGTTTACCCCAAATTATGGTCTGTGTGGTGGGTCCTGGGGAGAGGTTTGACAGCCACTGAACTAGGGGACGTCCACACCTACTTCCTCTTTCTGAGCACTGGGCCCACATCTTCCGTGCCTGTGCACTTCCTCCCACTACCATGGCCTGGAGGTGTTGGATTCACAGGTGCATCCAACTGTGGTGGCTGTGTAGCAGCTGTTGTTGCCGGTAAAGGGTGAGATGAGGAGGCTGGAGGCTCTGCCTGCAGTGGTTGTGGGGCAACAATGGCTGCGACATGAGCTGGGGCAGCAATGGCTGCGACATGAACTGGAGCAACCATTGCTGCAACATCTGCTGGGGCAACAATGACTGCAACATCTGCTGGGTCAACTGCTGGGATAACCAGTGCTGAGGCAACATCTGTTGTTGCCGGTCAGGAGTGGGAGGGGAATGGGGTTCGGCACACTTATTGATTGAATGTAACCAGGTGGCAGTAGTGGGCCTGTTGAGAGTGGTTTCCATGAGCTCGACATCTCTGCAGATGGTTGGTGGCTCATTGTATTTCCAGTAATTTGAAAGGGCTGGGAAAGTGTCCGTGATGCATGTGAAGGCCTGGGAGTGATTCCCACAATAGTCCTACTGCTGATGGTCCAGCCTCCTGTGATGGGCCCAGAGCCCTGGGCTTCCTCCACCACCACCTGCATTGGTGATAGTGGTGCCTCTGGTGGAGCCACCTCCTGTGTCTCTGCGGGCAGGGTACACCCCCTGGGTACTGAAATGAGAGGACAATAGTATTTCAGTATTGATTCTCTGAACAATTGTTTGCTGTGTGTCTTCATATCCCTGACATCATGGTCAAGTAATTGGCTGTGGTGATTGTTTCCGGCAGATAAACATTGAGCTGTATCATGATCATTGTGGATCATGGCTTATATCATATTTATATATATATATATATATATATATATATAGACGGTGTGGTGTGCCATCTGCAGTATATTAGGAGAAACGTGTTCATCTGAATCTGCTGTGTAGTGTGTGAGACTGGCCAATCTGGGACCAATGCTCAGCAATGAGTGTTAACATGCTTATGAGACATGGTCCAGGTTAGGCTAGTATATGACACGCCCATGCCGTCCCTCAGAGTCTGTATGAGTCATATGCTGCGGTGTGCACATCTATACATGTACTCTCTTTTGGATGTAAAATCATTGTGGATCTACAGCTGTACCTTGTTTAATGCTGGGGATAGCTTCCAAGCAGTTGGAGTGCAAAGCGACACAGCTTTAAACGGTGCATTCTCACATGGGGAGATAGGGATAGGGGAACTCATTACAAAATATATACAATTGCAACTGATATTTATACTGTTTTGTTTTTATATTAACTTTGAACAAACAGCAAACATAACACTAACACAAACTGCATTGGCAATTGCTAATCCGTTTCACTTTTAACTACAGGTATTGTACTGACATTTCATTGCTAACAATTAGGATGATAATATGATATGTTATAATATTGACATAGTTATTGATGCCCCATATAATTGTAGTTAGAACCAGAAATTGAACAGTGTTGTTGTATGTCAGTTATCTATGTGTGTGGGTTTCATATGTGTGCATATGAGGGTGTGATGGTGCATATGATACTCAAATTGCAGGGTTTCTTGATAGCTAGTGTCCTACTGTCCTGGAAGGCCCACTACTGCTGCTGGCTCCAAATATCCCTTGATAGTCCACTCCCAGGTACAGTATGTGATGTTGAGTGGTGGGTCACCACCAGTCCCATGGGCTGCTCTGGCCTCCGCTGCCATCTTCTTCTTCACCTTCAACTGGCAGTCATCATATTGGTGTTTAACCAAACGAACATCACGGTTTGCAACCCGTAATGAAGCCACAGCTGCAGTCACCTCATTCCAGGCACGTGCCTTATGGATGATGCTATGGAGGGCTTGGACTTACCTGAGGAGGGTTTCTGACTCCTTTTTGCTATAATTGTGGGCCCTCTGCTTTGGCTGTGCTTGGGGTTCCTGGCCTCCCTGTTCTCTCCCTGGGGCCTGCCACTCATCCCCACTACCTTCCCCTCTGGGATCAGGCCCCTGACCCTCTGCTCCTACACCTTGTGTGCCTACATCTGTGGGCACATCCCTCCCCCCTCCTGCTCTCCTCCACCTGTACCTCTCTTCCCTGGCCTGCTGCCTCCTCTCCCTCTCTCCATATCTCTATCTCTCCTCCTCTCGTCACTCTCCTCATCCGGTATTCCCCTCTCTCTCTCCTCACTCTCCTCTCCTCACTCACCTCCTCTTCTCACTTGCCTCCTCCTCTGGTGTTTCTCTCTCTAGAACTCTCTATTTCTCTCTCTAACACTCTCTATTTCTCTATCTTGCACTCTCTATCTCTCTCTGTAACACTCTCTATTTCTCTCTCTGGCACTCACTATCTCTCTCTCTCTAACACTCTCTATTTCTCTCTCTGGCACTCTTACTCGCTCTCTTTAACAATTTTTATCTATCTCTAACTCTCTATTTATCTCTCTCAAAAACCCACCAATGCCTAGACCTGTGTGTTGATTTTCTCAGCTACAGCCGCACAGTCAAAGGATTACAGTTTTCGCAGTTTTTTAAACCTGTTCCCACGGCGTTGATTTGCGTCCTCCACTATCTATTGGTTAATTGACCTGTGACGGGATCGCAACTTACAGCCTTGACTGATTTTGGCGCAATTCCTCGGATCAGATACCCAGAAACGTTACTAGTGAAAACAGGCTTTATGGGCTTGAGGCTTTGGCTAATAACTCCCGCCCTTGCTCAATTGAATAGCATCGCAATCAGAGACAACGGGAGTCCGCAGCTCACCCGCAGACAATAGGCTTACAGCTATTGAGTTGCGGGCTTGGAATTGAATGTGGCTCAAGGACTTTATAGCGTACACCGATCACAATTTATTGTATGGAATTACAATGTTTCTTTATTCGTCACTGATAATGTGGACAAATATATGACTTATTTAATAACTAACCCTTTTGCTTCTAAGCATTTTTTCACTCCTGTATTTTGGCTGTTTGTACACAATATGTAATGGATATTTCCAGTGCATTTTTTCTGAGGTGCTCACATAAGTTATGTGTTGTTTTTAGCAAAACCTTTACTTTTAACTTTCTAATATTACTTTATCCTGGTTATAGCATTAGACAGGGCCCCCCACACATGTGTTCTTGATACATAATGGTGATTGCCAATATTATGGCAAACTCCTGATATTTAAAATGCAATCTCTTCTTTCCAGCAACGGGTCATAAATACCTTGTCATGATGAGAGTGATGAGTGAGAGGATTGTTAAGATGTTAAGAGAGGATTGTTAAGACCTGATAATAAGGCACTTTCATATTATTCGACACATTATCACTAAGTGATGTCAGGGGAAGCATCTCTGCATCGAAGGTGTTAAGAAAAATTCTTATGACAACATATTTTCTTTCAATACTATTTTTAGTTTCTTTTATCTCAGCAGCCACTGCAGTCAGATCAGGATCATCAGTGTGGAAGAATCAAGAACACAGGATCAATATATATAAAGTTACTCATAATTTTTTATGAACTCAATTTTTTTATTTTGTTTTGTAGTATCAGCGCTAGTAGCTTTCTAAATAATTTGAATGAATATCCAGTCATTAATCCATAAATAATATGACCCCAAAATAAAGTCACTATATGCTTTAACAATAATAATATAAAAGATCAAGCCATATCTTTAAAATATATTATTACTTCTTTAGAAAACTTGGCACAAGCAGGCCTGAAAGGTAAACACACCTAAGCAACTGCATATTCTTCCTAATGGAAATTCTTTCTTTGTAGCACATTCAACATACCTTTTAGTTACAATGATTTTCTTAATAAACATTTAGAAACACTTCTGCAAGTCCTACTCTCATCTCTGCTCACTCTCACAGGTTATTTTGCTGGCTGCTGGAGATATATCTCCTAACTCTGGCCCCTCATTCAGTCCCACTTTTCATCTGCTCAGAACCCTGGGCTGCTAACTATGCCCATAATACATGTGTTTTAATTTTGCTCCTTTTCTATGCCTAAAATGTACCCCCCCCCCCCCCCCACTCTGTAAAGCTAAACCCCTGACTTTGCCCTTTGCAGGTTATATTATATGAGCACTAGGGTCAGATAACATATTACATACTAGAGCCAGTTAACACAATTTACTTTCTGTCAGACCTCTTTCCCAGTAAATGAAAAACCTTTTCTTTGTAGAAAGTGTTTTTTTCCCCAAAGTACCCTACATGATTGGAAATTTACTACTTACAATCTAAGGGAATGGAAGAGGCAGAAACCCAGGGAAGAAAAGATAAGTAATAGTAAGGGTCAGGAAAGTTTGCTTAGGTAGGAAGGTGTGCAAAGTTAGAAAGGTTTGTATGTAGTTGTAGAGGGAAGGGTCTGATAGAAAGTAAGTGTGAGGTAGATGTCTTTAGTATGTAATATGTTACCTGCCCCTAGTGGTCAGATAATGTAACCCGCAAATGGGAAAGTCAGGTGATGAATGCTATATAGCTGCAACAATTGGAGGTGGTTTGGGTGTGGGGAGGATGGGAGGGAAGTGGTATCTTGATTCAGGAATAAGATAATAATCGTAGAGTTCTTGTAGTAGATTCAGGAAGAATGTAGTTATGGTAGGGTTCTGTGGAGAGAGTATGTAGAGTGAGAGAATGTTACAGAGCACGCTGTGTGATGAGAAGGAAGGAAGCCTGCAATTTTTAAGAGGATGGGGGTCTGATAAATCATGTTAAAAGGATGGGTTTGAGATAAAGCTTGGTAATAAGTTTAAACGTGTAGATCACACACAGCTTAGGTAAATTACATACAAAATATAGCAGAAAATTAATGTTGATCAAAGAAATATACCTTGTAGTAATTTCAGGAACAATATAGTAATGGTAGAGTTCTTGTGGTAGATTCAGGAAGTGTGTGTGTGCTTTGGAAAAAAAGATTCTAGGCTCAAAATAGGGCCCTCCATCTTTTGCAGTTTGTTAATATTGTGTTTTCCCATGTTCTTTTCCCCTGTACAGCCCTAAGGAATATGTTGGTGTGTTATAAATAAAAGTTAATGAAAATAATAATAATGATAATAATAATAGTAATAATAATAATAATAATAATAATAGTATTTTGTAACATTTAGGCAGTTTTTCTGCTTGCTAGTGTTTTTAAAAATATATACTTTTGGTGTTTTGGTGATTTTTGTCTGCATATCAGTGCATATCCATGAATGATTGCATCAGTTCATTTATGACAGTGTTTGCATTTCAGTTTGTCCAAGTGACTTTAGTTTTCAGGATATAAATTGATGATGTTTATATGTATGTATGCAGAAGGTGTAAACATTTATGTAAAATAAAGAGTAAAAGGAACAATCACATTGGTTATATGTGTCTGATATGTAGATGCAAAGGAAGTATACTACTTTGACACTGTATAAATCACTGTTAAGATCCTATTGAAAAAGAACAAAAGAAAAATATCCTGTTATGTCGCACACTTAAAGTATTATTGACTTAAGATTAATGTGAATATAACTTAAAATATAATTTTTATCAGTCCATTTGAAAAAATAAATCCTACAATAAAAATGCATTTTGAAAGTGAGGAACCTGAAAGCTATGCAAAAACACTTTTATCATTTAAAGGCAATTGAGACGAAATATTAGTATAGGCAAAATGTTACTTTGTCAAGTGCCCAAAAGGTGAAAAAAGAAAATATAACAGTGGAAGCAATTTCCATTTTAGAGGAATAGTGCTACAATAAACAGGGTAGCACTTTCAACTAGAAATAACTATGGGTGGATGCATAGTATGTAATTTGTAATAGTTAACATTTGCTGCCTCCACTATGAGAGAAATATCTTAATTAAATACATTGATATATTCAATTACTTAGAGGAAAACACTTTCAGATATATTTATAACAGCTACAATCAGATTAGATATAATAAAGTATTATCTAAAATTATATTTAGTCTTTTTACACTTGATTTTTTTTTTATTTAATTTGATTTGTCACAATATTTCATTTATTATATTGTATACTTCACTACTACTCTTAACTGCTATATCTGACATGTAATTGAATGGATTGAACATTTTCCAAAAATGGGCCCTATTCGTAAAATTATACACACTTAAAAATGCTCTTAATATTGCCACATATTCTATTAGCTATTTGCAATCTGATTATGAATTCCTGCCAACAATCACTACTGGCCAGTCAAAGATGTAAAGCCGGCCATAGAACTCCATTGGTTTTAGCACAGCTCAAATATTAGGACTCAAGGGGTTAATACATATCATGAAACCCACATGCAATAAAACAGAGGATTTAATGCATTTTATAGATTGCTAGTTTGCTTGATTGCAAGCCTGATTGGAAAATATTACTTACTGCCACTAATTAATTCTTAGCCTCAGATTGCAGATTACTTCTAACTTCAATGTTTTACTTTTTCTCATATGTCAATTAACTATTGGCTGTGTCTAAGAAATAAATTACGGTCTTGCTTAAAAATTGTCAGATCATATGATTACGCCTTCTGAAATCAGACTTAAAAATGCAGGGTTTACTAGTTCAGCTTTGCGGTCAGAATTTGCGAGCTGAAATCAATAGAATACATCTAAATATTTATTTAAAGAAACACCCACAGCCACATTTTTGAGTTTGAGGCATTTGCGAGCAGCTAATAGAATATAGTTTATAGGTCTAGGAATACTAATAGCTATGGTATAAAAAGCAAAATTCTAAAAGCACAACTTTATTGTAGGTTTTTTTCTTAACTGGACTAATAAAAGTTATATTTTAAGTTATACTCACTCTGGTTGTAAGTATACTTTAGAAGTGCCACATAATTGTGTTCTTATTCTGACACAGAATTATAAGCTTAGTGATTACTATTGGGATAGTAATATTTGCAAGAATTAATTTTCATTAATCTTGAGTCACCATTTTTTTGTGTGTGTGATTATCTGGAAATAAAGTATAAATAAGAATTATACACTTAATAAACAGAATGGAGAAATTCAGCTGTGATGGGAAGATAACTACATTAGATTTGTAGAAAACCAGTTAAGGGACAAGGTCATGTTCTATTTCAATCTTGTTTGGTTTGGCAATTAAATCTGTGTCTCTCACTTGCTGGGTGCTCAAGTTTGGGAAAAATAATACTACATTTTAGTAAAGGTTTATTGACCATGTTAGCAAGCTGTAGTTTAGGTTTAAAGGACCAAAGAAGTTGTTGTATGTGCTCTGTACCATCAGTTAGAGAGGAAAAATTCATAAGGAAAAGTTATTTACATTTTTTAATTTGTTCAAAAATTCACTTAGAAATTGCCATTTTAGTATAGTAATTAAAACCCTCTGCATAGAAAAAAAGGCTACAGTCTGTAACAGTTACATATTCTATTCTAGATATATTTACTTTTATATGATGTGGTTGCAAGTGTACTTTAAACACACCTATAACAGTAAATATATTTAGAATAAAATGACATATTCTATGAAGGTATTTGTACGGCTTTCACCAAAAATTTGTACCGGTTGTTAGTGGCACAACAAGTAGCACAAGAAGCTATTTAGGTTAACTAATACATGAATATATATGTATACTTCAAATATGTACTTCACATAACTATCTAAACAATTATTTTAAAAGAAACCAAAACCACAGTTAGCTCATGTTAACATTTGCTTTATTACGTAAAGGTAAGGCTCTGCTCTGCTAGAATATATTTCGCATAGCCACCATCTGTTTCAAAGGGTATACACCTTATTCTTAATAATAAAACCAGACTGTTCACTGGAAGGATTGATAGAAAAGCTAAAACTCAAATAAGGGAAGGAAGAGGGAACATCAGAGGATAAGATGGATATATAGTATTACCAAAACAACCAACATGAAACTACAGAAGCCCAGAGAAGTAGTTGGTGTGCAAAAGTCCACAAGATCACAGTTGTATTCAACTGAACAACAACAATTCCCATTACAAAAAATAGGCAGGTTTATTATCTACCAAAACACATCACTAAATTGGCACTGGTTTACAGGCAGGTGCAACAAAAAGAAAAAGGAGATCATTCCACATTAGCTGTAAGAAATATGTAAAACACTAAATTACTGAGCACATTTACCTTGTCAGATGTGTCCATCTCGTTCTTCTTTATTCAGCAGTCACTGCAAGGGTTTTAACAGACTTTCGACAGGAAACATGACCCTAGATACAAAAAAAATCCAAGGTGTATTCATAAGAATCCATTCTTACTACGTGTCCAAAGAGGCACTAATCCCTTAGAAATGTATTAATCTTTTATTGTTCGAAGTATGTCCTTATAGGATAAGAAATCTCTGAGGTATAATTAGTCTGAAAGTATCTCTTCACCGGTTCATAAATCACAGAAGTAAAATTGTTAAAACAGTCTAATAATAACTATTATGTTTCTCAATACACAAATACATTGTTGGCAACCATGTTCCTTCATCTATATGTTGTGGTTTGTTGTTCTGTCTTTCATTTGTGTCCAACTCTCGGTGACCATATGGATACAGCAAACCAGGTATATCTGTCTGGGTTTCTAGTTATGCTTATCCATATGGCTACAGTGGGCTTGAAAAGTATCTCATTCAGGGCTTGGACCAGTATCTTCAGTGGAAAGATAGTCGCCTGGGGAGGGTTGATGTTAGGTAGTGATAGGATTTTTGTGTGGTTGGATTCGATCGTACCGTAACCTGTGTTAGCCTTAGCGCTCAAGAGATCCTGTCTGCGTAATGATGACCTCAATAGAAAGACTATAATAACTTGAGTTCTCACTATATAAGAGGGGCTTTCGTGTATGATGGTCTGATGTGCAGCTATTCCCAAAAGCACTGTTCACGCCGGTGCTTTATGGAATCATAAAAGAGTTATATTGTGGGAATGTCTGTAAAGCGCACAATCATAAGTGTATTTAACACAACGTTTCCGGCTGATGTTCTCTGTTTAATTATATGCCGTATATATTGGTGTTACTCCATGGTACTTGAGTCCGTGTGGGGCGGTGATATTGTTTGGTCTGATGCTGTGTACTTTTCGAGTGTGCGTGTCGGGATTCCCCAAAGCACAAGTACTTCAGACCATTTTCATGGATAAAAATATATTTATTTGGTAAAAATTCCGGTTTGATTCTGGTACAGAAATCCAATGATAAAAAATCGTAAAATAAATAGATTGTAAAACAAGTGTCAGACGCGTTTCGCTGCTGTGATCTGCAGCTTCTTCAGTGACAGTATGCATAAGTATACATGGTCCTTAGGGTACAAATTTATAAAATACAATACATATGTAACAGTACAATATATTGGATAGGGATGGATCGGTTGTGGGTACAGGATTGTATACATTTGTACTAATAAATTATGACCCTTGATGAGTGGTGAAGTACTTCAGTAAGTCTAGAGGAAGGATGTATGAAATCATCCAACAGGGGTATATTGACATGATTGGGCATAATTCTTTTGTACTGTGGTAATCCAACTATGGCTACATTTGACGGAAAAAATGCATTTATAGATTCACATAAAGTAAAAAGTGTAAATGTCTATGCATACAATCATATATACAGGGGTGGGAAAGCAAATACAGAAAAATATTCCCTTGTGAGGCATAAGATATAAGAGTATGAAATATAAAAAATAAAATATAAAAGCAACACCCATATTGTTAAGCGAATAAAAACACCTTATATCTTATGCCTCACAAGGGAATATTTTTCTATAAGTTAAACGCAGCCTTTAGACCATTCATATTCATCTATATCTTGACCAGTTCCATGATTTTATAATAGTGTGTTTACCATCATACTTCAAAATCATGGCCCTCGCCAGGCCATAAATACCATTCAGC
Source organism: Discoglossus pictus (assembly GCA_027410445.1). Lineage (NCBI taxonomy): Eukaryota > Metazoa > Chordata > Amphibia > Anura > Alytidae > Discoglossus > Discoglossus pictus. Next base: position 91,378,264 of record CM050170.1, on the reverse strand, counting down.
CTATAGACAATTTATAATTATCTAGACTTAGTACTTAGGGGAGGGAGATACTACTTGGTATGGGCATATAGAGACACCCAGTAGTATATCACCATATTGGAAGAGGGCACTGACATCGATTACACCATAGAACACATAATGTCCTCCATACTTAGTATGGGCATGTAGAGACACACACTGATTATACAGTGATGTCATCACCCGGCGCCGGAAGTAGTGCATCACACACTGCCAACTACAGGCAGAGCATGCTTTAAAGCCTTAGCTTCTATCAGGATACATCCTCCAAGCTAAGGATAATCAGAACCCTCCAGACTCCAGCAACAGGCCTGATTGAGCCTCATTGCAGGAAGGTAAGCCCAAAGAGACGCTCATCTCCACACCTAGCCACAGTAGGAGGATAAGAGACCTAAGGGCCCAATTCACTACATCTAGGTTTCTACATATAGGAATAAGAGGCCCATGGGCAAGATTCACTTTACCTTGGATTCTACACACTGGAACTACCACACTCACAGGTACACACAGCTAACTCAACTTTCTTCCCTCCAAACCACATATGTATAGAGGGATACGCACGTGTGTATATATATATGTATGTGTATTTGTGTGCGTGTATGTATGTATGTATATATATGTATATGTATGTTCAGATATGTGTATATATATATATGTATGTATGTGTAGACGTGTACCGGTAGGTATTCATGTATATAGGAGTGTGTGTATGTATAAATCTGTATAGGTTTGTGTGTGTATATATATAGGTGTTGGTGCTCATATATATATATGCATGTATGTGTATTGTACTAGCTTATCCCTAAAACATCTTGCATATCATTAAAATATTCTACGCGCGTTCTTAAACGTTCCCGGGTGTGTGTGTGTGTATATATGTGCATATGTGTGTATGTTTGTGTGTATATGTATGTGTGTGTATATGTATATATGTGTATATGTATGTGTATATACATATATATATATATATATATATATATATGTATATATATATGTGTATGTATGTATATGTGTGTATATATGTATGTGTGGGCATGCTTGTGTGTACACACATTTGCATATCATTGTTATTTCACAAACATCAGGGAGGGTATTTTTATTCGCTTAACAATATGGGTGTTGCTTTTATATTTTATTTTTTATATTTCATACTCTTATATCTTATGCCTCACAAGGGAATATTTTTCTATATTTGCTTTCCCACCCCTGTATATTTGATTTTATGCATAGACATTTACACTTTTTACTTTATGTGTATCTATAAATGCATTTTTTCTGTCAAATGTAGCCATAGTTGGATTACCACAGTACAAAAGAATTATGCCCAATCATGTCAATATACCCTGTAGGATGATTTCATACATCCTTCCTCTAGACTTACTGAAGTACTTCACCATCATCAAGGGCCATAATTTATTAGTACAAATGTATACAATCCTGTACCCACAACCGATCCATCCCTATCCAATATATTGTACTGTTACATATGTATTGTATTTTTTAAAATTTGTACACTAAGGACCATGTATACTTATGCATACTCCTATCAATCTCCTCTTGTAGGAATTTACTTGTCACTGAAGAAGCTGCAGATCACAGCAGAGAAACGCGTCTGACACTTGTTTTACAATCTATTTATTTTACGATTTTTTATCATTGGATTTCTGTACCAGAATCAAACCGGAATTTTTACCAAATAAATATATTTTTATCCATGAAAATGGTCTGAAGTACTTGTGCTTTGGGGAACCCTGACACGCACACTCGAAAAGTACACAGCATCAGACCAAACAATATCACCGCCCCACACGGACTCAAGTACCATGGAGTAACACCAATATATATGGCATATACTTAAACAGAGAACATCAGCCGGAAGCGTTGTGTTAAATACACTTATGATTGTGCGCTTTACAGACATTCCCACAATATAACTCTTTTATGATGTTAGGTAGTGGTAGCCAACCTAGATGATAGACTTTTGTTAAGCCGTATGGATCTGGAACAATAATGTTTTTTTTACGGTCTGCCAAGGATGGGGTAATCGATTGAGGTGGGGAAGATGGAGATAGGGGTAACTGACCCCAGATGCCCATGTCTTGGGTTTGTGGACCCTTATTCAGTCCTGTTATTGGTTATGTCTGGCCAACTCCCAACTGATATCCCCTGGGCAAGCATTCCTTTATTAAATAGTGAGAGGTTCCATCTTTCTTGGGAACCAGTAGTACGCAAAGTCCCCTGGACTACAAAAGGACTCAATTAACTCTAGCTGGAATGTCTCTTCAGTTTCTTTTGAATGGTATCATGGACTGTCTCAGGGAATCTATAGGGGGCTGTTTTAATGGAGGGCAGTTGCCGGCTAACATGCCAGTGGAGTGCCTTCTAGTAGTCTGGTAATGGCGCAATAGGCCTGTCATGATTACATTGTTTAGTGACTTTAATATTAACATTAATTATGGATATGGCCAAGGGAACATGACTTTGATGCATTGTGATTATGTATTATTGTTTGTGGTTATATGTTTCCTGTACATTGTTATCTTGTATTATAGTTATAATATGTTATAGAGGGAAAATGTGATATAGAATAGAATATATGTATATAAAAAATGTTCTGCACAGACTTTAACTGCAGAACATTGTGGCTGCACACATACAGGCCTTGATTCAAGGCAGATCACTGCTCCTTAGGAGGCCTGAGCAAACACTTGAAATTAACATCAATTTTTTTGCCATAGCTAGCTATAGACACCTGTCATATTGTTTAGATATCTGATGAGTTTCGTCTCAAGTCCTTTATAGCAATCAAGCATGCAAGGCAGGTGTGTTTCATCACACATAAACACAAAGGTACACAAGGGTGTGGTATGGGAGATGTATAAATAAGTAGGTTCCATGATTCAATAAAGGTTCAGTTCTAGTTTAACATATCCACAGTGTGAGGCTGTTTTTATGTTTGTATCCTGAATTGGGGAGTGGCCTTGCCATAGGCCTCTAGTAACTTGTATCCAGCATTCTCTGTCTGTACCTTTGGGCATTGCCCTCTTCAGAAGCCACCTTTTGTGCCAGAGCGAGCAAGAACCAAACAATTCTGCTGGGGTAGGTTTGAACTAGGTTCATATCAAGCCCCCTTGAAAAAGCAGATTGTGACAAGGCCATGCTGGCTTGTCCACTAAGCGTCTGACAAGGAATTTGATGCATTTGCTGTCAGGATCTGATGTACAGAAGAAGGAAAAATGTAGAGTGGGCATTTAGCAATAGAAATATACAAATAAATCCAGATCATTGGAGAGTCAGCCTGAAACAATTTGAAACAATATTGAGAAAACAAATAAATGCATTCTGGAATTGCTCAACACATGAGAGATATCTAAGTTGACACTTAGGGCCCTATTAAATTCCAGCCTCGTAAATAAGAGGCTTCTACTTAAATCCTACGTACTGCAAAATTTTTCAAAGTTACAATGCTATTACAATCGCCCTGCTGTGAGCAACGTATGAGCTACGCAGCAGGGCCGTACGTATCAACACTGCGAAAATGTATATGAGGAGTGACAGCCTGCGAGATGATCTCACAGGCTCCCGCACCTCAGCAAGTAGTGCAGGGGTCCTAAACGGGACCTCTGCCGCAGTCCCCCACATAAGCCCTGTCGTGGGGGGTACTCCAACTACCCCCCCCGGGACCTAAAATTAACCCCCCTCTATGCGAGGGTCCCCATCGGGACCCCCAAAGTGTCCCCACATTAACCCCTTGCAGCGGGGGTCCCTGATCTGCCCCGATCAGGCCCCCACTACATTTAAAAGTATTTATTTCCTGGCGGCGGGTCCTTAAAGGGCCTGCGGCACTCTAATAACAATCCCGGGCGAGGCACCTAAAATTAACCCCCCTCTAAGCTGGTGGTCCCCATCTGCTTAGATCAGGCCCCCGCTGCATTTAAAAATGTTAAATTCGCTGCAGCGGCTAATTAAAGGGCCCGCGGCACACTATAACTCATGGGGGTCAATACAGTCCCCCAAAAGCACTTAAATTAACCCTATAACTCATAGGGGTCAATACAGTCCCCAAAAAGCACTTAATTAACCCTATAACTAATGGGGGTCAATACAGTCCCCCAAAAGCACTTAATTAACCCCATCACTCATGGGGGTCAATACAGACCCCCATAAGCACTTAATTTACCCTGTCACTCATAGGGGTCAATACAGACCCCCATAAGGCCTTAATTACCCCTATAACTCATGGGGGTCAATACAGACCCCCATAAGGCCTTAATTAACCCTGTCACTCATGGGGGTCAATACAGACCCCCATAAGCACTTAATTAACCCTGTCACTCATGGGGGTCAATACACCCCCCCATAAGGCCTTAATTAACCCTATAACTCATGGGGGTCAATACATACCCCCATAAGCCTCTATTTATCCCCATTAGTCCCATAAGAGTATATTATGACAAACCCTAACCCCCTGTTCAAACCCTAACATTAACCACATAAGTGCCATGACGGTCCACAAGGACCATCATGACACTAACTACAAACACTACACTATAACCACCAATAAACCATTAAATCTAAACTAACCCCCTCTACACTAATCTATTAACACTTACACTACCTACCTACACTACCTACCCCCTAATAACCCCCCCCACCACTCTAATTACAAAAAAAACTACCTTACAGAAAATAAAAAACCTACAGTACAAAAAATAAAAAACCTACATCACAGGAAAAAAAAACAACTACATTACAGAAAATAAAAAAATACATTACAACCCCCCCCCCCCCCCCCCCCCACACACACACACACACTATAGATTTTTTTTCTCCCTATACTGTGGGGGGGGGGGTTGTAAAAGGAAAGACAGACATACACAATATAATACATACATACAATACATTACATTACATACAATACATTACATACAATACATTACATATAATACAAATCAAATACCCCCTATCTATCTAACATACAATCGATTTAATATAAAATAAATCCTAACTATATCAAATACATCCCCCTATCTATCTAATATACAATAAATCCTAACTACATACAGAAACCCTAATTCTAAGCTAAAATAAAATGATTAAAATCCTAACTACATACACAGACCCTAATTCTAAGCTAAAATAAACTAATTAAGACCACTTACCTTAAGATGTCCCTTTAGATCACTAACCTAGGGGTAAAACAAAACAAAATAATTAGTACAAAACATTAACATAAAATAAATAAACATTATATACATTCTAAATATTCTACTCACCTTTCCAGCATGTCCCGTCATTCTTCAGTTCTCCTCCGGCGCGGCCCTGTTAAAAAAACACACAATACATTAATACAATATACAGACACCAAATAAAACCATCCGCGGTCTAAAAAAAGCAAAAATAGGAAATTGGAAATGGCGGCCTGTCTCTCAATTTCAGCCAATCAGAAGTCGTCAATGTGTGAGCCAATGAGAACTCGCAGATGTCTTCACCCAATCACTCCGTGGGGGTGTATCCCATAGTGATTGGCTGAAGGCATCTGCGCTTTGTGATTGGTTCCAATAAAGATTGACAGGTGCTTTAGCCAATCAGGGTGGAATTTTGGGGTGTATTCCATCCTGATTGGCTCACACATTGACGACTTCTGATTGGCTGAAATTAATAGACAGCTTTTACAGCCAATCACAAGCCGCCATTGCCAATTTCCTCCCGGAAAAGGCTCCGGGAGGCTCATTAGCGTCTGGGAGGTCTGCGAGTGCAGACCTCCGTTAGTTTTTTTATTTTTATTTTTTTAGACCGCGGATGGTTGCAGGGCCCAGCAGGGGCTGAAGGGTAGGAGGCCGGGGACATCGCGGGGAGGTAAGTTGAATGTATATTTATATGTTTATATGTTTACTAGCGACTTGCAATGAGATGTGTATGTTTGGAAAGTTGTTAAGTTATTAATATACGTATTTGACACTTGTAAGATTTTAGTTATGATGAAATAAGTACTATTGTGATATTAAACATGTTTATTTTTGTAAAATGTTCTTTTGGTCAACAGTAACTGTTAAAACATTTTGTATTAAAAGTATTAACATTTGAATGTAAGAACAGTTGAACTTTAAATTAATCAGTATTGTAAACTTGAGGTAATGGTAATTTAACATGCAAGTTCTAGCTCAAGAATTGTTAACTTAAATATACATTGAGTCCAGAGGAAGGCAAACAGTAAAAACCCTCCTTGTATCAGAGAGGGGAAAAAATTAATTAATTCCTGACCCCATTAACTGGCGATCAGATTACTCCCTGGATTAATGTTTAACATAAAAGAAAACATTTACATTGTGACTTAAAACGTGGTTGAGCTCTTAACATGAACTTTGTAATATGTCTAAGTAAGGAACCTAAAAGTATATTTTTTGAAACTTGAACTTTCTTATCTGTCTAAGTAAGAAACTTGAACTAAATATTTTCAAACTTGTAACATTATAAACAGTAACATAGTTAATGAAAATTTCAACATAACTTTTTATTAAAAGGATTAACATTTGAATGTAAGAACAGTTGAACTTTAAATTAATCAGTATTGTAAACTTGAGGTAATGGTTTTTTAACATGCAAGTTCTATCTCAAGAATTGTTAACTTAAATATACATTGAATCCAGAGGAAGGCAAACAGTAAAAAACCTCCTTGAAACAGCCAATTTGTATCAGAGAGGGGAAAAAATTAACTCCTTCCTGACTCCATTAACTGGCGATCAGATTACTCCCTGGATTAATGTTTAACATAAAAGACAACATTTACATTGTGACTTAAAACGTGGTTGAGCTCTTAACATGAACTTTGTCATATGTCTAAGTAAGGAACTTGAAAGTCTATTTTTTTAAACTTGTAACATTAGAAACAGTAACATAGTTAATTAACATTTTAACATAATTTGTAAAAATAATGCAAGGCAAGTGTTTTGTGAGGCTAATCATCCATTAATAGTACTTCCATTAAGTATGACTGATTTGCTTATCGATTTGTATTTTTCAATGGTTGACCTTTGTTATTGCTGTGACTTAAAACGTGGTTGAGCTGTTAACATAAACTTTGTAATATGTGTAAGTAAGGAACGTGAAAGTATATTTTTTTTAAACTTGAACTTTCTTATCTGTCTAAGTAAGGAACTTGAAAAAAAATTGCAAACTTGTAACATTAGAAACAGTAACATAGTTAATTAACATTTTAACATAATTTGTGAAAATAATGCAAGGCAAGTGTTTTGTGAGGCTAATGATATATAAACAGTACTTCCATTAATTATGACTGAATTGTTTATTGATTTGTATTTTTGAATGGTTGACCTTTGTTTGTTGCTATAGTAATTGTTTTAAATCGCACATATAGTTTGGTCTGTGGAAAAGTGGTTCTCTAAAAAGACAACGCAAGAACTTAAACTTGTTGCACACTGTGCAAGTACTGTTCTGTATGTGTTTGACTATATAATGTAGTTTAACAGGAAAATATTGGTTTTGTAAATTTAATTTCTGTTGCGTAATAATGACCTTTTGATGTGAACGGACATTTATGTGTATTTGTTTTAAAAATGTGGTGGTTATATTGTGTTTTTTTATATTTTTGCATTTCCTTTTAAATTTGTTTTGCATGGCTTTTGTTTCTTTAATGAAAAGTTAAAGTACTTCATAGTAGACAATGTTTTTAGTAAAAATACATCCATCTTCTAATAAATCACCTTGACTTTCATTCTTTTCAATGTAAACTTTAATAGCCTGTGGATTTTTGTACCGTGATAATGCAACGTACAATTGGCCATGTGCAAATACTGGTTGTTCTAAGAAAATACCCACAGATTTGAACGTTTGTCCTTGTGATTTATTAATGGTCATGGCAAATGCCATAATGATGGGAAATTGTCTTCTTTGAAGTATAAAAGGGAGACTACTTTCACTTGGTGCTAAATCTATTCTTGGTATGAAAACTCTCTCTCCTTTATGGGTACCAGTTAAAATTTCAGCATCTATGAAATGGTCCTTTAATTGTTGAACAATTAATCTTGTCCCATTGCATAGGCCTTTTTTGGGGTTCATATTTTGCAGTAACACGACAATTGCACCTTTCTTTAGCTGCAAAATATGTGGTGGCATTCCAGAAGGAGTTAGTGAGTTTATGAATTCAGTGGAAAAGTTTGCCTGACTTTCATTGTCATCAGCAAGTACAGAATCAGCACTGTAATAATTTCTTTGTGGTGCATTCATTTTTTTAAGATTTCATTATTGAGGATTAATGCATCCTTATTTTTACACGTTAGTATGACTTGGTTGGCAAGCTCTGAATATTCCTGGCTATTTATGCTACCATCAAATATAGCCGATATAATATCTTGGTGACAAATCATATGAGGTGGGATCTGCACAGTGTCGTCAGGTAAATTTGGTATTTTTTCTGTTCTGCCTTCTCCAATTTTAATAAGCCAATCATTGAACCTAGTTTGGCCTTCTGATCTCATGTTTTGTTGCAGTTGAAGATGGGTAAAATGTTTCCATAATGTGCTTGACTTTATACAGGTTTTGATAATGTCAGTTCAATTTCCATGTACAACGACAAGGTAATGTTTGTCTAAAATCGCCACCTAACAACATTACCTTTCCACCAAATGGAAAAGTATTATCCATGACTTCAAGAAGCAAATGGTCAATACATTGGAGGGCATAGCATGACATCATTGTGGCCTCATCTAATAATTCACTTTTTTTAATTTTTTTTGCTTGTAATGATGTCATGCGAATATCTGACACAGAGGTTTCTAAAATAGGCACTGGCAGTTTAAAGCCACTATGTACAGTTCTTCCACCTTCTAACAAAAGTGCAGCAATTCCAGTAGTGGCAAACGGCAGTGCTATTTGACCTTGTGCTCGTACAGAACTCATTAATAAATTATATAGATAAGTTTTTCCTGATCCGCCAGGTCCATCAAGATAGAAATAACGCTCTGTGACCATGTCATCATCTATTGCATTTTTAATGGCATTAAATGCTTGCAATTGTAACATATTTAAAGTTGCAAGTCTTTCTTCTGTTCTTTCTACTTGTAGTTGAATGTCATAGTCTTCAAAGTTTATGTCATCTATAAGACCTGGATGAGGCAAATTAAAACTTGCACAACTTAATCCATGAGTTAAAAATACTTCTTGGATTTCAATTAACGCTTTTAATTGTGCAATAGGTTCATTGTATCGTTGCATAGTCTTCAGCCATATTACTTTTAAATGTGTCACACAAAGCTAATGCATTTGGAGCATTTGAGAAGATACAAATAAATGCAAATTGTTCTCTCATCTGTCGTGGCATTTGACATAGTGCTGCTTCTTCTAAACATCTTTCCCATTCTGTATCATCAGCTAGTAAGTTTCTATGTCTTGCAGCTAAATGGAAGGAGTCATATACTATGTCATTAACAGTTCTTAAGTGTTCAAAACTTTGTGCTCCAGGAACATTTAAAAGTAATATTCGTAAGCAAAAACTTTCAAGATCTCTTGGACTGACTGTGTAAATTCTTGGGATTATTTTATTTCCTCTGCTTTTTCTAGGTCTCCATAATCCATTCACAAAAACATAGTGATATGGAATTTCAATATATAAGAATTGTCTTGCTTCTGAATCTGTGGTATTTAATTCAAACCATGCAGTTAGTGTAGTGTGACGATGTTCACTTTGGGCCAATGCATTACTTTCATTTCCAGCATGGAAATACACTAAGGGCCCTATTAAATTATCCCTCGTAGTTCTCTCGGTGCTCGCAAAAGGCAGTTTTCCTGCTGTTTGCGAGTACAGAATCTCTCGCAGCCTGCTTTGCGATATGACTGCGAGAAAATGACCGAGAATAGGCTCTGAGAGAGCTACGTAGCCTTAAATCTACGCATGATTCTCGCATATCATAAGAATCCCTACGTGGACAAAAAGTGCACGCAAGGGATCCGAAAGCCTCTACGTGCTGCCTCGGAACAGCCCGAGACAGCAGTGTGAGGCTCCCCCCTGCACCCTATACACATCCCCATGCTGCAGGGGTCTCTATCAGGACCCCTGCAGCACCCCCACATTAACCCCTTGCAGCGGGGGTTACCCAATCCCGGCCGCGGCACCTAAAATTAACCCCCCTCTATGCTGGGGGTCCCCATCGGGACCCCCGAAGTGTCCCCACATTAACCCCCTGCAGCGGGGGTCCCCGATCGGCACCGATCGTGACCCTGCTGCAATTCAATTTTAAATTTCCCGCCTCGCAGGTCCTAAAGGACCGTAAAGGTCCTGAAAGGACTCGCACTAAAAATGTTAACCCCAGGCAACTATAATTACCCCATTAACTCATGCTGGTCAATACAGACCACCATAAGGCCTAAATTAACCCATTAACTCATGGTGGTCAATACAGACCACCATAAGGCCTAAATTAACCCATTAACTCATGGTGGTCAATACAGACCACCATAAGGCCTAAATTAACCCATTAACTCATGGTGGTCAATACAGACCACCATAAGGCTCTATTTAACCCCATCAGTCCCATAAGGGTATATTATTACCATTATGGGCCTGTTACAACCCAACATTAACCACATAAGTGCCATGACGGTCCTCAAGGACCATCATGACACTAACTACAAACACTACACTAAAACCCCCAATAAACCATTTAATCTAAACTAACCCCCCTCTACACTAATCTATTAACACTTACACTACCTACCTACACTACCTAACCCCCTAATAAACCTCCCCAACACTCTAATTACAAAAATAAAAACTACCTTACAGAAAACAAAAAAACCTACAGTACAGAAAACAAAAAAATACATTACAACCCCACTCCCCACTACAGAAAATAAAAAAATTACACACCTGAAAAGGAAAGACAGATAAACACAATACAATACATATATATAATACATATAATACATTACATACAATACATGACATTACATACATTACATATAATATATTACATATAATATATTAAATATAATATGATAAATATAATATATTACATATAATACATTACATACAATACATGACATTACATACATTACATATAATATATTAAATATAATATATTACATATAATATATTACATATAATATATTAAATATAATATATTACATATAGTCCAAATCAAATACCCCCTATCTATCTAACATACAATCTATTTAATTTAAAATAAATCCTAACTATATCAAATACATAATGCTAATTTAATAGCATTGTAAGTTGGAGAAACTTTGCAGTACGTAGGGCTTAAGTAGAAGCCTTATTTACGAGGCTGGAATTTAATGAGGCCCAAAATGTCTTTGTGGCAAATGTACTGCTAATCTATATACTGCATGTGATCTATCATGCATTTCAAATTTTAAAAGGCGCCACATAGCTTCTGGTGCACTTACATAGCGAGCATCTACATGACATGCAAGTTCATCATGTACTAACTCAGTGCTTTCAGGGTTTTCTGCACTTTTGACGACTACAGTAGCTGCATCATAGCCTTTGTAAATATATTTGTACACATATTTAATGGATTTGATGGAAGTGCAGGCTTCTACAACTAATTAATGTGTGCATTATACTTCATCAATAAATGTGGATTGTAAGGTACTACATATCTATTGTCAACTTTTTTGCCACGAATAATGGCACTATCTCCTCTTCTTTTATAAAGTGGATAGCCATCACAATTGGCATAGGTTTTGTCTCTATAATCTTCTGGAAAATCTTTGGAACATTTATTATTTTCCATACATGGTAATTGTGGATTAAGCTCACCACAGGGTCCATGAATCATCCGATGAGTAACAATCTCATATAGTCAACCATATAGTTCTGGATCTGGTAGTTCAGCAACAATGACTGCATCCACTTTGTCAGCAGTATCTAATTTATCTTTTTCTTGAAGTATTATGAGAAGATGTGCATGTGGAAGTCCTCTTTTTTGAAATTCAATGGTATATACATAAGCAAGACATTTGCCAAATAAGTGACTTATAGTGATGTCACGTATTAATTCATTTAATTTAATCTTAAAAACTCTGGCTACTAAATCTGGTCTATCGGAAGGACTTTGGCCAAGAAGTACATTTTGTGTAATTTCTGGTCATTGGGGATTACATGTAAATGTAAGAAATAAATCGGGTTTGCCAAATTTGGTGACAATAGCCATAGCATCATTGTATCTTTCTCTCATATTTCGAGGAGTTCTTTGAAAGGAAGATGGTAAAATGACCCCCATGAGTTATACGGTTTATTACTTTGCTTATAGGGATCTGTGTTGACCCCCATGAGTTATAGGGTTAATTAAGGGCTTATGGGGGTCTGGATTGTCCCCCATGAGTTATAGGGTTAATTATTGGCTTATGGGAGTCTGTATTGACCCCCATGTGTTATAGAGTTAATTATTGTGCTTATGGGGATCTGTGTTGACGCACATGAGTTATAGGGTTAATTAAGGTTTATGGGGGTCTGTATTGACCCCCATGAGTTATAATGTTAATTATTGGCTTAGGGGGGTCTCTATTGACCTCCATGAGTTATACGGTTGATTAAGGCCTTATGGGGCTCTGGATTGACCCCCATGAGTTATAGGGTGAATTTAGTGCTTATCAGTGTCTGTATTAACCCCCATGAATTATAGGGTTAATGATTGGCTTATGGGTGTCTTTATTGGCCCCAATTTGTTATTGGGTTAATTAAGGCCTTATGGGGGTCTGTTTTGACCCCCATGAGTTATAGGGTTATTTATTGGCTTATGGGGGTCTGTATTGACCCCCATGAGTTATACGGTTTATTACTTTGCTTATAGGGATCTGTGTTGACCCCCATGAGTTATAGGGTTAATTAAAGGCTTATGGGGGTCTGGATTGTCCCCCATGAGTTATAGGGTTAATTATTGGCTTATGGGGGTCTGTATTGACCCCCATGTGTTATAGAGTTAATTATTGTGCTTATGGGGATCTGTGTTGACGCACATGAGTTATAGGGTTAATTAAGGTTTATGGGGGTCTGTACTGACCCCCATGAGTTATAATGTTAATTATTGGCTTAGGGGGGTCTCTATTGACCTCCATGAGTTATACGGTTGATTAAGGCCTTATGGGGCTCTGGATTGACCCCCATGAGTTATAGGGTGAATTTAGTGCTTATCAGTGTCTGTATTGACCCCCATGAATTATAGGGTTAATGATTGGCTTAAAGGGGTCTGGATTGACTGCAATGAAATGTAGGGTTAATTAAGTGCTTATAGGGGTCTGTATTGACCCCCATGAGTTATAGGGTTAATTAAAGCCTTATGGGGGTCTGTATTGACCCACATGAGTTACAGGGTTAATTAAGTGCTTATGGGTCTGTATTGATGTCCATGAATTATAGGGTTAATTATTGGCTTATGGGGGTCTGTATTCACCCCCATGAGTTATAGGGTTAATTATTGGCTTATGGGGGTCTGAATTGACCCCCAAGAGTTAATAAATGGCTTATGGGGGTGTGTATTGACCCCCATGAGTTATAGACTTAATTATTGGGCTTATGGGGATCTCTATTGACCCTCATGAGTTATAGGGTTAATTAAATGCTTATGGGGGTTTGTATTTTTTTTTTTTATTGAGTTTTTAGAAAACATACAGAAACAAATTAAGACATAGACATGCAAAAACAATAAGTACCTTAATAAATAGTTAAGGCACTAAATACACACTCATCTATTTAAACCTCAGTGTGGGAACATTACCAGACCGTTCAATATCTTGACACACGGTACTTGTTTACCAAAAAATAATAAATAAAAAAATAAAAAATAAAGAAACTCGACCGACTCTTGGATCCAATAGATCCGTTAGTAAAGGAGAGGAGCAAAAAGTTACTAAGGCTGCTAAAGCTCCCTGGCCAGACTATATTTATTATTTATTTATTTATTTATTTATATATATATATATATTTTTTTTTTACTTGATATTTTGCGCTAGACACAGTGATATTGAAGTGACTAATATGGGGTCATCTTACATACAGAGGAAGATGCTTGAAATCATTATAGAGACTCCATATAATAGTCCCATTTCAACCAACTAAAATGACGGGCATGACACTCCGATAAGATGCCATTACAATTATTCATCAATTCTCTATTTATATGAACATGGTTACACAGTTCACTAATTGTTGGAATCGTGGGTTGCTTCCAATATTTTGCTATAAGGTACTTAGCCACCAAAAGAATGTGGCATGTCAAGTATCTCTCTATAGGAGGTAGTTTCTCTAAATTCATGTGGAGAATGGCTACTTAGGGAGACCAAATAATTTGTTTATCAAGCAACTTGGATATTAATTGGGAAATATCTAGCCACCACTTCTGTATTTTAATGCATTCCCACCAGATATGGTAGTCGGTCCCTCGTGAGCCACATAGTTTCCAACAACGATCTGATTCTTCTAAGTTGATTTTCCCCATTTTAACTGGTGTTAGATGCCATCTATGAATAATTTTAAAGTACAGCTCTGTGTATTATGCATTAACAGAGGATTTTTTTGTGGTTTTAAGAATATCCCTCCAGCTTGTTTCTTCTAAGCTGATCCCTAGATCCATTTCCCAGCCTTTAACCCCTGGGCTTTTAGTAAAGGGGTGAGGTCATCAATGATTCTACCACACTTAGAGATGATATGTGACATTTCTCCTTTTAGAATGAGTTCTTCTAATTTAGTCAGAATATTCATCCCTGAAAATATGTACCCTCTCTCCAACAAGTTTTGCTTGAGACTTTCGTAGTTTAACCAATTACATTTTTTTAGCTCCGGTTTTTGCTGTAATTCATGTATAGTAAGGAGATTGCCTTTATTATATAAATGAGAGATATTTCTTAGGCCCTGGTCAAATAACATCTTTATTATAGGACATTGCACCTTGGGTTTTAAGATTTCTAGAGGAGCGGCAATTGAAGGTATATTTAATAATTGCATCTTCTTTCTAAAGTTATACCAAAGTTTTAAAATAGCATGAAGATTTTTTGGAAGATTGCTGGCCATGGTTTTATTATATGCAGGAAGCCAGAACAATATGTGAATGGGGAAGTCCTTCATTAAAACTTCTTCCAATATTAACCATCTAGGCTTATCATTGGTGATGTTCCAGCATATGAGTTGGGCGATGATTATCTTAAGGTGAGTTTCTTTTTTGTATGTCGGTTTTCTTGATACATACAGAAATTTGTCTAATTGGTCCTGAATACACTTCAAATAGCTGTTGGCTAAAACATCAGGTATAGATCTCATATAATATGTAATTTTGGGGAGTATGTTCATATTAATTGAGGCTATTCTAGCAGACCAAGATAGGTTAAAATAGCTCCAATCAATTAATGTGGGTCTAATTCGCTTCATCACCTCATTAATGTTGTCTTTGAGAATTGTATCCACTCGGAAAGAAAATCTTATACCTAAGTGAACTATATATTTAGAGTCCCAGTTAAAGCAAAAGACTTCCCTTAATTTATTTTTAATTTCAGTTGTTATGTCTTTTGTTAAGGTATCTGATTTTGAGTGGTTAATTTTGAAAGAGGATAGCCTGCCAAACTCCTCGACTATTTCTTGGAGTTTATAGCAGGCATGTAACGGATTTGTTAAGGTGACTATGATATCGTCTGCAAATGCCATGTATTTGAACTCTGTGTATATTGCCAGTGGTTCCATGAAGAGTATAAATAGAAGCGGGGATAGAGGACACCCCTGACGGGTACCATTCCCAATTCTGAATTGTTTTGATTCAAATTCCGGATTCACGACTCGTGAGAAGGAATTTCTATAAAGAGCTTTAACAGACTTGGAAGCAAATTCACCCAGACCAAATCTCATCAGTACACATTGTAAAAATTCCCAGTTAACTCTATCAAAGGCTTTTTCGGCATCTAGTGATAGTATCATTACCGGTATGTCTTTTTCTTTGACATAAGATAATATATTCAAAAGTCTTCTTGAGTTATCTGATGTCTGGCGTCCTGGGATAAACCCTGTTTGATCCGGGTGGATCATATTGACAATGATATTCTTTAGCCTGTTTGCTAGAATTTTTGAGTACAATTTGACATCTATGTTTATTAAAGAGATTGGTCTGTAGCTACTGCACTCCTCAGGATTCTTCCCTTCCTTTAGGATGTTTATAATTTTTGTCTCGTTCATTCCTAACGGAATGTGACCTGATTGTTTAATTTCATTAAATAGACTATGTAAAACCGGTTTAAGCTCTGACTGTAATACCTTGTAGAACAGATGGTCAAAACCGTCTGGACCTGGGGCTTTATTTGTTTTACCAGAATTTATTACTTTATTAATTTCATTGCCCGATATTTCCCTGTTTAGATCTATGGATTCTTGGTCAGAAATCCTAGGGAACTGGATCTTATCTAGGAAGGTATCAATATCTGCCCTATCTGGTTTTACAAAGTTGTCATCCTTATCTAAGTTGTATAGTTTCTCATAGAACTCCCGAAAGAGCTCACCGATTTTATCCGGATTCATATGAACTTTTTTCTCATTATCTAATAGGTTTAGGATCCTATTATGATTTTGTTGTTTCTTTAGCCTATTCGCGATAATTTTACCAGTTTTATTGCCATATAGAAATTTTGATTGTTGTAATCTCCAAAGAAGGTTATCTGCCTGAGATTGTAGAATATGATTTATTTGATTGTTTAGTGCAGTTATTTTATGACCCAAATCTTTATTTGTGCTCTTTTTGTTGAGCTGATGTAATTTTTCTAGTTCAATATATAAAGTTTTTAGGGGTTTTTCCCTTTGCTTGTTTATGTCTGCCATCCTTGAAATTAAGATGCCCCTTATATAGGCTTTATAGGAACACCACAGTGTCTTACTGGAGGTCACTGAGTCTTTATTAAGCTCAAAAAATTCCAAGGTATCCTTTTTCATTGCGTTAAGATTATCTATATTTTTGAATAGTATTGGATTTATTTTCCATCTTTTTATTACTTTTAAGGCCAGTGAATCCTCCAGATTAATACTGTTCATGCTGTGGTCTGACCAGGGTGTTAAAATGATATCTGACTTCCCTATCATTTTTAGGGTGTTTACGTCAGAGAATATATAGTCTATCCGGGATAAAGATTTAAATTGATTCGAGAAAAATGTGTAATCTTTGCTATTGGGGTGGAGGACTCTCCAGATGTCATACAATTCATAATCATTTACAATTTTGGAAAAGTCTAGGGCAGTTTTAAATTCTTTGGCTTCTGATTTTATCTTATAAGCCCTCTGTTTATCCATATGGGAGTCCCTGATCATGTTGAAATCTCCACATAGAATAAGCCGCCCTCTCTTCAATTTATGTAGATCTTTCAGAAACGTTTTTAAGTAACTGATCTGATTTTTATTAGGCAAGTATACATTAGCAAGAGTTAGTAAGCAATTGTTCACATACCCCGACCAAATTATATATCTACCTAGAGGATCTATTTTTGAGAATAGTTCCGAAACTTTTAATCTTTTATTAAACAATATAGAGACTCCCTTAGATTTACTTTTGAAGGTCGAGTGTATATTAAAAGGGTATTGTCTATCAGCCAGATACTTAATTGAATCCTTCTTCAGGTGGGTCTCCTGAAGGCACAATATATCTGCTTTGATTTTAACATAATTTACAAAGGCAATTTTCCTTTTAGTCGGTGAGTTTAGTCCATTAACATTGTGTGAAATTATTTTTATTCCTCTAGTCATTGACTAAACTTATGAACTCGAATATCTTATTTGGTTATTCCCAACTTCTATAAATATCCCACACATCAATCAAACTTTCAACATACATCCTGCACCCTAGATGGGTATAGAGTGGCCTGTGGAGCATATGCTTGCTCTCACAGGCCCTCATAACTACCCTCCAGGGATAGGTACACACACAGCACATAACACTAATGTTAGCAAAGCAACTACCTGATGGTAGAAAATGGCCGGACAAGATCCCCATAACAAAATAGAGAAAATAGCGGGGATATGGGGGCCTTCTGATTTACTCTGGGGTGTTTTACATAATTTTACCAGTATTAGATTAAGGATATTCTTTGACTTGCCTGGTCTACGTAGCTCTATCACTGGGCCTATACACTTCTAACGGGGGAAAGATAGGGCTGATTAAACCATCCAAACCATTTCGTTTCATGATTTATGTGATGTATTGACCCCCATGAGTGACGTAGTTAATAAAGTGCTTATGGGGGTCTGTATTGACCCCCTTGAGTTATAGGGCTAGTTATTGGCTTATGTGGGTCTGTATTGGCCCCCATGAGTTATAGGGTTATTTATTGGCTTATGGGGGTCTGTATTGATCCCCATGTGTTATAGGGTTAAATATGGGCTCATGGGGGGCTGTAATGACCCCCATGAGTTATAGGGTTAATTATGGGATCATGGGGGTCTGTATTGACCCCCATGAGTTAAAGGGTTAATTACTGTGCTTATGGGGATCTCTATTGACCCCCATGATTTATCGGGTTAATTAAGTGCCTATGGGATCTGTATTGACCCCCATGAGTGACAGAGTTAATTATGGTTTCTAGGGGTCTGCATTGACCCCCATGAGTTATAGGGTTAATTATTGGCTTATGGGGGTCTGAATTGACCCCCAAAAGTTAATAAATGGATTATGGGGGTCTGTATTGACCCCCATGAATTATAGGGTTAATGATTGGCTTATGGGGGTCTGTATTGACCCCCATGAGTTATAGGGATAATTATTGGCTCATGGGGGTCTGTATTGACCCCCATGAGTTATAGGGTTAATTACTGTGCTTATGGGGATCTGTATTGACCCCCATGAGTTATAGGGTTAATTCAGGGCTTATGGGGGTCTGGATTGTCCCCCATGAGTTATAGGGTTAATTATTGGCTTATGGGGGTCTGTATTGACCCCCATGAGTTATAGGGATAATTATTGGCTCATGGGGGTCTGTATTGACCCCCATGAGTTATAGGGTTAATTACTGTGCTTATGGGGATCTGTATTGACCCCCATGAGTTATAGGGTTAATTCAGGGCTTATGGGGGTCTGTATTGACCCCCATGAGTTATAGGGTTAATTATTGGCCTATGGGGGTCTGTATTGACTCCCATGAGTTATAGGGTTAATTATTGGCTTATGGGGCTCTGTATGGACCCCATGAATTATAGGGTTAATTAAGGCCTTATGGGGGTCTGTATTGACCCCCATGAGTTATAGGGTTAATTAAGTGCTTATGGGGTCTGTATTGATCCCCATGAATTATAGGGTTAATTCTTGGCTTATGGGCGTCTGTATTGACCCCCATGAGTTATAGGGTTAATTATTGGTTTATGGGGGTCTGTATTGACCGCCATGAGTAACAGGGTTAATTAAGTGCTTATGGGGGTCTGTATTGACCCCCATGAGTGACAGAGTTAATTAAGGGCTTATGGGGGTCTGTATTGACCCCCATAAAGGACAGGGTTAATTAAGTGCTTATGGGGGTCTGTATTGACCCCCATGAGTGACGGAGTTAATTACGGCCTTATGGGGGTCTGGATTGTCCCCCATGAGTGACAGGGTTAATTAAGTGCTTAGGGGGGTCTGTATTGACCCCCATGAGTTATAGGGTTAATTATTGGCTTATGGGGGTCTGTATTGACCCCCATGAGTTATAGGGTTAATTAAGGCCTTATGGGGGTCTGGATTAACCCCCATGAGCTATAGGGTTAATTAGGTGCTTATCGGGGTCTATATTGACCCCATGAATTATTGGGTTAATGATTGGCTTCTGGGGGTCTTTATTGGGCCCCATTTGTTATTGGGTTAATTAAGGCTTTATGGGGGTCTGTATTGACCCCCATGAGTTATAGGGTTATTTATTGGCTTATGGGGGTCTGTATTGACCACCATGAATTATAGGGTTAATGATTGGCTTATGGGGGTCTGTACTGACCCCCATGAGTTATAGGTTTAATTAAGGCCTTATGGGGGTCTGTATTGACCCCATGAGTTATAGGGTTATTTATTGGCATATGGGGGTCTGTATTGGCCCCCATGATTTATAGGGTTAATTATTGGCTCATGGGGGTCTGTATTGACCCCCATGAGTTATAGGGATAATTATTGGCTCATGGGGGTCTGTATTGACCCACATGAGTTATAGGGTTAATTACTGTGCTTACGGGGATCTGTATTGACCCCCATGAGTTATAGGGTTAATTATTGGCTTATGGGGGTCTGTATTGACCCCCATGAGTTATAGAGTTAATTATTGTGCTTATGGGGATCTGTATTGACGCACATAAATTATAGGGTTGATTAAGGTTTATGGGGGTCTGTATTGACCCCCATGAGTTATAGGGTTAATTACTGTGCTTATGGGGATCTGTATTGACCCATATGCTTTATAGGGTTAATTAAGGCCTTATGGGGGTCTGGATTGACCCCCATGCGTTATAGTGTTAATTAAGTGCTTATCAGGGTCTGTATTGACCACCATGAATTATAGGGTTAATGATTGGCTTATGGGGGTCTGTATTGACCCCCATGAGTTATAGGGTTAATTATTGGCCTATGGGGGTCTGTATTGACTCCCATGAGTTATAGGGTTAATTATTGGCTTATGGGGCTCTGTATGGACCCCATGAATTATAGGGTTAATTAAGGCCTTATGGGGGTCTGTATTGACCCCCATGAGTTATAGGGTTAATTAAGTGCTTATGGGGTCTATATTGATCCCCATAAATTATAGCGTTAATTCTTGGCTCATAAGCATCTGTATTGACCCCCATGAGTTATAGGGTTAATTATTGGTTTATGGGGGTCTGTATTGACCCCCATGAGTAACAGGGTTAATTAAGTGCTTATGGGGGTCTGTATTGACACCCATGAGTGACAGAGTTAATTAAGGGCTTATGGGGGTCTGTATTGACCCCCATAAAGGACAGGGTTAATTAAGTGCTTATGGGGGTCTGTATTGACCCCCATGAGAGACGGAGTTAATTACGGCCTTATGGGGGTCTGGATTGTCCCCCATGAGTGACAGGGTTAATTAAGTGCTTAGGGGGGTCTGTATTGACCCCCATGAGTTATACAATTAATTATTGGCTTATGGCGGTCTGTATTGACCCCCATGAGTTATAGGGTTAATTAAGGCCTTATGGGGGTCTGGATTAACCCCCATGAGCTATAGGGTTAATTAGGTGCTTATCGGGGTCTATATTGACCCCCATGAATTATTGGGTTAATGATTGGCTTATGGGGGTCTTTTTTGGCCCCCATTTGTTATTGGGTTAATTAAGGCCTTATGGGGGTCTGTATTGACCCCCATGAGTTATAGGGTTATTTATTGGCTTATGGGGGAATGTATTGACCCCCATGAGTTATATGGTTATTTACTTTGTTTATGGGGATCTGTGTTGACCCGCATGAGTTATAGGGTTAATTAAGGGCTTATGGGGGTCTGGATTGTCCCCCATGAGTTTTAAGGTTAATTATTGGCTTATGGGGGTCTGCATTGACCCCCATGCGTTATAGGGTTAATTAAGTGCTTATCAGGGTCTGTATTGACCCCCATTAATTATAGGGTTAATGATTGGCTTATGGGGGTCTATATTGACCCCCATGAGTTATAGGGTTAATTATTGGCTTATGGGGGTCTGTATTGACCCCCATGAGTTATAGGGTTAATTAAGGCCTTATGGGGGTCTGGATTAACCCCCATGAGCTATAGGGTTAATTAGGTGCTTATCGGGGTCTATATTGACCCCCATGAATTATTGGGTTAATGATTGGCTTATGGGGGTCTTTATTGGCCCCCATTTGTTATTGGGTTAATTAAGGCCTTATGGGGGTCTGTATTGACCCCCATGAGTTATAGGGTTATTTATTGGCTTATGGGGGTCTGTATTGACCCTTATGAGATATATGGTTATTTACTTTGCTTATGGGGATCTGTGTTGACCCCCATGAGTTATAGGGTTAATTAAGGGCTTATGGGGGTCTGGATTGTTCCTCATGAGTTTTAAGGTTAATTATTGGCTTATGGGGGTCTGCATTGACCCCCATGTGTTATAGAGTTAATTATTGTGCTTATGGGGATCTGTGTTGACGCACATGAGTTATAGGGTTAATTAAGGTTTATGGGGGTCTGTATTGACCCCCATGAGTCATAATGTTAATTATTGGCTTAGGGGGGTCTGTATTGACCTCCATGAGTTATACGGTTAATTAAGGCCTTATGGGGCTCTGGATTGACCCCCATGACTTATAAGGTGATTTAAGTGCTTATCAGTGTCTGTATTGACCCCCATGATTTATAGGGTTAATGATTGGCTTATAGGGGTTTGGGTTGACCACAATGAAATGTAGGGTTAATTAAGTGCTTATAGGCGTCTGTATTGACCCCCATGAATTATAGGGTTAATTATTGGCTTATGGGGGTCTGTATTGACCCCCATGAGTTATAGGGTTAATTAAAGCCTTATGGGGGTCTGTATTGACCCCCATGAGTTACAGGGTTAATTAAGTGCTTATGGGTCTGTATTGATCCCCATGAATTATAGGGTTAATTATTGGCTTATGGGATCTGTATTCACCCCCATGAGTTATAGGGTTAATTATTGGCTTATGGGGGTCTGAATTGACCCCCATGAGTGACGTAGTTAATTAAGTGCTTATGGGGGTCTGTATTGACCCCCATGAGTTATAGGGCTAGTTATTGGCTTATAGGGGTCATTATTGATACCCATCAGTTATAGGGTTAATTTAAGCCTCATGGGGGTCTGTATTGACCCCCATGAATTATAGGGTTAATGATTGGCTTATGGGGGTCTGTATTGACCCCCATGAGTTATAGGGTTATTTATTGGCTTATGTGGGTCTGTATTCGCCCCCATGAGTTATAGGGTTATTTATTGGCTTATGGGGGTCTGTATTGTCCCCCATGAGTTATAGGGTTAATTATTGGCTCATGGGGGTCTGTATTGATCCCCATGAGTTATAGGGTTAATTATGGGCTCATGGGGGTCTGTACTGACCCCCATGAGTTATAGGGTTAATTATGGGCTATATTGACCCCAATGAGTTAAAGTGTGCTTACTGTGCTTATGGGGATCTCTATTGACCCCCATGATTTATAGGGTTAATTAAGTGCCTATTGGATCTGTATTGACCCCCATGAGTGATGGAGTTAATTAAGGTTTATGGGGGTCTTCATTGACCCCCATAAGTTATAGGGTTAATTATTGGCTTATGGGGGTCTGTATTGACCCCCATGAGTGATAGGGTTAATTAAGGCCTTATGGGGGTCTGGTTTGACCCCCATGAGCTATAGGGTTAATTAAGTGCTTATCGGGGTCTGTATTGACCCCCATGAGTTATAGGGTTAATGATTGGCTTAAGGGGGTCTGTATCGACCCCCATGAGTTATAGGGTTAATTAAGGCCTTATGGGGGTCTCTATTGACCCCCATGAGTTTTAGGGTTAATTACTGTGCTTATGGGGATCTGTATTGACCCCCATGAGTTATATGGTTAATTCAGGGCTTACGGGGATCTGTATTGACCCCCATGAGTTATAAGTTAATTATTGGCTTATGGGGGTCTGTATTGACCCCCATGAGTTATAGAGTTAATTATTGTGCTTATGGGGATCTGTATTGATGCACATAAATTATAGGGTTAATTAAGGCCTTATGGGGGTCTCTATTGACCCCCATGAGTTATTGGGTTAATTACTGTGCTTATGGGGATCTGTATTGACCCCCATGAGTTATAGGGTTAATTCAGGGCTTACGGGGATCTGTATTGACCCCCATGATTTATAGGGTTAATTATTGGCTTATGGGGGTCTGTATTGACCCCCATGAGTTATAGAGTTAATTATTGTGCTTATGGGGATCTGTATTGACGCACATAAATTATAGGGTTAATTAAGGCCTTATGGGGGTCTGGATTGACCCCCATGCGTTATAGAGTTAATTAAGTGCTTATCAGGGTCTGTATTGACCCCCATGAATTATAGGGTTAATGATTGGCTTATGGGGGTCTGTATTGACCCCCATGAGTTATAGGGTTAATTATTGGCCTTTGGGGGTCTGTATTGACTCCCATGAGTTAAAGAGTTCATTATTGGCCTATGGGGGTCTGTATTGACCCCCATGAGTTAAAGGGTTAATTACTGTGCTTATGGGGATCTCTATTGATCCCCATGATTTATAGGGTTAATTAAGTGCCTATGGGATCTGTATTGACCCCCATGAGTGACGGAGTTAATTAAGGTTTATGGGGGTCTGCTTTGACCCCCATGAGTTATAGGGTTAATTATTGCCTTATGGGGGTCTGGTTTGACCCCCATGAGCTATAGGGTTAATTAAGGCCTTATGGGGTTCTGTATAGACCCCATGAGTTATAGGGTAATTTATTGGCTTATGGGGGTCTGTATTGGCCCCCATGAGTTATAGGGTTAATTATTGGCTTATGGGGGTCTGTATTAACCCCCATGAGTTATAGGGATAATTATTGGCTTATGGGGGTCTGTATTGACCCCCATGAGTTATAGTGTTAATTACTGTGCTTATGGTGATCTGTATTGACCCTCATGAGTTGTAGGGTTATTTCAGGGCTTATGGGGGTCTGGATTGACCCCCATGCGTTATAGGGTTTATTAAGTGCTTATCAGGGTCTGTATTGACCCCAATGAATTATAGGGTTAATGATTGGCTTATGGGGGTCTGTATTGACGCACATAAATTATAGGGTTAATTAAGGTTTATGGGGGTCTGTATTGACCCCCATGAGTTATAGGGTTAATTTCTGTGCTTATGGGGATCTGTATTGACCCCCATGGGTTATAGGGTTAATTAAGGCCTTATGGGGGTCTGGATTGACCCCCATGCGTTATAGGGTTTATTAAGTGCTTATCAGGGTCTGTATTGACCCCCATGAATTATAGGGTTAATGATTGGCTTATGGGGGTCTGTATTGACCCCCATGAGTTATAGGGTTAATTATTGGCCTATGGGGGTCTGTATTGACTCCCATGAGTTATAGAGTTAATTTTTTGCTTATGGTTGTCTGTATTGACCACCATGAGTTATAGGGTTAATTATTGGCTTATGGGGTCTGTATTGACCCCCATGAGTTATAGGGTTAATTAAGGGCTTATGGGGGTCTGGATTGTCCCCCATGAGTTATAGGGTTAATTATTGGCTTATGGTTGTCTATATTGACCACCATGAGTTATAGGGTTAATTATTGGCTTATAGGGCTATGTATTGACCCCCATGAGTTATAGAGTTAATTATTGTGCTTATGGGGATCTGTATTGACGCACATGAGTTATAGGGTTAATTAAGGTTTATGGGGGTCTGTATTGACCCCCATGAGTTATAGGGTTAATTTTTTGCTTATGGTTGTCTGTATTGACCACCATGAGTTATAGGGTTAATTATTGGCTTATGGGGGTATGTATTGACCCTCATGAGTTATAGAGTTAATTATTGTGCTTATGGGGATCTGTATTGATGAACATGAGTTATAGGGTTAATTAAGTGCTTATCGGGGTTTGTATTGACCCCCATGAATTATAGGGTTAATTATTGGCTTATAGGGGTTTGTATTGACCCCCATGAGTTATAGGATTAATTAAGGCCTTATGGGGCTCTGTATTGACCCCCATGAGTTATAGGGTTAATTATTGGCTTATGGTTGTCTGTATTGACCACCATGAGTTATAGGGTTAATTATTGGCTTATGGGGCTCTGTATTGACTCCCATAAGTTATAGAGTTAATTATTGTGCTTATGGGGATCTGTATTGATGCACATGAGTTATAGGGTTAATTAAGTGCTTATCGGGGTCTGTATTGACCCCCATGAGTTATAGGGTTAATTAAGGCCTTATGGGGGTCTGTATAGACCTCCATGAGTTATAGGGTTAATTATTGGCTTATGGGGGTCTGTATTGACGCACATGAGTTATAGGGTTAACCTTGTGCTTATCGGGGTCTGTATTGACCCCCATGAGTTATAGGGTTAATTATTGGCTTATGGGGGTCTGTATTGACCCCCATAAGTGACAGGGTTAATTAAGGTTTATGCAGGTTTGTATTGACCCCCATGAGATAAAGGGTTAATTATTAGCTTATGGGGGTCTGTATTGACCCCCATGAGTTATATGGTTAATTCAGTGCTTATGGGGGTCTGTATTGACCCCCATGAATTATAGGGTTAATTATTGGCTTATGGGGTCTGTATTGACCCACATGAGTTATAGAGTTAATTATTGTGCTTATGGGGATCTGTATTGAAGCACATAAATTATAGGGTTAATTATGGTTTATGGGGGTCTGTATTGACCCCCATGAGTTATAGGGTTAATTACTGTGCTTATGGGGATCTGTATTGACCCCCATGGGTTATAGGGTTAATTAAGGCCTTATGGGGGTCTGGATTGACCTCCATGCGTTATAGGGTTAATTAAATGCTTATCAGGGTCTTTATTGATCCCCATGAATTATAGCGTTAATGATTGGCTTATGGGGGTCTGTATTGACCCCCATGAGTTATAGGGTTAATTATTGGCCTATGGGGGTCTGTATTGACTCCCATGAGTTAAAGAGTTAATTATTGGCCTATGGGGGCCTGTATTGACCCCCATGAGTTATAGAGTTAATTATTGTGCTTATGGGGGTCTGTATTGAACCCCAAGAGTTATAGGGTTAATTAAGGGCTTATGGGGGTCTGGATTGTCCCCCATGAGTTATAAGGTTAATTATTGGCTTATGGTTGTCTATATTGACCACCATGAGTTATAGGGTTAATTATTGGCTTATGGGGGTATGTATTGACCCCCATGAGTTATAGAGTTAATTATTGTGCTTATGGGGATCTGTATTGATGCACATGAGTTATAGAGTTAATTAAGGTTTATGGGGGTCTGTATTGACCCCATGAGTTATAGGGTTAATTTTGTGCTTATGGTTGTCTGTATTGACCACCATGAGTTATAGGGTTATGTATTGGCTTATGGGGTCTGTATTGACCCCCATGAGTTATAGGGTTAATTATTGGCTTATGGTTGTATATATTGACCACCATGAGTTATAAGGTTAATTATTGTGCTTATGGGGATCTGTATTGACGCACATAAATTATAGGGTTAATTAAGGTTTATGGGGGTCTGTATTGACCCCCATGAGTTATAGGATTAATTACTGTGCTTATGGGGATCTGTATTGACCCCCATGGGTTATAGGGTTAATTAAGGCCTTATGGGGGTCTGGATTGACCCCCATGCGTTATAGGGTTTATTAAGTGCTTATTAGGGTCTGTATTGACCCCCATGAATTATAGGGTTAATGATTGGCTTATGGGGGTCTGTATTGACCCCCATGAGTTATAGGGTTAATTATTGGCCTTTGGGGGTCTGTATTGACTCCCATGAGTTATAGGGTTAATTATTGGCCTATGGGGGTCTGTATTGACTCCCATGAGTTATAGAGTTAATTATTGGCCTATGGGGGTCTGTATTGACCCCCATGAGTTATAGAGTTAATTATTGTGCTTATGGGGGTCTGTATTGACCCCCAAGAGTTATAGGGTTAATTAAGGGCTTATGGGGGTCTGGATTGTCCCCCATGAGTTATAGGGTTAATTATTGGCTTATGGTTGTCTATATTGACCACCATGAGTTATAGGGTTAATTATTGGCTTATGGGGGTATGTATTGACCCCCATGAGTTATAGAGTTAATTATTGTGCTTATGGGGATCTGTATTTTTGGTCACATGAGTTATAGAGTTAATAAAGGTTTATGGGGGTCTGTATTGGCCCCCATGAGTTATAGGGTTAATGTTTTGCTTATGGTTGTCTGTATTGACCACCATGAGTTATAGGGTTAATTATTGGCTTATGGGGTCTGTATTGACCCACATGAGTTATAGGGTTAATTAAGGGCTTATGGGGGTCTGGATTGTCCCCCATGAGTTATAGGGTTAATTATTGGCTTATGGTTGTGTATATTGACCACCATGAGTTATAGGGTTAATTATTGGCTTATGGGGGTATGTATTGACCCCGATGAGTTATAGAGTTAATTATTGTGCTTATGGGGATCTGTATTGACGCACATGAGTTATAGGGTTAATTAAGGTTTATGGGGGTCTGTATTGACCCCCATGAGTTATAGGGTTAATGTTTTGCTTATGGTTGTCTGTATTGACCACCATGAGTTATAGGGTTAATTATTGGCTTATAGGGTCTGTATTGACCCCCATGAGTTATAGGGTTAATCAAGGGCTTATGGGGGTCTGTATTGACCCCCATGAGTAACAGGGTTAATTAAGTGCTTATGGGGGTCTGTATTGACCCCCATGAGTGACAGAGTTAATTAAGGGCTTATGGGGGTCTGTATTGACCCCCATAAAGGACAGGGTTAATTAAGTGCTTATGGGGGTCTGTATTGACCCCCATGAGTGACGGAGTTAATTACGGCCTTATGGGGGTCTGGATTGTCCCCCATGAGTGACAGGGTTAATTAAGTGCTTAGGGGGGTCTGTATTGACCCCCATGAGTTATAGAGTTAATTATTGGCTTATGGGGGTCTGGATTAACCCCCATGAGCTATAGGGTTAATTAGGTGCTTATCGGGGTCTATATTGACCCCCATGAATTATTGTGTTAATGATTGGCTTATGGGGGTCTTTATTGTCCCCCATTTGTTATTGGGTTAATTAAGGCCTTATGGGGGTCTGTATTGACCCCCATGAGTTATAGGGTTATTTATTGGCTTATGGGGGTCTGTATTGCCCCCCATTAGTTATATGGTTATTTACTTTGTTTATGGGGATCTGTGTTGACCCCCATGAGTTATAGGGTTAATTAAGGGCTTATGGGGGTTTGGATTGTCCCCCATGAGTTTTAAGGTTAATTATTGGCTTAAGGGGGTCTGCGTTGACCCCCATGCGTTATAGGGTTAATTAAGTGCTTATCAGGGTCTGTATTGGCCCCCATAAATTATAGGGTTAATGATTGGCTTAGGGGGGTCTGTATTGACCCCCATGAGTTATAGGGTTCATTAAGGCCTTATGGGGGTCTGGATTAACCCCCATGAGCTATAGGGTTAATTAGGTGCTTATCGGGGTCTATATTGACCCCCATGAATTATTGGGTTAATGATTGGCTTATGGGGGTCTTTATTGGCCCCCATTTGTTATTGGGTTAATTAAGGCCTTATGGGGGTCTGTATTGACCCCCATGAGTTATAGGGTTATTTATTGGCTTATAGGGGTCTGTATTGACCCCCATGAGTTAAATGTTTATTTACTTTGCTTATGGGGATCTGTGTTGACCCCCATGAGTTATAGGGTTAATTAAGGGCTTATGGGGGTCTGGATTGTCCCCCATGAGTTTTAGAGTTAATTATTGGCTTATGGGGGTCTGCATTGACCCCCATGTGTTATAGAGTTAATTATTGTGCTTATGGGCATCTGTGTTGACGCACATGAGTTATAGGGTTAATTAAGGTTTATGGGGGTCTGTATTGACCCCCATGAGTCATAATGTTAATTATTGGCTTAGGGGGGTCTGTATTGACCTCCATGAGTTATACGGTTAATTAAGGCCTTATGGGGCTCTGGATTGACCCCCATGAGTTATAAGGTGATTTAAGTGCTTATCAGTGTCTGTATTGACCCCCATGATTTATAGGGTTAATGATTGGCTTATAGGGGTTTGGGTTGACCGCAATGAAATGTTGGGTTAATTAAGTGCTTATAGGCGTCTGTATTGACCCCCATGAATTATAGGGTTAATTATTGGCTTATGGGGGTCTGTATTGACCCCCATGAGTTACAGGGTTAATTAAGTGCTTATGGGTCTGTAGTGATCCCCATGAATTATAGGGTTAATTATTGGCTTATGGGATCTGTATTCACCCCCATGAGTTATAGGGTTAATTATTGGCTTATGTGGGTCTGAATTGACCCCCATGAGTGACGTAGTTAATTAAGTGCTTGTGGGGGTCTGTATTGACCCCCATGAGTTATAGGGCTATTTATTGGCTTATAGGGGTCATTATATACCCATCAGTTATAGGGTTAATTTAAGCCTCATGGGGGTCTGTATTGACCCCCATGAATTATAGGGTTAATGATTGGCTTATGGGGGTCTGTATTGACCCCCATGAGTTATAGGGTTATTTATTGGCTTATGTGGGTCTGTATTGGCCCCCATGAGTTATAGGGTTATTTATTGGCTTATGGGGGTCTGTATTGTCCCCCATGAGTTATAGGGTTAATTATTGGCTCATGGGGGTCTGTATTGATCCCCATGAGTTATAGGGTTAATTATGGGCTCATGGGGGTCTGTACTGACCCCCATGAGTTATAGGGTTAATTATGGGCTATATTGACCCCAATGAGTTAAAGTGTGCTTACTGTGCTTATGGGGATCTCTATTGACCCCCATGATTTATAGGGTTAATTAAGTGCCTATTGGATCTGTATTGACCCCCATGAGTGATGGAGTTAATTAAGGTTTATGGGGGTCTTCATTGACCCCCATAAGTTATAGGGTTAATTATTGGCTTATGGGGGTCTGTATTGACCCCCATGAGTGATAGGGTTAATTAAGGCCTTATGGGGGTCTGGTTTGACCCCATGAGCTATAGGGTTAATTAAGTGCTTATCGGGGTCTGTATTGGCCCCCATGAGTTATAGGGTTAATGATTGGCTTAAGGGGGTCTGTATCGACCCCCATGAGTTATAGGGTTAATTAAGGCCTTATGGGGGTCTCTATTGACCCCCATGAGTTATAGGGTTAATTACTATGCTTATGGGGATCTGTATTGACCCCCATGAGTTATAGGGTTAATTCAGGGCTTACGGGGATCTGTATTGACCCCCATGAGTTATAGGGTTAATTATTGGCTTATGGGGGTCTGTATTGACCCCCATGAGTTATAGAGTTAATTATTGTGCTTATGGGGATCTGTATTGACGCACATAAATTATAGGGTTAATTAAGGCCTTATGGGGGTCTGTATTGACCCCCATGAGTTATAGGGTTAATTACTGTGCTTATGGGGATCTGTATTGACCCCCATGAGTTATAGGGTTAATTCAGGGCTTACGGGGATCTGTATTGACCCCCATGAGTTATAGGGTTAATTATTGGCTTATGGGGGTCTGTATTGACCCCCATGAGTTATAGAGTTAATTATTGTGCTTATGGGGATCTGTATTGACGCACATAAATTATAGTGTTAATTAAGGCCTTATGGGGGTCTGGATTGACCCCCATGCGTTATAGAGTTAATTAAGTGCTTATCAGGGTCTGTATTGACCCCCATGAATTATAGGGTTAATGATTGGCTTATGGGGGTCTGTATTGACCCCCATGAGTTATAGGGTTAATTATTGGCCTTTGGGGGTCTGTATTGACTCCCATGAGTTAAAGAGTTCATTATTGGCCTATGGGGGTCTGTATTGACCCCTATGAGTTAAAGGGTTAATTACTGTGCTTATGGGGATCTCTATTGATCCCCATGATTTATAGGGTTAATTAAGTGCCTATGGGATCTGTATTGACCCCCATGAGTGACGGAGTTAATTAAGGTTTATGGGGGTCTGCTTTGACCCCCATGAGTTATAGGGTTAATTATTGCCTTATGGGGGTCTGGTTTGACCCCCATGAGCTATAGGGTTAATTAAGGCCTTATGGGGTTCTGTATAGACCCCATGAGTTATAGGGTAATTTATTGGCTTATGGGGGTCTGTATTGGCCCCCATGAGTTATAGGGTTAATTATTGGCTTATGGGGGTCTGTATTAACCCCCATGAGTTATAGGGATAATTATTGGCTTATGGGGGTCTGTATTGACCCCCATGAGTTATAGGGTTAATTACTGTGCTTATGGTGATCTGTATTGACCCTCATGAGTTGTAGGGTTATTTCAGGGCTTATGGGGGTCTGGATTGTCCCCCATGAGTTATAGGGTTAATTATTGGCTTATGGGGGTCTGTATTGACCCACATGAGTTATAGAGTTAATTATTGTGCTTATGGGGATCTGTATTGACGCACATAAATTATAGGGTTAATTAAGGTTTATGGGGGTCTGTATTGACCCCCATGAGTTATAGGGTTAATTTCTGTGCTTATGGGGATCTGTATTGACCCCCATGGGTTATAGGGTTAATTAAGGCCTTATGGGGGTCTGGATTGACCCCCATGTGTTATAGGGTTTATTAAGTGCTTATCAGGGTCTGTATTGACCCCCATGAATTATAGGGTTAATGATTGGCTTATGGGGGTCTGTATTGACCCCCATGAGTTATAGGGTTAATTATTGGCCTATGGGGGTCTGTATTGACTCCCATGAGTTATAGAGTTAATTTTTTGCTTATGGTTGTCTGTATTGACCACCATGAGTTATAGGGTTAATTATTGGCTTATGGGGTCTGTATTGACCCCCATGAGTTATAGGGTTAATTAAGGGCTTATGGGGGTCTGGATTGTCCCCCATGAGTTATAGGGTTAATTATTGGCTTATGGTTGTCTATATTGACCACCATGAGTTATAGGGTTAATTATTGGCTTAGAGGGCTATGTATTGACCCCCATGAGTTATAGAGTTAATTATTGTGCTTATGGGGATCTGTATTGACGCACATGAGTTATAGGGTTAATTAAGGTTTATGGGGGTCTGTATTGACCCCCATGAGTTATAGGGTTAATTTTTTGCTTATGGTTGTCTGTATTGACCACCATGAGTTATAGGGTTAATTATTGGCTTATGGGGGTATGTATTGACCCTCATGAGTTATAGAGTTAATTATTGTGCTTATGGGGATCTGTATTGATGAACATGAGTTATAGGGTTAATTAAGTGCTTATCGGGGTTTGTATTGACCCCCATGAATTATAGGGTTAATTATTGGCTTATAGGGGTTTGTATTGACCCCCATGAGTTATAGGATTAATTAAGGCCTTATGGGGCTCTGTATTGACCCCCATGAGTTATAGGGTTAATTATTGGCTTATGGTTGTCTGTATTGACCACCATGAGTTATAGGGTTAATTATTGGCTTATGGGGCTCTGTATTGACTCCCATAAGTTATAGAGTTAATTATTGTGCTTATGGGGATCTGTATTGATGCACATGAGTTATAGGGTTAATTAAGTGCTTATCGGGGTCTGTATTGACCCCCATGAGTTATAGGGTTAATTAAGGCCTTATGGGGGTCTGTATAGACCTCCATGAGTTATAGGGTTAATTATTGGCTTATGGGGGTCTGTATTGACGCACATGAGTTATAGGGTTAACCTTGTGCTTATCGGGGTCTGTATTGACCCCCATGAGTTATAGGGTTAATTATTGGCTTATGGGGGTCTGTATTGACCCCCATAAGTGACAGGGTTAATTAAGGTTTATGCAGGTTTGTATTGACCCCCATGAGATAAAGGGTTAATTATTAGCTTATGGGGGTCTGTATTGACCCCCATGAGTTATATGGTTAATTCAGTGCTTATGGGGGTCTGTATTGACCCCCATGAATTATAGGGTTAATTATTGGCTTATGGGGTCTGTATTGACCCACATGAGTTATAGAGTTAATTATTGTGCTTATGGGGATCTGTATTGAAGCACATAAATTATAGGGTTAATTATGGTTTATGGGGGTCTGTATTGACCCCCATGAGTTATAGGGTTAATTACTGTGCTTATGGGGATCTGTATTGACCCCCATGGGTTATAGGGTTAATTAAGGCCTTATGGGGGTCTGGATTGACCTCCATGCGTTATAGGGTTAATTAAATGCTTATCAGGGTCTTTATTGATCCCCATGAATTATAGCGTTAATGATTGGCTTATGGGGGTCTGTATTGACCCCCATGAGTTATAGGGTTAATTATTGGCCTATGGGGGTCTGTATTGACTCCCATTAGTTAAAGAGTTAATTATTGGCCTATGGGGGCCTGTATTGACCCCCATGAGTTATAGAGTTAATTATTGTGCTTATGGGGGTCTGTATTGAACCCCAAGAGTTATAGGGTTAATTAAGGGCTTATGGGGGTCTGGATTGTCCCCCATGAGTTATAAGGTTAATTATTGGCTTATGGTTGTCTATATTGACCACCATGAGTTATAGGGTTAATTATTGGCTTATGGGGGTATGTATTGACCCCCATGAGTTATAGAGTTAATTATTGTGCTTATGGGGATCTGTATTGATGCACATGAGTTATAGAGTTAATTAAGGTTTATGGGGGTCTGTATTGACCCCATGAGTTATAGGGTTAATTTTGTGCTTATGGTTGTCTGTATTGACCACCATGAGTTATAGGGTTATGTATTGGCTTATGGGGTCTGTATTGACCCCCATGAGTTATAGGGTTAATTATTGGCTTATGGTTGTATATATTGACCACCATGAGTTATAAGGTTAATTATTGTGCTTATGGGGATCTGTATTGACGCACATAAATTATAGGGTTAATTAAGGTTTATGGGGGTCTGTATTGACCCCCATGAGTTATAGGATTAATTACTGTGCTTATGGGGATCTGTATTGACCCCCATGGGTTATAGGGTTAATTAAGGCCTTATGGGGGTCTGGATTGACCCCCATGCGTTATAGGGTTTATTAAGTGCTTATTAGGGTCTGTATTGACCCCCATGAATTATAGGGTTAATGATTGGCTTATGGGGGTCTGTATTGACCCCCATGAGTTATAGGGTTAATTATTGGCCTTTGGGGGTCTGTATTGACTCCCATGAGTTATAGGGTTAATTATTGGCCTATGGGGGTCTGTATTGACTCCCATGAGTTATAGAGTTAATTATTGGCCTATGGGGGTCTGTATTGACCCCCATGAGTTATAGAGTTAATTATTGTGCTTATGGGGGTCTGTATTGACCCCCAAGAGTTATAGGGTTAATTAAGGGCTTATGGGGGTCTGGATTGTCCCCCATGAGTTATAGGGTTAATTATTGGCTTATGGTTGTCTATATTGACCACCATGAGTTATAGGGTTAATTATTGGCTTATGGGGGTATGTATTGACCCCCATGAGTTATAGAGTTAATTATTGTGCTTATGGGGATCTGTATTTTTGGTCACATGAGTTATAGAGTTAATAAAGGTTTATGGGGGTCTGTATTGGCCCCCATGAGTTATAGGGTTAATGTTTTGCTTATGGTTGTCTGTATTGACCACCATGAGTTATAGGGTTAATTATTGGCTTATGGGGTCTGTATTGACCCACATGAGTTATAGGGTTAATTAAGGGCTTATGGGGGTCTGGATTGTCCCCCATGAGTTATAGGGTTAATTATTGGCTTATGGTTGTGTATATTGACCACCATGAGTTATAGGGTTAATTATTGGCTTATGGGGGTATGTATTGACCCCGATGAGTTATAGAGTTAATTATTGTGCTTATGGGGATCTGTATTGACGCACATGAGTTATAGGGTTAATTAAGGTTTATGGGGGTCTGTATTGACCCCCATGAGTTATAGGGTTAATTTTTTGCTTATGGTTGTCTGTATTGACCACCATGAGTTATAGGGTTAATTATTGGCTTATAGGGTCTGTATTGACCCCCATGAGTTATAGGGTTAATCAAGGGCTTATGGGGGTCTGTATTGACCCCCATGAGTAACAGGGTTAATTAAGTGCTTATGGGGGTCTGTATTGACCCCCATGAGTGACAGAGTTAATTAAGGGCTTATGGGGGTCTGTATTGACCCCCATAAAGGACAGGGTTAATTAAGTGCTTATGGGGGTCTGTATTGACCCCCATGAGTGACGGAGTTAATTACGGCCTTATGGGGGTCTGGATTGTCCCCCATGAGTGACAGGGTTAATTAAGTGCTTAGGGGGGTCTGTATTGACCCCCATGAGTTATAGAGTTAATTATTGGCTTATGGGGGTCTGGATTAACCCCCATGAGCTATAGGGTTAATTAGGTGCTTATCGGGGTCTATATTGACCCCCATGAATTATTGTGTTAATGATTGGCTTATGGGGGTCTTTATTGTCCCCCATTTGTTATTGGGTTAATTAAGGCCTTATGGGGGTCTGTATTGACCCCCATGAGTTATAGGGTTATTTATTGGCTTATGGGGGTCTGTATTGCCCCCCATTAGTTATATGGTTATTTACTTTGTTTATGGGGATCTGTGTTGACCCCCATGAGTTATAGGGTTAATTAAGGGCTTATGGGGGTTTGGATTGTCCCCCATGAGTTTTAAGGTTAATTATTGGCTTAAGGGGGTCTGCGTTGACCCCCATGCGTTATAGGGTTAATTAAGTGCTTATCAGGGTCTGTATTGGCCCCCATAAATTATAGGGTTAATGATTGGCTTAGGGGGGTCTGTATTGACCCCCATGAGTTATAGGGTTCATTAAGGCCTTATGGGGGTCTGGATTAACCCCCATGAGCTATAGGGTTAATTAGGTGCTTATCGGGGTCTATATTGACCCCCATGAATTATTGGGTTAATGATTGGCTTATGGGGGTCTTTATTGGCCCCCATTTGTTATTGGGTTAATTAAGGCCTTATGGGGGTCTGTATTGACCCCCATGAGTTATAGGGTTATTTATTGGCTTATAGGGGTCTGTATTGACCCCCATGAGTTAAATGTTTATTTACTTTGCTTATGGGGATCTGTGTTGACCCCCATGAGTTATAGGGTTAATTAAGGGCTTATGGGGGTCTGGATTGTCCCCCATGAGTTTTAGAGTTAATTATTGGCTTATGGGGGTCTGCATTGACCCCCATGTGTTATAGAGTTAATTATTGTGCTTATGGGCATCTGTGTTGACGCACATGAGTTATAGGGTTAATTAAGGTTTATGGGGGTCTGTATTGACCCCCATGAGTCATAATGTTAATTATTGGCTTAGGGGGGTCTGTATTGACCTCCATGAGTTATACGGTTAATTAAGGCCTTATGGGGCTCTGGATTGACCCCCATGAGTTATAAGGTGATTTAAGTGCTTATCAGTGTCTGTATTGACCCCCATGATTTATAGGGTTAATGATTGGCTTATAGGGGTTTGGGTTGACCGCAATGAAATGTTGGGTTAATTAAGTGCTTATAGGCGTCTGTATTGACCCCCATGAATTATAGGGTTAATTATTGGCTTATGGGGGTCTGTATTGACCCCCATGAGTTACAGGGTTAATTAAGTGCTTATGGGTCTGTAGTGATCCCCATGAATTATAGGGTTAATTATTGGCTTATGGGATCTGTATTCACCCCCATGAGTTATAGGGTTAATTATTGGCTTATGTGGGTCTGAATTGACCCCCATGAGTGACGTAGTTAATTAAGTGCTTGTGGGGGTCTGTATTGACCCCCATGAGTTATAGGGCTATTTATTGGCTTATAGGGGTCATTATATACCCATCAGTTATAGGGTTAATTTAAGCCTCATGGGGGTCTGTATTGACCCCCATGAATTATAGGGTTAATGATTGGCTTATGGGGGTCTGTATTGACCCCCATTAGATAGAGGGTTAATTATTGGCTAAAGGGGGTCTGTATTGACCCCCATGAGTTAGATGGTTAATTATTGGCTTATGGGGGTCTGTATTGTCCCCCATGAGTTATAAGGTTAATGAAGTGCTAATGGGGGTCTGTATTGATCCCCATGAGTTATAGGGTTAATTATGGGCTCATGGGGGTCTGTACTGACCCCCATGAGTTATAGGGTTAATTATGGGCTATATTGACCCCAATGAGTTAAAGTGTGCTTACTGTGCTTATGGGGATCTCTATTGACCCCCATGATTTATAGGGTTAATTAAGTGCCTATTGGATCTGTATTGACCCCCATGAGTGATGGAGTTAATTAAGGTTTATGGGGGTCTTCATTGACCCCCATAAGTTATAGGGTTAATTATTGGCTTATGGGGGTCTGTATTGACCCCCATGAGTGATAGGGTTAATTAAGGCCTTATGGGGGTCTGGTTTGACCCCATGAGCTATAGGGTTAATTAAGTGCTTATCGGGGTCTGTATTGGCCCCCATGAGTTATAGGGTTAATGATTGGCTTAAGGGGGTCTGTATTGACCCCCATGAGTTATAGGGTTAATTAAGGCCTTATGGGGTCTGTATTGACCACCATGAGTTACAGGGATAATTATTATGCTTATGGGGATCTGTATTGACCCCCATGAGTTATAGGGTTAATTCAGGGCTTACGGGGATCTGTATTGACCCCCATGAGTTATAGGGTTAATTATTGGCTTATGGGGGTCTGTATTGACCCCCATGAGTTATAGAGTTAATTATTGTGCTTATGGGGATCTGTATTGACGCACATAAATTATAGGGTTAATTAAGGCCTTATGGGGGTCTGTATTGACCCCCATGAGTTATAGGGTTAATTACTGTGCTTATGGGGATCTGTATTGACCCCCATGAGTTATAGGGTTAATTCAGGGCTTACGGGGATCTGTATTGACCCCCATGAGTTATAGGGTTAATTATTGGCTTATGGGGGTCTGTATTGACCCCCATGAGTTATAGAGTTAATTATTGTGCTTATGGGGATCTGTATTGACGCACATAAATTATAGTGTTAATTAAGGCCTTATGGGGGTCTGGATTGACCCCCATGCGTTATAGAGTTAATTAAGTGCTTATCAGGGTCTGTATTGACCCCCATGAATTATAGGGTTAATGATTGGCTTATGGGGGTCTGTATTGACCCCCATGAGTTATAGGGTTAATTATTGGCCTTTGGGGGTCTGTATTGACTCCCATGAGTTAAAGAGTTCATTATTGGCCTATGGGGGTCTGTATTGACCCCTATGAGTTAAAGGGTTAATTACTGTGCTTATGGGGATCTCTATTGATCCCCATGATTTATAGGGTTAATTTAGTGCCTATGGGATCTGTATTGACCCCCATGAGTGACGGAGTTAATTAAGGTTTATGGGGGTCTGCTTTGACCCCCATGAGTTATAGGGTTAATTATTGCCTTATGGGGGTCTGGTTTGACCCCCATGAGCTATAGGGTTAATTAAGGCCTTATGGGGTTCTGTATAGACCCCATGAGTTATAGGGTAATTTATTGGCTTATGGGGGTCTGTATTGGCCCCCATGAGTTATAGGGTTAATTATTGGCTTATGGGGGTCTGTATTAACCCCCATGAGTTATAGGGATAATTATTGGCTTATGGGGGTCTGTATTGACCCCCATGAGTTATAGGGTTAATTACTGTGCTTATGGTGATCTGTATTGACCCTCATGAGTTGTAGGGTTATTTCAGGGCTTATGGGGGTCTGGATTGTCCCCCATGAGTTATAGGGTTAATTATTGGCTTATGGGGGTCTGTATTGACCCACATGAGTTATAGAGTTAATTATTGTGCTTATGGGGATCTGTATTGACGCACATAAATTATAGGGTTAATTAAGGTTTATGGGGGTCTGTATTGACCCCCATGAGTTATAGGGTTAATTTCTGTGCTTATGGGGATCTGTATTGACCCCCATGGGTTATAGGGTTAATTAAGGCCTTATGGGGGTCTGGATTGACCCCCATGTGTTATAGGGTTTATTAAGTGCTTATCAGGGTCTGTATTGACCCCCATGAATTATAGGGTTAATGATTGGCTTATGGGGGTCTGTATTGACCCCCATGAGTTATAGGGTTAATTATTGGCCTATGGGGGTCTGTATTGACTCCCATGAGTTATAGAGTTAATTTTTTGCTTATGGTTGTCTGTATTGACCACCATGAGTTATAGGGTTAATTATTGGCTTATGGGGTCTGTATTGACCCCCATGAGTTATAGGGTTAATTAAGGGCTTATGGGGGTCTGGATTGTCCCCCATGAGTTATAGGGTTAATTATTGGCTTATGGTTGTCTATATTGACCACCATGAGTTATAGGGTTAATTATTGGCTTAGAGGGCTATGTATTGACCCCCATGAGTTATAGAGTTAATTATTGTGCTTATGGGGATCTGTATTGACGCACATGAGTTATAGGGTTAATTAAGGTTTATGGGGGTCTGTATTGACCCCCATGAGTTATAGGGTTAATTTTTTGCTTATGGTTGTCTGTATTGACCACCATGAGTTATAGGGTTAATTATTGGCTTATGGGGGTATGTATTGACCCCCATGAGTTATAGAGTTAATTATTGTGCTTATGGGGATCTGTATTGATGAACATGAGTTATAGGGTTAATTAAGTGCTTATCGGGGTTTGTATTGACCCCCATGAATTATAGGGTTAATTATTGGCTTATAGGGGTCTGTATTGACCCCCATGAGTTATAGGATTAATTAAGGCCTTATGGGGCTCTGTATTGACCCCCATGAGTTATAGGGTTAATTATTGGCTTATGGTTGTCTGTATTGACCACCATGAGTTATAGGGTTAATTATTGGCTTATGGGGCTCTGTATTGACTCCCATAAGTTATAGAGTTAATTATTGTGCTTATGGGGATCTGTATTGATGCACATGAGTTATAGGGTTAATTAAGTGCTTATCGGGGTCTGTATTGACCCCCATGAGTTATAGGGTTAATTAAGGCCTTATGGGGGTCTGTATAGACCTCCATGAGTTATAGGGTTAATTATTGGCTTATGGGGGTCTGTATTGACGCACATGAGTTATAGGGTTAACCTTGTGCTTATCGGGGTCTGTATTGACCCCCATGAGTTATAGGGTTAATTATTGGCTTATGGGGGTCTGTATTGACCCCCATAAGTGACAGGGTTAATTAAGGTTTATGCAGGTTTGTATTGACCCCCATGAGATAAAGGGTTAATTATTAGCTTATGGGGTCTGTATTGACCACCATGAGTTATATGGTTAATTCAGTGCTTATGGGGGTCTGTATTGACCCCCATGAATTATAGGGTTAATTATTGGCTTATGGGGTCTGTATTGACCCACATGAGTTATAGAGTTAATTATTGTGCTTATGGGATCTGTATTGACGCACATAAATTATAGGGTTAATTAAGGTTTATGGGGGTCTGTATTGACCCCCATGAGTTATAGGGTTAATTACTGTGCTTATGGGGATCTGTATTGACCCCCATGGGTTATAGGGTTAATTAAGGCCTTATGGGGGTCTGGATTGACCTCCATGCGTTATAGGGTTAATTAAATGCTTATCAGGGTCTGTATTGATCCCCATGAATTATAGGGTTAATGATTGGCTTATGGGGGTCTGTATTGACCCCCATGAGTTATAGGGTTAATTATTGGCCTATGGGGGTCTGTATTGACTCCCATGAGTTAAAGAGTTAATTATTGGCCTATGGGGGCCTGTATTGACCCCCATGAGTTATAGAGTTAATTATTGTGCTTATGGGGGTCTGTATTGAACCCCAAGAGTTATAGGGTTAATTAAGGGCTTATGGGGGTCTGGATTGTCCCCCATGAGTTATAGGGTTAATTATTGGCTTATGGTTGTCTATATTGACCACCATGAGTTATAGGGTTAATTATTGGCTTATGGGGGTATGTATTGACCCCCATGAGTTATAGAGTTAATTATTGTGCTTATGGGGATCTGTATTGATGCACATGAGTTATAGAGTTAATTAAGGTTTATGGGGGTCTGTATTGACCCCATGAGTTATAGGGTTAATTTTGTGCTTATGGTTGTCTGTATTGACCACCATGAGTTCTAGGGTTAATTATTGGCTTATGGGGTCTGTATTGACCCCCATGAGTAATAGGGTTAATTATTGGCTTATGGTTGTATATATTGACCACCATGAGTTATAAGGTTAATTATTGGCTTATGGGGGTATGTATTGACCCCGATGAGTTATAGAGTTAATTATTGTGCTTATGGGGATCTGTATTGACGCACATAAATTATAGGGTTAATTAAGGTTTATGGGGGTCTGTATTGACCCCCATGAGTTATAGGGTTAATTACTGTGCTTATGGGGATCTGTATTGACCCCCATGGGTCATAGGGTTAATTAAGGCCTTATGGGGGTCTGGATTGACCTCCATGCGTTATAGGGTTAATTAAATGCTTATCAGGGTCTGTATTGATCCCCATGAATTATAGGGTTAATGATTGGCTTATGGGGGTCTGTATTGACCCCCATGAGTTATAGGGTTAATTATTGGCCTATGGGGGTCTGTATTGACTCCCATGAGTTAAAGAGTTAATTATTGGCCTATGGGGGCCTGTATTGACCCCCATGAGTTATAGAGTTAATTATTGTGCTTATGGGGGTCTGTATTGAACCCCAAGAGTTATAGGGTTAATTAAGGGCTTATGGGGGTCTGGATTGTCCCCCATGAGTTATAGGGTTAATTATTGGCTTATGGTTGTCTATATTGACCACCATGAGTTATAGGGTTAATTATTGGCTTATGGGGGTATGTATTGACCCCCATGAGTTATAGAGTTAATTATTGTGCTTATGGGGATCTGTATTGATGCACATGAGTTATAGAGTTAATTAAGGTTTATGGGGGTCTGTATTGACCCCATGAGTTATAGGGTTAATTTTGTGCTTATGGTCGTCTGTATTGACCACCATGAGTTCTAGGGTTAATTATTGGCTTATGGGGTCTGTATTGACCCCCATGAGTTATAGGGTTAATTATTGGCTTATGGTTGTATATATTGACCACCATGAGTTATAAGGTTAATTATTGGCTTATGGGGGTATGTATTGACCCCGATGAGTTATAGAGTTAATTATTGTGCTTATGGGGATCTGTATTGACGCACATGAGTTATAGGGTTAATTAAGGTTTATGGGGGTCTGTATTGACCCCCATGAGTTATAGGGTTCATTTTTTGCTTATGGTTGTCTGTATTGACCACCATGAGTTATAGTTTTAATTATTGGCTTATGGGGGTCTGTATTGACCCCCATGAGTTATAGAGTTAATTATTGTGCTTATGGGGATCTGTATTGACGCACATAAATTATAGGGTTAATTAAGGTTTATGGGGGTCTGTATTGACCCCCATGAGTTATAGGATTAATTACTGTGCTTATGGGGATCTGTATTGACCCCCATGGGTTATAGGGTTAATTAAGGCCTTATGGGGGTCTGGATTGACCCCCATGCGTTATAGGGTTTATTAAGTGCTTATTAGGGTCTGTATTGACCCCCATGAATTATAGGGTTAATAATTGGCTTATGGGGGTCTGTATTGACCCCCATGAGTTATAGGGTTAATTATTGGCCTATGGGGGTCTGTATTGACTCCCATGAGTTATAGAGTTAATTATTGGCCTATGGGGGTCTGTATTGACCCCCATGAGTTATAGAGTTAATTATTGTGCTTATGGGGGTCTGTATTGACCCCCAAGAGTTATAGGGTTAATTAAGGGCTTATGGGGGTCTGGATTGTCCCCCATGAGTTATAGGGTTAATTATTGGCTTATGGTTGTCTATATTGACCACCATGAGTTATAGGGTTAATTATTGGCTTATGGGGGTATGTATTGACCCCCATGAGTTATAGAGTTAATTATTGTGCTTATGGGGATCTGTATTTTTGGTCACATGAGTTATAGAGTTAATAAAGGTTTATGGGGGTCTGTATTGGCCCCCATGAGTTATAGGGTTAATGTTTTGCTTATGGTTGTCTGTATTGACCACCATGAGTTATAGGGTTAATTATTGGCTTATGGGGTCTGTATTAACCCCCATGAGTTATAGGGTTAATTAAGGGCTTATGGGGGTCTGGATTGTCCCCATGAGTTATAGGGTTAATTATTGGCTTATGGTTGTGTATATTGACCACCATGAGTTATAGGGTTAATTATTGGCTTATGGGGGTATGTATTGACCCCGATGAGTTATAGAGTTAATTATTGTGCTTATGGGGATCTGTATTGACGCACATGAGTTATAGGGTTAATTAAGGTTTATGGGGGTCTGTATTGACCCCCATGAGTTATAGGGTTAATTTTTTGCTTATGGTTGTCTGTATTGACCACCATGAGTTATAGGGTTAATTATTGGCTTAT
Source organism: Discoglossus pictus (assembly GCA_027410445.1). Taxonomy (NCBI): domain Eukaryota; kingdom Metazoa; phylum Chordata; class Amphibia; order Anura; family Alytidae; genus Discoglossus; species Discoglossus pictus. The sequence continues at coordinate 91,334,231 of CM050170.1, read as the reverse complement.
AGGGTCTGTATTGACCCCCATGAGTTATAGGGTTAATCAAGGGCTTATGGGGGTCTCTATTGACCCCCATGAGTAACAGGGTTAATTAAGTGCTTATGGGGGTCTGTATTGACCCCCATGAGTGACAGAGTTAATTAAGGGCTTATGGGGGTCTGTATTGACCCCCATAAAGGACAGGGTTAATTAAGTGCTTATGGGGGTCTGTATTGACCCCCATGAGTGACGGAGTTAATTACGGCCTTATGGGGGTCTGGATTGTCCCCCATGAGTGACAGGGTTAATTAAGTGCTTAGGGGGGTCTGTATTGACCCCCATGAGTTATAGAGTTAATTATTGGCTTATGGGGGTCTGTATTGACCCCCATGAGTTATAGTGTTAATTAAGGCCTTATGGGGGTCTGGATTAACCCCCATGAGCTATAGGGTTAATTAGGTGCTTATCGGGGTCTATATTGACCCCCATGAATTATTGTGTTAATGATTGGCTTATGGGGGTCTTTATTGTCCCCCATTTGTTATTGGGTTAATTAAGGCCTTATGGGGGTCTGTATTGACCCCCATGAGTTATAGGGTTATTTATTGGCTTATGGGGGTCTGTATTGCCCCCCATTAGTTATATGGTTATTTACTTTGTTTATGGGGATCTGTGTTGACCCCCATGAGTTATAGGGTTAATTAAGGGCTTATGGGGGTTTGGATTGTCCCCCATGAGTTTTAAGGTTAATTATTGGCTTAAGGGGGTCTGCGTTGACCCCCATGCGTTATAGGGTTAATTAAGTGCTTATCAGGGTCTGTATTGGCCCCCATAAATTATAGGGTTAATGATTGGCTTAGGGGGGTCTGTATTGACCCCCATGAGTTATAGGGTTCATTAAGGCCTTATGGGGGTCTGGATTAACCCCCATGAGCTATAGGGTTAATTCAGTGCTTATGGGGGTCTGTATTGACCCCCATGAATTATAGGGTTAATTATTGGCTTATGGGGTCTGTATTGACCCACATGAGTTATAGAGTTAATTATTGTGCTTATGGGATCTGTATTGACGCACATAAATTATAGGGTTAATTAAGGTTTATGGGGGTCTGTATTGACCCCCATGAGTTATAGGGTTAATTACTGTGCTTATGGGGATCTGTATTGACCCCCATGGGTTATAGGGTTAATTAAGGCCTTATGGGGGTCTGGATTGACCTCCATGCGTTATAGGGTTAATTAAATGCTTATCAGGGTCTGTATTGATCCCCATGAATTATAGGGTTAATGATTGGCTTATGGGGGTCTGTATTGACCCCCATGAGTTATAGGGTTAATTATTGGCCTATGGGGGTCTGTATTGACTCCCATGAGTTAAAGAGTTAATTATTGGCCTATGGGGGCCTGTATTGACCCCCATGAGTTATAGAGTTAATTATTGTGCTTATGGGGGTCTGTATTGAACCCCAAGAGTTATAGGGTTAATTAAGGGCTTATGGGGGTCTGGATTGTCCCCCATGAGTTATAGGGTTAATTATTGGCTTATGGTTGTCTATATTGACCACCATGAGTTATAGGGTTAATTATTGGCTTATGGGGGTATGTATTGACCCCCATGAGTTATAGAGTTAATTATTGTGCTTATGGGGATCTGTATTGATGCACATGAGTTATAGAGTTAATTAAGGTTTATGGGGGTCTGTATTGACCCCATGAGTTATAGGGTTAATTTTGTGCTTATGGTTGTCTGTATTGACCACCATGAGTTCTAGGGTTAATTATTGGCTTATGGGGTCTGTATTGACCCCCATGAGTAATAGGGTTAATTATTGGCTTATGGTTGTATATATTGACCACCATGAGTTATAAGGTTAATTATTGGCTTATGGGGGTATGTATTGACCCCGATGAGTTATAGAGTTAATTATTGTGCTTATGGGGATCTGTATTGACGCACATAAATTATAGGGTTAATTAAGGTTTATGGGGGTCTGTATTGACCCCCATGAGTTATAGGGTTAATTACTGTGCTTATGGGGATCTGTATTGACCCCCATGGGTCATAGGGTTAATTAAGGCCTTATGGGGGTCTGGATTGACCTCCATGCGTTATAGGGTTAATTAAATGCTTATCAGGGTCTGTATTGATCCCCATGAATTATAGGGTTAATGATTGGCTTATGGGGGTCTGTATTGACCCCCATGAGTTATAGGGTTAATTATTGGCCTATGGGGGTCTGTATTGACTCCCATGAGTTAAAGAGTTAATTATTGGCCTATGGGGGCCTGTATTGACCCCCATGAGTTATAGAGTTAATTATTGTGCTTATGGGGGTCTGTATTGAACCCCAAGAGTTATAGGGTTAATTAAGGGCTTATGGGGGTCTGGATTGTCCCCCATGAGTTATAGGGTTAATTATTGGCTTATGGTTGTCTATATTGACCACCATGAGTTATAGGGTTAATTATTGGCTTATGGGGGTATGTATTGACCCCCATGAGTTATAGAGTTAATTATTGTGCTTATGGGGATCTGTATTGATGCACATGAGTTATAGAGTTAATTAAGGTTTATGGGGGTCTGTATTGACCCCATGAGTTATAGGGTTAATTTTGTGCTTATGGTCGTCTGTATTGACCACCATGAGTTCTAGGGTTAATTATTGGCTTATGGGGTCTGTATTGACCCCCATGAGTTATAGGGTTAATTATTGGCTTATGGTTGTATATATTGACCACCATGAGTTATAAGGTTAATTATTGGCTTATGGGGGTATGTATTGACCCCGATGAGTTATAGAGTTAATTATTGTGCTTATGGGGATCTGTATTGACGCACATGAGTTATAGGGTTAATTAAGGTTTATGGGGGTCTGTATTGACCCCCATGAGTTATAGGGTTCATTTTTTGCTTATGGTTGTCTGTATTGACCACCATGAGTTATAGTTTTAATTATTGGGTTATGGGGGTCTGTATTGACCCCCATGAGTTATAGAGTTAATTATTGTGCTTATGGGGATCTGTATTGACGCACATAAATTATAGGGTTAATTAAGGTTTATGGGGGTCTGTATTGACCCCCATGAGTTATAGGATTAATTACTGTGCTTATGGGGATCTGTATTGACCCCCATGGGTTATAGGGTTAATTAAGGCCTTATGGGGGTCTGGATTGACCCCCATGCGTTATAGGGTTTATTAAGTGCTTATTAGGGTCTGTATTGACCCCCATGAATTATAGGGTTAATAATTGGCTTATGGGGGTCTGTATTGACCCCCATGAGTTATAGGGTTAATTATTGGCCTATGGGGGTCTGTATTGACTCCCATGAGTTATAGAGTTAATTATTGGCCTATGGGGGTCTGTATTGACCCCCATGAGTTATAGAGTTAATTATTGTGCTTATGGGGGTCTGTATTGACCCCCAAGAGTTATAGGGTTAATTAAGGGCTTATGGGGGTCTGGATTGTCCCCCATGAGTTATAGGGTTAATTATTGGCTTATGGTTGTCTATATTGACCACCATGAGTTATAGGGTTAATTATTGGCTTATGGGGGTATGTATTGACCCCCATGAGTTATAGAGTTAATTATTGTGCTTATGGGGATCTGTATTTTTGGTCACATGAGTTATAGAGTTAATAAAGGTTTATGGGGGTCTGTATTGGCCCCCATGAGTTATAGGGTTAATGTTTTGCTTATGGTTGTCTGTATTGACCACCATGAGTTATAGGGTTAATTATTGGCTTATGGGGTCTGTATTAACCCCCATGAGTTATAGGGTTAATTAAGGGCTTATGGGGGTCTGGATTGTCCCCATGAGTTATAGGGTTAATTATTGGCTTATGGTTGTGTATATTGACCACCATGAGTTATAGGGTTAATTATTGGCTTATGGGGGTATGTATTGACCCCGATGAGTTATAGAGTTAATTATTGTGCTTATGGGGATCTGTATTGACGCACATGAGTTATAGGGTTAATTAAGGTTTATGGGGGTCTGTATTGACCCCCATGAGTTATAGGGTTAATTTTTTGCTTATGGTTGTCTGTATTGACCACCATGAGTTATAGGGTTAATTATTGGCTTATAGGGTCTGTATTGACCCCCATGAGTTATAGGGTTAATCAAGGGCTTATGGGGGTCTCTATTGACCCCCATGAGTAACAGGGTTAATTAAGTGCTTATGGGGGTCTGTATTGACCCCCATGAGTGACAGAGTTAATTAAGGGCTTATGGGGGTCTGTATTGACCCCCATAAAGGACAGGGTTAATTAAGTGCTTATGGGGGTCTGTATTGACCCCCATGAGTGACGGAGTTAATTACGGCCTTATGGGGGTCTGGATTGTCCCCCATGAGTGACAGGGTTAATTAAGTGCTTAGGGGGGTCTGTATTGACCCCCATGAGTTATAGAGTTAATTATTGGCTTATGGGGGTCTGTATTGACCCCCATGAGTTATAGTGTTAATTAAGGCCTTATGGGGGTCTGGATTAACCCCCATGAGCTATAGGGTTAATTAGGTGCTTATCGGGGTCTATATTGACCCCCATGAATTATTGTGTTAATGATTGGCTTATGGGGGTCTTTATTGTCCCCCATTTGTTATTGGGTTAATTAAGGCCTTATGGGGGTCTGTATTGACCCCCATGAGTTATAGGGTTATTTATTGGCTTATGGGGGTCTGTATTGCCCCCCATTAGTTATATGGTTATTTACTTTGTTTATGGGGATCTGTGTTGACCCCCATGAGTTATAGGGTTAATTAAGGGCTTATGGGGGTTTGGATTGTCCCCCATGAGTTTTAAGGTTAATTATTGGCTTAAGGGGGTCTGCGTTGACCCCCATGCGTTATAGGGTTAATTAAGTGCTTATCAGGGTCTGTATTGGCCCCCATAAATTATAGGGTTAATGATTGGCTTAGGGGGGTCTGTATTGACCCCCATGAGTTATAGGGTTCATTAAGGCCTTATGGGGGTCTGGATTAACCCCCATGAGCTATAGGGTTAATTAGGTGCTTATCGGGGTCTATATTGACCCCCATGAATTATTGGGTTAATGATTGGCTTATGGGGGTCTTTATTGGCCCCCATTTGTTATTGGGTTAATTAAGGCCTTATGGGGGTCTGTATTGACCCCCATGAGTTATAGGGTTATTTATTGGCTTATGGGGGTCTGTATTGACCCCCATGAGTTAACTGTTTATTTACTTTTGCTTATGGGGATCTGTGTTGACCCCCATGAGTTATAGGGTTAATTAAGGGCTTATGGGGGTCTGGATTGTCCCCCATGAGTTTTAGAGTTAATTATTGGCTTATGGGGGTCTGCATTGACCCCCATGTGTTATAGAGTTAATTATTGTGCTTATGGGGATCTGTGTTGACGCACATGAGTTATAGGGTTAATTAAGGTTTATGGGGGTCTGTATTGACCCCCATGAGTCATAATGTTAATTATTGGCTTAGGAGGGTCTGTATTGACCTCCATGAGTTATACGGTTAATTAAGGCCTTATGGGGCTCTGGATTGACCCCCATGAGTTATAAGGTGATTTAAGTGCTTATCAGTGTCTGTATTGACCCCCATGATTTATAGGGTTAATGATTGGCTTATAGGGGTTTGGGTTGACCGCAATGAAATGTTGGGTTAATTAAGTGCTTATAGGCGTCTGTATTGACCCCCATGAATTATAGGGTTAATTATTGGCTTATGGGGGTCTGTATTGACCCCCATGAGTTACAGGGTTAATTAAGTGCTTATGGGTCTGTATTGATCCCCATGAATTATAGGGTTAATTATTGGCTTATGAGGGTCTGTATTCACCCCCATGAGTTATAGGGTTAATTATTGGCTTATAGGGGTCTGAATTGACCCCCAAGAGTTAATAAATGGCTTATGGGGGTGTGTATTGACCCCCATGAGTTATACTTAATTATTGGGCTTATGGGGATCTCTATTGACCCTCATGAGTTATAGGGTTAATTAAATGCTTATGGGGGTCGTTATTGACCCCCATGAGTGACTTAGTTAATTAAGTGCTTATGGGGGTCTGTATTGACCCCCATGAGTTATAGGGCTAGTTATTGGGTTATAGGGGTCATTATTGATACCCATCAGTTATAGGGTTAATTAAAGCCTTATGGGGGTCTGGATTGCACCCCATGATCTATAGGGCTAATTAAGGGCTTATCTGGGTCTGTATTGACCCCCATGAATTATAGGGTTATTTAAGGGCTTATGGGGGTCTGGATTGTCCCCCATGAGTTATAGGGTTAATGATTGGCTTATGGGGGTCTGTATTGACCCCCATGAGTTATAGGGTTATTTATTGGCTTATGTGGGTCTGTATTGGCCCCCATGAGTTATAGGGTTATTTATTGGCTTATGGGGGTCTGTATTGTCCCCCATGAGTTATAGGGTTAATTATTGGCTCATGGGGGTCTGTATTGATCCCCATGAGTTATAGGGTTAATTATGGGCATATGGGGGTCTGTACTGACCCCCATGAGTTATAGGGTTAATTATGGGCTATATTGACCCCCATGAGTTAAAGTGTGCTTACTGTGCTTATGTGGATCTCTATTGACCCCCATGTTTTATAGGGTTAATTAAGTGCCTATTGGATCTGTATTGACCCCCATGAAAGATGGAGTTAATTAAGGTTTATGGGGGTCTTCATTGACCCCCATAAGTTATAGGGTTAATTATTGGCTTATGGGGGTCTGTATTGACCCCCATGAGTGATAGGGTTAATTAAAGCCTTATGGGGGTCTGGTTTGACCCCCATGAGCTATAGGGTTAATTAAGTGCTTGTCGGGGTCTGTATTGACCCCCATGAATTATAGGGTTAATTATTGGCTTATGGGGCTCTGTATTGACCCCCATGAGTTATAGGGTTAATTATTGGCTTATGGGGGTCTGAATTGACCTCCAAGAGTTAATAAATGGCTTATGGGGGTCTGTATTGACCCCCATGAGTTATAGGGTTAATGATTGGCTTATGGGGGTCTGTATCGACCCCCATGAGTTATAGGGTTAATTAAGGCCTTATGGGGGTCTCTATTGACCCCCATGAGTTATAGGGTTAATTACTGTGCTTATGGGGATCTGTATTGACCCCCATGAGTTATAGGGTTAATTCAGGGCTTATGGGGGTCTGGATAGTCCCCCATGAGTTATAGGGTTAATTATTGGCTTATGGGGGTCTGTATTGACCCCCATGAGTTATAGAGTTAATTATTGTGCTTATGGGGATCTGTATTGACGCACATAAATTATAGGGTTAATTAAGATTGATGGGGGTCTGTATTGACCCCCATCAGTTATAGGGTTAATTACTGTGCTTATGGGGATCTGTATTGACCCCCATGGGTTATAGGGTTAATTAAGGCCTTATGGGGGTCTGGATTGACCCCCATGCGTTATAGGGTTAATTAAGTGCTTATCAGGGTCTGTATTGACCCCCATGAATTATAGGGTTAATGATTGGCTTATGGGGGTCTGTATTGACCCCCATGAGTTATAGGGTTAATTATTGGCCTTTGGGGGTCTGTATTGACTCCCATGAGTTATAGAGTTCATTATTGGCCTATGGGGGTCTGTATTGACCCCCATGAGTTAAAGGGTTAATTACTGTGCTTATGGGGATCTCTATTGACCCCCATGATTTATAGGGTTAATTAAGTGCCTATGGGATCTGTATTGACCCCCATAAGTGACGGAGTTAATTAAGGTTTATGGGAGTCTGCTTTGACCCTCATGAGTTATAGGTTAATTATTGCCTTATGGGGTCTGGTTTACCCCCATGAGCTATAGGGTTAATTAAAGCCTTATGGGGTTCTGTATAGACCCCATGAGTTATAGGGTAATTTATTGGCTTATGGGGGTCTGTATTGGCCCCCATGAGTTATAGGGTTAATTATTGGCTTATGGGGGTCTGTATTGACCCCCATGAGTTATAGGGTTAATTAAGTGCTTATCAGGGTCTGTATTGACCCCCATGAATTATAGGGTTAATGATTGGCTTATGGGGGTCTGTATTGACCCCCATGAGTTATAGGGTTAATTATTGGCCTTTGGGGGTCTGTATTGACTCCCATGAGTTATAGAGTTCATTATTGGCCTATGGGGGTCTGTATTGACCCCCATGAGTTAAAGGGTTAATTACTGTGCTTATGGGGATCTCTATTGACCCCCATGTTTTATAGGGTTAATTAAGTGCCTATGGGATCTGTATTGACCCCCATAAGTGACGGAGTTAATTAAGGTTTATGGGAGTCTGCTTTGACCCTCATGAGTTATAGGTTAATTATTGCCTTATGGGGTCTGGTTTGACCCCCATGAGCTATAGGGTTAATTAAAGCCTTATGGGGTTCTGTATAGACCCCATGAGTTATAGGGTAATTTATTGGCTTATGGGGGTCTGTATTGGCCCCCATGAGTTATAGGGTTAATTATTGGCTTATGGGGGTCTGTATTGACCCCCATGAGTTATAGGGTTAATTAAGTGCTTATCAGGGTCTGTATTGACCCCCATGAATTATAGGGTTAATGATTGGCTTATGGGGGTCTGTATTGACCCCCATGAGTTATAGGGTTAATTATTGGCCTTTGGGGGTCTGTATTGACTCCCATGAGTTATAGAGTTCATTATTGGCCTATGGGGGTCTGTATTGACCCCCATGAGTTAAAGGGTTAATTACTGTGCTTAAGGGGATCTCTATTGACCCCCATGATTTATAGGGTTAATTAAGTGCCTATGGGATCTGTATTGACCCCCATAAGTGACGGAGTTAATTAAGGTTTATGGGAGTCTGCTTTGACCCTCATGAGTTATAGGTTAATTATTGCCTTATGGGGTCTGGTTTGACCCCCATGAGCTATAGGGTTAATTAAAGCCTTATGGGGTTCTGTATAGACCCCATGAGTTATAGGGTAATTTATTGGCTTATGGGGGTCTGTATTGGCCCCCATGAGTTATAGGGTTAATTATTGGCTTATGGGGGTCTGTATTAACCCCCATGAGTTATAGGGATAATTATTGGCTTATGGGGGTCTGTATTGACCCCCATGAGTTATAGGGTTAATTACTGTGCTTATGGTGATCTGTATTGACCCTCATGAGTTGTAGGGTTATTTCAGGGCTTATGGGGGTCTGGATTGACCCCCATGCGTTATAGGGTTTATTAAGTGCTTATCAGGGTCTGTATTGACTCCCATGAGTTATAGGGTTAATTATTGGCCTATGGGGGTCTGTATTGACTCCCATGAGTTATAGAGTTAATTATTGGCCTATGGGGGTCTGTATTGACCCCCATGAGTTATAGAGTTAATTATTGTGCTTATGGGGGTCTGTATTGACCCCCAAGAGTTATAGGGTTAATTAAGGGCTTATGGGGGTATGTATTGTCCCCCATGAGTTATATGGTTAATTATTGGCTTATGGTTGTCTATATTGACCACCATGAGTTATAGGGTTAATTATTGGCTTATGGGGGTATGTATTGACCCCCATGAGTTATAGAGTTAATTATTGTGCTTATGGGGATCTGTATTGATGCACATGAGTTATAGAGTTAATAAAGGTTTATGGGGGTCTGTATTGGCCCCCATGAGTTATAGGGTTAATTTTTTGCTTATGGTTGTCTGTATTGACCACCATGAGTTATAGGGTTAATTATTGGCTTATGGGGTCTGTATTGACCCCCATGAGTTATAGGGTTAATTAAGGGCTTATGGGGGTCTGGATTGTCCCCCATGAGTTATAGGGTTAATTTTTTGCTTATGGTTGTCTGTATTGACCACCATGAGTTATAGGGTTAATTATTGGCTTATGGGGGTCTGTATTGACCCCCATGAGTTATAGAGTTAATTATTGTGCTTATGGGGATCTGTATTGACGCACATGAGTTATAGGGTTAATTAAGTGCTTATCGGGGTCTGTATTGACCCCCATGAATTATAGGGTTAATTATTGGCTTATAGGGGTCTGTATTGACCCCCATGAGTTATATGGTTAATTAAGGCCTTATGGGGGTCTGTATTGACCCCCATGAGTTATAGGGTTACTTATTGGCATATGGGGCTCTGTATTGACTCCTATGAGTTATAGAGTTAATTATTGTGCTTATGGGGATCTGTATTGACGTACACATGAGTTATAGGGTTAATTAAGTGCTTATCGGGGTCTGTATTGACACCCATGAATTATAGGGTTAATTATTGGCTTATAGGGGTCTGTATTGACCCCCATGAGTTATAGGGTTAATTAAGGCCTTATCGGGGTCTGTATAGACCTCCATGAGTTACAGGGTTAATTATTGGCTTATGGTTGTCTGTATTGACCACCATGAGTTATAGGGTTAATTATTGGCCTATGGGGGTCTATATTGACGCACATGAGTTATAGGGTTAACTTAGTGCTTATCGGGGTCTCTATTGACCCCCATGAATTATAGGGTTAATTATTGGCTTATGGGGGTCTGTATTGACCCCCATAAGTGACAGGGTTAATTAAGGTTTATGCAGGTTTGTATTGACCCCCATGAGTTATAGGGTTAATTATTAGCTTATGGGGGTCTGTATTGACCCCCATGAATTATAGGGTTAATTATTGGCTTATGGGGGTCTGCATTGACCCCCATGAGTTATAGGGTTAATTATTGGCTTATGGGTGTCTGTAATGACCTCATGAGTGACAGGGTTAATTAAGGTTTATGGGGGTCTGCATTGACCCCCATGAGTTATAGGGTTAATTATTGGCTTATGGGGGTCTGTAATGACCTCATGAGTGACAGGGTTAATTAAGGTTTATGGGGGTCTGTATTGACCCCCATAAGTTATGGGGTTAATTATTGGCTTATGGGGGTTTGTATTGACCCCCATAAGTTATAGAGGTAATTATTGAGCTTATGGGAATCGGTATTGACCCACCATGAGTTGCCTAGGGTTAATATTTTTTAGTGCAAGTCCTTTCAGGACCTTTACGGTCCTTTAAGGACCCACGAGGCAGGAAATATAAAAATCTAAATGCAGCAGGGTCACGATCGGTGCCGATCGGGGACCCCCACTGCAAGGGGTTAATTTGGGGCGGGCTGCGGGGTTCCCTATGGACTTCAGCAGCAAGGGGATAATGTGGGGACACTTCGGTTGTCCTGATGGGGACCCCCAGCATAGAGGGGGGTTAACTTTAGGTGCCGCGGACGGTATTGTTAATAGTGTGCCGCGGGCCCATTAAGGAGCCGCGGCGGGGAATTTAAAAGTTTTAAATGCAGTTGGGGCCTGATCGGTGCTGATCGGGGATCCCCGCTGCAAGGGGTTAATATGTGGGGGCTGCCGCGGTCCCTATGGACCCCTGCAGCAAGGTCTTAATGTCTGGAATCTTCGGGGGTCCCGATGGGGACCCCTTCATAGAGGGGGGTAAATTTTAGGTGCCGGGGGGGTAGTTGTTGTATCCCCCACGGCAGGGCTTATGTGGGGGACTGCTGAGGAGGTCCCGTTTAGCACCCCTGCACTAATTGATGAGGTGTGGGAGCATGCGAGATCATCTCTGTACATTCTTGCAGTTTTCATACAGACGGCCGCGCTGTGTAGCTCACATGTTGCTCGCAGCAGGGCTAATTTAATTGCGTTGTAACTTTGAGACATTTTGCAGTACGTAGGGTTTAAGTAGAAGCTCTTATTTACGAGGCTGGAAATTAATAAGGCTGTGTGTAAGGATTTAAATGTTGTCCATTTTTATTTAGTATTTTTACCTATCAATTCTCTGTCCCAGTCTATACTTTGTAATTCTGCCCTTTTAAATTAAGAGTTTTTGTTGGCCCCCTTAAAGTTGCAGCTGCACATGGCCAGGATCAGAAAGAGGGCAGAGCCCATGGAGGGCCGGACGGTCACTGTCTCCAGAGCGGCAGGACGGAAACAGGGATGTCCCGTTTGTGGCTTCTACACCTATGCGTCCAGAGGCAGGTGAGCTCTCTAACACATCCCAGGTGAGGGGAGGTCAAAGGGGGTGTCAGGACCAGTGGGTCTCATTTAATCGGGTCACTTTAGTGCCTCCTATTAGCACAAAACATCCCAATTAACGATCTTGGAATCGGGGCATGGTTGGGTGGTCTGGCCAAGAATGCCTGGTCTGAACACGGTCCCTCGGTTGGAGCATACCAAGCGGACCCGGCAGTGGCCGCTGCTGCGGTACCATAAGTTGGTTTCCAGCCCCCACATGCCCTCAGGGGAGTTAGCAATTTAGGGAAGGTGTAAGATGGGTCTATGAGACCCACCATTGTTTGCGCTCAGGACAATCTGGGGGCACACATGTCCCAGGAGATAAAAGAAAAAATATGGAGCTGGGAATTCATAGAGCTGTTTCCTCTGTTACCACTGTCGCTGCAAATGGATCCCAACGATAGATTAGATACATGGCTGCAGGCCTTCTCGATCATGACCTGCGTCATGGAGGAGCGGCATCCTGAACAGTGCTAAGGGATGTTTGTATACTTCGAATAGGACCTACGGGGGCATTGACCTGGTGGAGGTATGACAAGGAGTTTCGTCAATACATGAAGTCCAGGGCAGCAATGGCCTGGAGCGACAAGGCAGTGGCCTATTGGCTAAACATCAAGCCTCCCATGCGAGCCATTCCACCCTTTTGGAACAACTTCGGTACATCCTTTTACCGGTTTGTGCCATGACTTCAGAGTACTGGTGGCACACAAGAAAACGGAAGGCCCGATGGTGACGTTGATGTTCCTGGGGATACAGATTGATCCCATGAAAATGGAATGCAGTCTTCCCAGGGATAAAGTGACTGACCTGGAATTGGAGCTGCAGGCCCTGGCAGTTAACAGCTTAACGGCAGCTTCAATTCCGGTGTGGTGCGTTTGATTCAGCATCTGGTGCTCAACTGCCTTCGCCTGAACATATTGTTTAGAGCGAGGCACTTTCCTGGGTTTGCTGATGCCCTTTCTCGCTTTTAGGAGGCGACACTGGCCCGGGGGTGAGGGAGCTGGGCTAGATGGTTCCTATAGAGCTTTGGGAGTTGGAGCGGTCAGATAGAGAGACTCATCATGAAATTGCTGGCCCCCGCAACATGGTCTGCATACAAGAGGGTTTGGAACAAGTGGAGCAACATGGTGGCAGTGGCAAGGGGGGCCACATCGGAAAAAAAATTCCTTGGGTATCCTGTTGTTGTTTCTGTTGCGGTGTTTGGAGAATGGGGACTTCAAGGCATCAGTTGTGCATCAGGTTATGGCCTTGGTATTTATGTTCAAGTTGGGGGAGCGGAAAGACCTAACGAAAGAAATCATAGTACAGCATGTAATACGGGGTATGTTTACAGGTGATCGCGGGTAGGACAGGAGACGGCCGACCCTGTTGTTGCGCTTGTCACAAGTGTTGGAAATAATCTGCAGAACTAGCTTCTGACTGGGGTGTTCACGTCCCTGGTCATCTACTTGGCCAAGTACTTCTCATAGTCTATACGTGCACCGAGAACCATCAGGTGTAACCCAGGGTGGACAGCACAGGGGAACAGGTGAGAGCAGATTGTATAGCTCGGAAGGCAGCATCACAGTTGGGAGTCCATTCCACAATTTGAGGCATTTTGTTCTGGGTGAGATCTGTTGACTTGGCTTTTCAATTGCACTGTAATGCGGAATAAGCTTTCTGTCATAGCCTGCAGTGCCACTTACTGCTTCTGTTTGGGCAATGGGTCATGTAGCTATCCCTTCTAATTTAGCTGGCTTAGGTCTAATTTTGCAATTCCCCATCCTGTGTCCCAGGTACTGAACTTCTGCTCTAGCCCACTGACATGTATGGGGTATAATAATGAGTCCTGTCTGCTAAATGTTAGCTAGAAACTGAACAATGTGTGATAGATGTTCCTCCAAAGATCTACTAAAACTGGCAATGTCATTTTGATAGGCCTAGGCAAAGGTGTGATGGCTCTGGAAGAGCCACCAGCATCTGAAAGGTAGAGAGTGCGTTCTTCATCCTGAAGGGTATTCCAAAAGGAAATGATGGAGCTGACTTCCCTTGACCCACTCTACCAATATCATTTAGAGAGGTCTAGGGTGGTCAGGTAGGTAACTGTGCTTAATTGATCGAACACCTAGTCCATATGTGGAATAGGATAATGATCTGTTTTGTTTTTTTCAATGCATTTACAATATTCCACACAAAACCAAGTGCACCCATCCTTCTTAGGAAATAAAACTCAGGGACTACTAGAATACTATATGGCTCAATATTTTTTAATTAAAGCATTTAGCTCAGTTCTTTGTAAATGATGTCCCTGACTGCCTCAGGGACCTGTAAGAGAGCATCTTTAGAGGGGACAGTTAGTGTTGAGCACATCATAGGAGGTAAGCGTGGTGCACCCAAGAAGGGCAGAAAGTAATTTAGGTAAGTGGGCTAGTATAATCTGTAGCTGTTGCTGCTGGCAAATCATTAATTTGTAGACTGGATAATGAATTCTGCCTGGTACGCAGGTCTCAGAGGTTCTAATAAGGGTTTAGCTGTTTAACTACATATTTTTATATAAAAAATATTTTTACTTATTTTTTGAATTACTAAATGTAAAATGGGAAATAAAGCAAAGCAAATCAATAAAGGAATAAATAATTTAATAAATAATATATTTTTTGCAACTTTTATTTGCAATTATTCTTTATATCGTTGCTCCTTTTTGATTTCTTCACAATGTTACTTTCTCTGGATGATGTGTCTTTGTAAACTAATAAACTTCTATTGCACTTGCAAAAGAAAATGGCAAATTCCCATTGTGCAACTAAAAAATTATGGTGTAGTTAAAGTCTGCTTCCACAGGAGCGCTACATTTTAGCAGTATATAAATGTGCAAGGTACATCTAATATATAACCACTGCATAACATGTCAAGTTTAATAATAAAACATGAGATATTAGATAATTGTGCATTTTTAATACATCAGAGATTATTTTTGGTCGACCTAAATAATGTGGCAGTGTAAAGTGTAAACCAGTACAAAACCTTTAGCAATTGTTAATACTTACATTTCAAAGATCTAAACAACCGGTTCAGAGCTGACTTCACATCTTTGTTTTTCAAGCTGTAAATCAGTGGGTTTAGTAAGGGGACAGCAACTGTGTTGAAGAGAGATAGCAGTTTACTGTAGTTCAAACTGTTTGCATTCGCTGGTTTAATATATTGGTAGGTGATGATCACATAAAAAAGTATGACAACTGTGAGTTGTGAGGAACATGTGTAGAAAGCTTTACGTCTCCCAGTGCTTGTGCGGATCTTCAGGATGTTGTCAATGATGAAAGCATAGGAGATAAAGGTGAAAAGGGATGGGATTATAATTACACCACAAAGTGATATTGTGTCGATCAAGACCCTCAGTGTAAATGTGTCACTGCAAATGATTGTTGACAGAGGCACAAAGTCACAGAAGAAGTGGTTTATAACATTGGATCTATAGCAGGAATTGCTCATCACCACTAAAAATGGTGCCATTGCTATAAAACCTAATAACCAACAGATAATGGCCAACAAACCACAGATTCTCGGGTTCATGACCATATGATAGCGCAAGGGGTTACAGATGGCCACATATCTATCATAACTCATGGTTGTCGATAGGAAGAACTCATCAATTGCCACTGATGAAAACATAAACATCTGTCCTAAGCATCTGGGTCGAGAAACAGTGTTGTCTCTTGATATAAAACTGGCAAGTACCATATGTAGGGCAATAGTGGTAGAGGTCATATCCAAGATAGACAAGTTCCCTAAAAAGAAATACATAGGAGTGTGCAGATGAGTGTCTAGACAGACAAGTAGAAAGATTGTCATGTTACCACCAAGAGTGGTGAGATAAATTAGCAAAACCAGAAGGAAAATAAGGACCTGGACCTCAGGGACATCTGAAATTCCCTTAATGATAAAATATGTCACCATTGTGTAGTTTTTCTTGTCTAAGCTTTCAGAAGTAACTGGACCCTGAACAGAAGAAGAGGAAATAATTTGTTATTTAATAATTCAATTCGGTCAAAGTTAAATACACTTATTAGAGCTGTAACAGCAATTAAACACACAATACTGTACTTTAAATGCACAGGGATGCATAGTAACATGTCTGGAAACACACAGAATTATTTTATACAAACCCACAAATATGAAATTAAAAAATATTATTTTTAAAAGTTATTTCTGAGTAATATTGGTTCCAGGATTCAAGAGGTTAATACGTATTATGAAACCGACAGGGATTAAAACAGAGGATCTAATGCATTTTATAGATTGCTAGTTTGCTTGATTGCAAGCCTGATTGGAAATTATTACTTACTGGCATTAATTAATTCTTAGCATTTTTCTCATGATGACGGTCTTACTTACTATTCACTGTGTCTAAAAAGTAAATTATGGTCTTGCTTAAATATTGTCAGACCATATAATCATGCCTCCTGAAATCAGACTTAAAAATGCAGGGTTTACGAGTTCAGCCTTGCAGTCAGTATTTGCGAGCTGGAATCAATAGAATACATCTAAACATTTATTTTTAAAAAAAATTGCGAGCAGCTAATAGAATATGGTACATAGGTCTAGGAATACTAATAGCTATTGCATAAAAAGCAGAATTTTAAAAACACAGCTGTATTGTGTGTGCTTTTTTTTTTTTACTGAACTGGAATACAAGTTTTATTTTAAGTTATACTCACTCTGGTTGTAAGTATACTTTAAGAGTGTATTGGTATAGTAATATTTGCAAGAATTAATTTTCATTAACCTCGAGTCACCATTTTTTGTGTGTGATTATCTCCAAAAAAGTATAAATAGGAATGATACGCTTAATAAACAGAATGGAGAAATTCAGCTATGATGGGAAGATAACCACACTAGATTTGTAGAAAATCAGATAAGGGACAAGGTCATGTATATAATATACATGTTCTATTTCAATCTTGTTTGGTTTGGCAATTACATCTGTGTCTCTCTGTTGCTGGGTGCTGAAGTTTGGGAAAAATTCACACTGAAATTATACAACATTTTAGTGAAGGTTTATTGACCATGGGCCTCATTCTATTAGCGGCCGCAGCAGTTGCGGGGCCGCAAGGACCGGCCACAAGCTATTCGGCTATTCTATTCCCTTACGGCCGGGGATTCCGGCAGGCTTGCGGCCGGTGCCTTGCTATCTCTTGCGGCCGCTCGCGCCGGAGGAAAGCCTTTGATCTAAAACGGCCGCAAGAGATTTGCAATTCAATTGCTCCGGGAAACCTCTCTGCAAGGCTAAAAGCGAGCCGCAGCTTACTTGCAGGAAAGAGGTCTCGCTAGCACCAATTAAGCACATAAAATAGCTCAAATAAAGCCATCCTGCACTTTGAGAAGACTATAAAGGGATTTTAGGTGTTAGAAAAAATAGCACATAATTATCCTATACTCAAATCCGTAAAATATTTTATTTTTAATATCCGTAAAATATCCATGTAAAAAGTCCAGAGTGCTTGGAGCACCTCAGACACACCCACGCCGCAGCCGGAAAATAAACAGTTAATTCGAACTCGGGTTTGGGCTGATGTGCAAGCTTGAGAGTGGGTTCCTTTTAATCCTCATGTCCCCCAATATGATCCCTAGCATTTACAGAGCTGTACAGTGCGGGCTTGAATTTATTTTTGCGTTTTTAGATTTCTCAGCTTACGGCCGGTTCCAAGATATGCGGCCGGTCGTAAGATGAGATCCTTGCGGGGCCGTATAATAGAATCGCGAGTTAACTGAACCCCCGCAAGGAATCGCAGCCTTACGGCCGATTTACGGACGATAATAGAATGAGGCCCCATGTTAGCAAGCTGTAGTTTAGGTTTAAAGGACCAAAGAAGTTGCCGTATGTGCTCTGTATCATTAGTTAGAGGGGGAAAAATTATAAGGAAAAGCTGTTTACATTTTTTAAATTGTTCAAAAATTCACTTAGCAATTGACACTTTAGTATAGTAATTAAAACCCTCCCACAAGAATCTGCATAGAAAATAAGTCTATAGTCTGTAACTGTTATATATTCTATTCTAGATATATTTACTTTTATACTTGTGGGTGTGGACGTAAGTGTGCTTTAAACACACCTATAACAGTAAATATATTTAGAATAAAATGACATATTCTATGAAGGTATTTGTATGGCCTTTACCAAAAGTTTGTAACGTAAGTAGCAAAACAAGTAGCACAAGAAGCTATATAGGTAACCTAATAAAATAATACATATATTTATACTTCAAATGCGTACTTAATAATTATTTAAACAATTATTTTAAAAGAGACCAAAACCACAGTTAGCTCATGTTAACATTTGTTTTTTTACGTAACCTAAAAAATGTATTTATTATTTTTAAAAACAATAAGACAAGGCTCTGTTCTGCTAGAATATAGTTACAAGTCGCATAGCCACTGTCTGCTTCAAAGGGTCTACACCTGATTCCTATTAATAAAACCAGACTGTTCACTGGAAGGATTGATAGAAAAGCTAAAACTCAAATAAAGGAAGGAAGAGGGATAAAGGATAATAATAATAATAAGATGAATAGATAGTATTACCAAAACAACCAACATGAAATTGCAGAAGCCCAGAGAAGTAGTTGGTGTGCAAAAGTCCATGAGATCACAGTTGTATTTGACTGAACAACAACAATTCCCATTACAAAAAATAGGCAAGTTTATTATCTACCAAAACAGAACACTAAATTAGCACTTGTTTACAGGCAGGTTCAACAAAAAGAAAAAGGAGAGCATTCCACATTAGCTGTAAGAAATATGTAAAACACTAAATTACTGAGCCCATTTACCTTGTCAGATGTGTCCATCTCATTCTTCTTTATTCAGCAGTCACTGCAAGGGTTTTAACAGACATTCAGCTGTCAGGAAACATGTCCCTAGATAAAAAAAACAATCCATTCTTACTACGTGTCCATAGAGGCACTAATCCCTTAGAAATGTATTAATCTTTTATTGTTTAAAGTATGTCCTTATAGGATAAGAAATCTCTGAGGTATAATTAGTCTGAAAGTATCTCTTCACCGGTTCATAAATCACAGAAGTAAAATTGTTAAAACAGTCTAATATTAACTATTATGTTTCTCAATACACAAATACATTGTTGGCAACCATGTTCCTTCATCTATATGTTGTGGTTTTTTGTTCTGTCCTTCATTCATGTCCGACTCACAGTGACCATATGGGCTCAGCGCTCCAGGTACATCTGTCTTTGTTTCTGGTTATGCTTATCCATATGGCTACAGTGGGCTTAAAAAGTATCACATTCAGGGCTTGGACCAGTGTCTACAGTGGAGATATAGTCACCTGGGGAGGGTTGATGTTACGTAGGGGTAACCAACGTAGATGATAGACTTTTGATTAAGCCGTATTGATCTGGAGCCATATTGGGGTTTTGACCGGGCTGCCAGGGATGGGGTAATAGACTGAGGTGTTGATGATGGAGTTAGGAGTAACTGAACCCAGATGCTTCTGCCTTGGGTTGGTAGAACCTTATTCAGTGTAGACCCTTACTTGGTTACATCTGGAAAACTCCAAACTGCTATCTCTGGGCAAGCATGCCTTGATTGAATAGGGAGAGGTGCCATATTTCTTGGGAACCAGTAGTATAGGAAGTCCCATGGACTACTAAAATACTCAATAAACTCTAGCTGGAACATATCTTCCAGTTTCTTATGAATGGTATCATGGACTGTCTCAGGGACTCTATAGGGACGTTGTTTTAATGGAGGGCAGTCGCCGGTTAACATGCCAGTGGAGTGCCTTCTGGTAGTTTGGTAATGGCCCAATAGGCCATGCTGGCTTGTCCACTAGGCATGTGACAAGGAGTTTGACGCATCCGCTGGGAGGATCTGATGTACCTTCAACTGCAGCTCAAAATCCTGGAGGAAGCCATTGATTTCCTCCTGGTTCTCATCAGTGCTTGAAGCTACGGTAAGCAACTTTTAGTTTAGCCGAGAGGAGTCCCCTAGATTCCGGTACCAAGAGTTGAAGTGATGTGGATGCAGAATGCTAATCCCTCTCTTTCCAGATCTCGTCCCTGATTTGGTCCATCAGGGTGATTCCTTCATCAGAGGACAGCTCCCCCCAGAACAGCAACTCTCTGAACACAGAATCTATACACACAGACCAGCGGGTCACTGGGGTGGTATCTCCTGGTGAGAGGGCTAGGACTTTTGGGCAACCCAATTGCTTGCCTATTTCATCCACCCGTCTCAGCTCCTGGATCATGAAGAGTTAACCAGCCATAGCAGACATCAATAGAAACAATTGCTTCAATAGACAAAAGTCAGGTGACATCAAGTACTTTGTAAGGGATATCCCTTTGATTGTCTTGCGGGTGATCCCCATTTTGTATTTGCTTGAACTGATCAATAAGTAAAGGCCCCTCCATACATCCCTGTGCAAAGCCCCATTTCTAAAAGTCCTGTCCTGTCAAAAGTATACCCTACAAACCGGGCCCGAGCAACCCCGATCAAGCTGTCCTCTTCCAATTCAATAAAGGCATGTTTGCCCTGGGAAGAGCAGTTGGGAGTTGGCCAAATGTAATCTAGTAATAGTCCATATTCAGAGTACTTAATAATAGTCCACACCTCTGAGACAAAGGCATCTGGGATTGGTTACTCCTAACCCATCCTACCCACCCCAGGTGGCTACCCAGACTGTGGCAGTCTGGGCAAAACACCACAATAAGGCACTAAAAGCATAAGGCTTAACAAAGGTCCAAAGTACCGGGCTACCCCAGATGGCTATCACTTCACTGGAGACATTGCTCCAAGCCCATTTTGCCGGAGAGAAAACACATAGGGTGAAAGCAGACTCACTGGGGAAACCCTGTAGCCCATATATTTAAAATTTCTACTAAACAGCACTCACCAAGACTCTTGCTGATTGGTTAGAAAAAGACCTAACCAACCAACCACATCAGCGCCGACCAGAGCGGGCTCTAATTGGCTGACCCAGGGAAATTTCATAAGTGCTAAAGTTGCCCAAGTTGTTTGCCTATGTAAATTTTCTATTGTTCTTTTATGTGTAGAAACTGTACACAACAATAAAGATTATGGTCTTTCATATAGTGATGATATGTTTCATTTAGAAGGAAGACTGTTATTATTTTTGTTGCCTGAATTCTGCCTGCTTATCCTCATTGAAGGGGTTCGTAGAAGCATGTTGATCTGTGGGTAGGGTTGGGTATTACTGACCCTTTTGAGGCTCATTGTAGTGCAGATCTTGACAATACTTCCAATCTGACACTGAATTAGCAATCAATTAAGGCGATCACGTATGAGGTCAGTATCCCTGGGATCCCTTCTCAATACCAGCTACCCCTATGAGCCTTTGTATAACATGGAATTCCCCCATTAAAGTGTGACCATAGAGATTCCAAAAATTAGCCCGTTAGGATAGGGGTCCCATGGCACCAAAAATTAACCCTGATACTACAGGCACCCCTATTGACACCCACGCTAAACTTTACCAATGGGGGTCCCTATGGCAACAGATCTGTTGTTTGGAATTCTGGTTTCCTGTATGAGCCTGTGTTTTTCTGCAGTGTTCATTTCCAGCTTCTACCTGCAGCTAATCGTCAACTCAGTAATTCAATATTCCTGTGGACAAGACTGCCTATTTCTGCTCCTCAAGTTCCTTTCAGCATCAGTTGTAACTTGTCTGCGTACCAGTCAGTACTTACTTGCTCCAGTCCTTTAGTTACTGTGAACACCACTTGTATCCTATCTGTATTCCTGCTCCAATCCTCGAGTTCCTGTCACCGCTAGTTGTATATTGTCTGTTGTATATTATCAGTATACCAGTACTGTACTTACTTGCTCCAGTCCTCTACTTCCTGTCATACAAGTTGTATCCTCTCTGTATACCAGTCCACTACCTACAGGCTTCAGTCCTCGAGTTCTTGACAATATCGATTGTATCCTGCCTGTACAGTATTCTAGGACCAGCTTGCTCCAGTCATCAAGTTCCTGTCGATTCATTGGATTCTGTACTTATTACTGGAGATTCATAAAAAGTGTCTCAAAAATTATAGCACGTATAACTACTGTGACAGATTCACTGTCACGCTCGGGATCCGTGCCTTAGTTTTCAGCAAAACGGAGGACTCAGGAAGCTTTGACACGCTTGAACAAGCTTTAATGTATATTGTCAGCATACAAAAATAAACTAAACAAAAATAACACCTATCTTCTTTGAAGCACCCACTACACATTAGATGCAGTTACCTCACTGCGCTGCAGTAATATGAAATACGGGCTAATCATACAGCAATACAGGCCTGTACACTTATCTGTTTAGAGTCCACTCCCTTCAGGGTTTGCCATCCATTTGCAGAGGAGCTGTGTATCTTTCACCTCTTCTCAGTGTTGTGTCTCTCAAATGTGCTGGCTGTACACTTAAAACAGCCTCACTGGCTTTCCAGGTCTCCCTGACCTTTCTCTGGCCACACAGAGCTGTCCCAGGTTTGCTCTGTCTCTGCAGAGGCACCACGCAAACAATTCTCCAACTGGAGGTAGCAACAGGCCCTGATTGCAGCCACACCCCTGCCTTTTGAACAGGTTGTTAACTCTCTCACTCCTGGGGAGAAGTCTTGAAGAGCTCTCTTCTGACCCCCGGTGGCACTTCACCACATATCCTCCACCCCAGCTCGACACCATGGGGTTAAGCGTCCCACGCCATGAGGCCGTATCTGTAATCCAACGCATCCTCTGTACCATCTGTGTTCTCTCTGCACTCTTCTCGTCACTGTGGCACCAGTGAGACTATATCTTATCCATCGGAGCTACCACTCTTCCAGCTGCACCATCCATTGGTGTTCTCTTCTTTGTACTTCTAGGAGACTCTACATCATTTGTCTCTACTGTCATCTTAAACTTCTTCATATGACTATTCCCATTTCGCAGCTTACCTTCTTCATCACTGCTTTCAAATTCCTTTGTCTTTCCTTGGAACAGTGTTTTATTTCTGGGTGAAGAGACAATTCCTTTTCCCTCTCTTCCTTTCACTTTGTATTTTCTGCTTTCTTTGCCATTCCGCTTGTTGTCATCACTTTGAGGGTAGGATAAAGGCCCGCCCAGCTCTCCGGGTGCCCTCCCTCAGGGACCCTTGAAAAGTACTTCTCATACTTTGGTATGAAAATGTGTTTCTCCATACAGTCACTTTTCTGGGGGTATATCACAGATATTACAGGTTTCTGTGACATTGTCTTCCACCGGATGCATCTTTTCTTTCAAACCCTTCATCTCATTCTCGCAGCTCTGACTTATCCTCTTTATACCTTTAATGTGAGAACTGACGTTTGCCAGTTCACTCTCTAGCTTGGATACTTCCTGCCAGTTCGTGGCTAGATGGTGTGTTTTCATCTGTTCAAAGTCACCCCGGCAGTATTTATGCCTCGTCTGCAGACCGGGAGCCTGGGACTGGAGCTACATCACTTCGGCCTCTTTATGCTTGTATTTCATTTGCTCCTTTAATCCTCCTGTTAAACGTTCTTTCTTTTCCAGAAGCTTATCTTCAGCTTTCTCATCCCTTTCAACTTCATTATGGAACAACAACTTCTTGGGCTGTTTTTCTTCCCTCTGTTTCTGGCTCTCTAGGTTCCAGGTGCTCCTATTGGCTGGCTGACAACTCTCACCAAAACGTATCAGTCCCATCCAGTCATCTTGCTTCTGTTCTGGCCCAGTATCATCTATAGACTCCAAAGGCAGGTCCTCTCTCACGGCTGCATCTTGCTCTCGGATCTGTTCTCTCAGACTTTTGGTTTTGCTGGAATATTTCCAGCTGTTCAGCAACTTTAAGCTGACACCCAACAGATAGGCTAGTACACCTCTTAGTAGCCTCTTGAATCCTAGATTCCTGGAAAACACTTTTATTTTCAGCATCCTCAGCCTTCATCCTTGTTATTCATCCTTGCAGCTCACTGTGCTTGAACTGGATATTTTGCTGCATGTTCAACTGAGGAACCTTCTCTGACTCTATCAGGTCCTCCCTGAATATCTTTGGCTGCTCAGCCATGTTTTCTTCACCCTTCTGTCTCTCCTGTGCAGGCTCCTTCACTATGCCTTGCATATGAGCTTCCTGCAAATATCGCTCTGCATTAAATGTAGCATCTTGTACACACAGTTTCTTCAGGTCAGTGCTAGTCTCTTCTGGACAAACAACACTCTGCTCCAACTGTGCCCCTCTATCAGAGAGTTCACTAATCCACTGCTGTTCTGGAGTTTGTAACAGCAGTTCCTTTCTTTTTATAGCTGCTCCTCTCCGAGATACATGGTTAGCAAGGAGATCTCGCTTCATCTGTTTGCCACTGTGCAGCCCCTTCTGCATAAATCTCTCATTCATCTTGTACTTCGGGGAACTCTCCCACTGCTCCCAATTAGACATCTGTGTCTTCTTCCTATTGGACACTCTGTTGTCTTCAAACG
Organism: Discoglossus pictus; assembly: GCA_027410445.1. Lineage (NCBI taxonomy): Eukaryota > Metazoa > Chordata > Amphibia > Anura > Alytidae > Discoglossus > Discoglossus pictus. The sequence goes on along the minus strand of CM050170.1, from coordinate 91,309,810 downwards.
CAGGCTTCCTTCTCCATTCAGGAATATAATTTGGCATCATCCTGATAACCTTTATTTTAGTAGCAATTTGCCCGTCTTCTACTTCAGGCTTTTTTGGTCCCACTGGGATAGAGTTCATCTGCACTCCTTGCTTTACTTGTTTACCGTTTTTCTTCTCTTTATCCATAGCGCTTAGTTTTTTGGTCAACCGAGACAGAATGCTCTTGGGATACTTCATAGTTTTATAAGGACACATCTCCATGCTCTGCTTCATATGTCCTCTTAGAGACAGTGGTTTGTCTTTCACCATCTCAATCTCCAGACTATTTTCTTCCTTATCTTTCACTTTAGTAAGATTTCCAGTTTCTTCCTCATTTTACGGACATTCTTCCTTTGTAAGAACACTGGCGATATTCATCCACTTGGTCTCTCCTTTCTCTAGGTCAGAGATCTTTGTCAGGCACTTTCTTTCTCTAGTACTCTCCAACAAGGACAGGTGGCTGTGTCTGTCCAGGTTTCTTATGGAGTCACCTTCATTGCTCTTACCCAAAAGGTCTCTGCATCGGTTTGGACTCAAAACTTCACCAATGACTTGATCAGTATGCTTCTTACTGAGGCTGGTTTTGCACTCAGTCAGTGACAATACTTTGTCCTTTTCTCTTTGACTGTTGCTCACAACCTTAGTTGCTTTTAGATCATTAGCAGTTTGATCCAGGGGCAAATGTTCTTTATCTGCACTATCAGCTTCTTTTGCTTTCTCAGCAATTTCTGTTACTTTCACAGCTATCCCATTTGTGCCCTCTGCTGTCTCTGTGGCGCCCTCTGCCGTCTCAGTGGCGCCCTCTGCCGTCTTTGCGGCGCCCTCTGCCATCTCACTTGAAGCTCCATCTGTAGTTTCACTTGCAGCTCCTTCTGCAGTCTCTTCAGCGCTGTCAGCAATCCAGTTACTTGCTTGTCTGTCTTTGACAATATCATCATATGACTTCTCAAAGCTGAACTCCAATGGTTTTTCCATAATATTTGGACGCAAATCTTTTCTTGCGGTTCGGTTACTTCTATCCTTTGTTATGTCAGTCACACCCTTCACTTGTGGTTGAAATTTAGGAGCACTTCTCTGACCAGCTCGTTGCACCCCTGGGACCTTTATGCTAGCTGTAAAGTAAACCTTCTGGTCTTTCTGTGAGTCCTTCCTCAGTCTCTCGACAGGTGACCTGTACCCTGATCTGGGGTAGAGATAAGCATGCCGTCCCTCAGGGTTCCATATTCCATCATTGTCCTATTTATCCCAGAGACAGGAAGGTGGTTGTCCAGACTGTGGGACATCCCCTCTGTAAAGTAGCTTCTCCTTGGTACAACGCAGGCTCAGTGTGTAGAATTTGTGTGCTCTGACATCCCTGGTAACTCCAACTCTGGCAAGGATCTCAGCTTTTAGGATACAATAATTTGTTGCCTTTTTTTCGGGCAAAACACAATATGCTCTCTGTGCTTCTCCACACAGACAGGGACCAAGGAGTGCTGCCCAGTGCTTTTTAGGCCAACCTTCCCTAGTTGCAATCTTCTCAAAGTTCAGGAAATATGTGTCAACGTCATCCTGAGCTGTCATCCTCTTTAGGAAGTGATTAGGATTAATGCTTCCACTTGCTTCTGTAACCACAGTATTAGTTGCAGACTCCAGTTGCTGCAGCTTTGCTGTCTATGCCTCCAAAAACTCTCTCATTTGGACTCTGTCCTCTTCCGCTTGTCTCTGCCCTTTCTCTGTGGCCTCACACATGCGGATTATATCCTCTTCTGCTTGTCTCTGCCCTTTCTCTGTGGCCTCACTCATGCGGATTATATCCTCTTCTGCTTGTCTCTGCCATTTCTCTGTGGCATCTCTCAGACATGCAGCAGCATCTCTTAGTTGAGCATCATTTGCAGCATGGGCTCTGTCCTCTGCAATTTCTTTCAGCCACTTCTGATGGTTTTCTTGCTGACAAGCTCCGCCCACTTTCTGGCATGTAGTGGCATCTAACAGGGCTTTCAATAGTTCCTCCATTATTATACTGTACTGTGGGCTGTCTTCTTAAACCCAGACAATTTTCATCCCACCACTGCCACCAAAATGTGACAGATTCACTGTCACGCTCGGGATCCGTGCGTTAATTTTCAGCAAAATGGAGGACTCAGGAAGCTTTGACACGCTTGAACAGGCTTTAATGTATATTGTCAGCTTACAAAAATAAACAAAACAAAAATAACACCTAGCTTCTTTGAATCACTCACTACACATTAGATGCAGTTCCCTCACTGTGCTGCAGTAATTTGAAATAAAGGCTAATCATACAGCAATACAGACCTGTACACTTATCTGTTTAGAGTCCAATCCCTTCATGGTCTGCAATCCATTTGCAGAGGAGCTGTGTCTCTTTCACCTCTTCTCAGTGTTGTGTCTCTCGATTGTGCTGGCTGTACACTTAATACAGCCTCACTGGCCTTCCAGGTCTCCCTGACCTCTCTCTGGCCACACAGAGCTGTCCCAGGTTTGCTCTGTCTCTGCAGAGGCTCCACGCAAACAATTCTCCAACTGGAGGTAGCAGCAGGCCCTGATTGCAGCCACACCCCTGCCTTTTGAGCAGGTTGTTAACTCTCTCACTCCTGTGGAGAGGTCTCTTCTGACCCCTGGTGGCACTTCACCAGGCTCTCACAGCCAGCCTCCTACCAAGGGGAAGTCTAAAGTAGTTTAATCAGTTGAAAAATTGAAGGAGAAGTTCACTTCAGCATCTATTCTTGCCTATCCTGACACTTCATAAATGAAGCAGTGCGATGCTATCCTCTCAACACTCTATTTAAACAAGGTGTTTCCACCTTTGTGCATTTATGTCAAGGAAATTCGCTCTGCCTAGGACTACTAGGATATTGGCAATAAGGAACTATTGTCTTTCCAATGCAAATGAAGGAGTGAAACACCTGCTTGATGGGATTGTGGTACCCATAACTATTATTACCAATCATAAGAATTTGCAATTCATTGGATCTGCTGGGCAGTAGAATTTCAGGTAAGGCAAATGGTCTCTACATTTTGCCAGATTCAACTTGTAATCATGTATAAGTCTGGCAGCAAGAGCGGTAAAGCTAATGCTCAGTTTTGGTAGATGGTTGTTCCTTAAAATCTTTGGTTAAAGCTTATTATTCTCAGAGCTGTAAAACACCTGACTTCCTACTTTCAGATACATTATCCCAAAACTAGGGGTCAGCCAGCATACTAGTCTTTCACCTCAGATCCATCCCCTCTCCCTCTAAAATAAAACTCTTTCTATCTTTCATTCGCTTCCTGACCCATGATATTCTTTAACTGTTATTCTCCCCCAGTTCTCTGCCCTTTAATACCCTTTAGATTGTAAGTAGTGAGATTCCAGTCTTGTAGGGTGCTTTGGGATAAAGCACTTTCTGCTAAGATTCTAAGCTCAACTTTTGAATTTGTTAAACTTGTATTTCCTCTGTTCTCGTCCCCTGTACCCTGTTCCTCTGTTCTTCCTCTGTTTAACTATTGAATTTGTTAAACTTGTATTTCCTCTGTTCTTGTCCCCAGTACAGTGCTGCGGAATATGTTGGCGCAATACAAATAAAAGATAATAATAATTATTATTATTATTATGGGCTTATGATTAACCCATGTTTGGTCATCCAGGTATGGGCAAGACCTGCGAACTCTTGGAAAGGAACCTCCATTAGCCTTAACTCAAGTGTCATGATCTAGAGCTTGTAGCTGCTTGTTATGTATGTTCTCAGAATAAAACATCTCTTCTTGCAATACAGTGTTGATAAAGTGCCATGTACTGTACTAGTACAATGATATAGCAAAATGAGGTGGGACTTGTAGTTGTTGGAGAAATTATGCATGAACATCTGGCTTCTTAATGTTGAATATTGTAGACCAAGTGGAATTAGCCTTGTTGTGTAATAGTTTGAAGATGCAATATGGATAGAATATTTAGGTAGAGACTTTTACATATGAGTAGCTTGTCCTATGTGTGTGATAAGGTGTGCTACTCAAATTGCGTAGAATTATTATTATTATTATAGTTATTAATTGGGAGAAGATGAAGGTACCTGTACAAAGCATTCTGTCCTCACAAAAAAAAAGTTTTTTCACCTGTATTGTGTGCTGCACCTGAATAAAGTGTGCTGAATAACTGGTTCTTGGTATTTGCAACATTGGTGACCCTGACATGATTCAACTGATGATTCTGGCAGTTGATGGATACAATAACCATACTCTTGGAAAAAGCAGAGTAGATTTTTGTGATGCTGTGACAGATAAGGTGCCCAAGGCAAAGATGTCAAGAGAAGGTAGAAGAAGCTTTAATTAGAAAGAACTGGAGTGGTTACCTGATGTCAAATACTTCCAGAAGATTTCAAATGTGAAACCTGGTGAGTTAGCATCAAAAAGACATTGTTATTTAATCATTCAGTTGTATCCAACTCTACATGACCATTTGGACAGCAGCATGCCAGAAATTAAAAATGAAGAGCCTGATTCAATTGAGTAACTGTAAGGTACTGGAGCCCATAAGTTAATTTGCTGTTCAATTGGTGTCTTTTTGTGAGCTCCAAATGGTTTATGGGTTAAGCCCGGAACTCACAGCCTCCCGATGCCTTTGATCTTTCACGTCCGCAAGAGTTACAATTGCAAAAATCGCAAATCGCTATTCAATTGCTACAATTCCCCAAGCTGGAAAAAAAATTCACACCCATAAACGGCAAATGTAGGTGAAAATCCTACAAGCGCTAGAGAGGAACCGCAAAGGGGTTTAACCCCTGTCCACAAAACTGTAAATGTAAATAAAAAATCAATACTGCACTGTAAATAACGGGGAAAGCGATGATAGACATTAAAATTAATTGCACAACAGTATCAAGCTCGCAAATCGTCAATGAAAAATCATTTCGGGGTTATATCGATCTCGGGAATCAATGAGTTAATACATCAGGACACCCATATGGACTAGAACAGTATTGGCATTCATTTTTATTATTTTGTATTTTGAGGGTTTGCCAGTTTGCAAGTATAGTGTTAGACAAAAGAGAACATGGAGAAAAATCAACATCTAATTTTATATTTTGCATTTACTTGTTTAGGATTAATATTGTAAGCTTACAAAGTATGGATAAACAATGATATTTAATACAATTATTTATTATCAAAAATTCAATTACATAGAAAATCCTATTTTTAGTCATAACTGCAAACTGTGTATTAGATGAACGTTCTTGGTCATGCAGTCAGCACACTTCTACCCATGACTCTCACTAATAAAACCTAAAACTTGAAATTAAGTTCTCATAATAACAATACTGACCTTGAAAGAGAGAAATGGGTGCCTAATTTACCCCATAACTGTGGCACAAGGAGCAGCTACCCCATAACATAGCCAAAGAAAGTCTGGTACTAAATGCCAAATCTCTCCATATGTGCCTATACATGGGTGAAATTGCTTACTATCTGTAGGGACCAAAATCAAAACAAATATATATTGTCCACAAAATGTCTAATATATAACTCCCTTATAGCCCTTTAAAATATAACGGTGCAGCTTTACTAGGGAACCAGACATCGACCCCTTGCTCACTGTGCCTTAGGGAGTAAAGCTGCACCTCACTGACGAGGCCCACAGAGGTCGAAACGCATCTGGGGTTTGCTGTTTCTCCTGTTCAGGGTAGAATTGCCTGATATTTTGGGACTGGGTCACTCTTTTGAGTGAGACAAGACTGATATACTTCAGGATATTTCTCCCTGTGAAGGGCACAAGTGAGCTAAAAGAGGTTGCTCTCTGAGACCCTCATTCGTTTGCGATTTTGCCAATTGAATAGGGCTCTAAATAAGCACATAGCATATTTTTTTAAAATAAGTTTTTACTTAGTGAAAACCTTGCTTTTGGATAGATGTTTACTAACTAAAAACTTCTTTAAAAAAATATATGTTATGCGCTTATTTAGAGCCCTATTCAATTGGCCAAATCGCTATTGAATGAGGGCCTGAGTACGTAACCAGACCTATAGGACAAACCTACTTCAGGTATTGTCCATTCTCAGACTGAGCACCTCTACTTTTGTTATAACATTACAACATAAGTCAATGCTAAACTGTGTAAAAATAATTGCAAATTATCAAGTCAAATTCGTTAAAAGTGCAAACTATAAATATGACATTCAATGGTCCTTTAAAGAGCTGCTGTCAAACAATTTGTTTATTTAATAAGTGTTTTAATTACAAAAGTAAATGTATCCTTAACAACTTAACTTGTAATTAGTATTGTAGCTTCAAGGAGACGTGCTTCTTTGCAGTCTCTGTTAGATGTCCACGGGGTACAAAGGACTATCCAAAGGTTGCCCTATTTTTCTGTGTATGTTTTGGTACACTAGCCAGGGAAGGAGGCAAAACATTGCAATAGATCCTGTCCGTACAGCTTCCTGGGCAGACCATCTCCCACCCACTGTACACTTGATACAAATTGGGCAGAAGCAGATGAGCTGAAGTCCAAACACTAAGCATTAGAAAGCTACCATGTATTTTTTTCTGCAAATGTAGATTATATTGTTAATTATTAAATAAACAAATAAAACACTATTATATGAGCCCCACAGTGAGTCTTTAACCACTGAATTAGATCTCATATTCAACCAACAATAAAACTGGAATCTTTATTGACACTTCAGAAAAAACACTGAATTAAAATCACATAGTGGAGTTCAAAAGTACTTCTTCTAATTATAGGCTGAATAGGCAACACAACAAATAGCTACTACAATTCAGTAGTTTTACTTCTAGCCATAAACATGGAGGGATTATTTATATTTCTCCACTGCTGCCACAGGGACATCACTTCTAGCAATACATATGAAGGAGATCTTTCTAATCTTTCACTACTTTTACTTCAGAAACTTTTATTTGAAATCGGGTGGTAGCCTAATGTGGTGAAAGCTTGTAAATATGGTTGATATAAGTGTTGTATTAATCACCATATAGCCTAAATAAAGTTGTGCTAGGGATCCATGTTTAAAACACTTAAAACCAAAATAGTGATCCCTGGGATATAAATAAATAATTGTCTATTTGACCATACAAGTTGTAACATTGCAGGCTGTAACAGACCTCTCTAAGAAATACATTTTCATGTGCTGCCCTTGCGGGGAACCTCACAGTGCTAGGACATATATTCAGCCATATAATAAAGTTCTAAGTGATACTGGATCCCTAGATCTCAATAAAGCCTGATGGCCATTTCACTGCTGTTAGAAGCAGCTTTCTCAGAGGCACAGTCTATGCTATAGTGGAGTTAGAAGTTTCCTCTCAAAAAACAAACATAGATAACAACTGCATATAAAACGTAATAAATTAGAGGCTATGGCTTGTTTCAAATAACTAAATGGCTTTGGTGTAAATTACAATGTTTATTCATATATCCAACAAAGTGATTAATATCATGCTGATAGCAGAGAAACTAACAAAGGATGTCGATCATTTTTTTAGAAGGAAAGTAGAATTGTTTTCCCATAAACCCAAAGAAGCTACGCTGCTGTTAAAGGACCACTGTAGACTAGCAAGAATTTTGTGAAATATGCATCAAACAACATTAGCAGCTATGTAATCCTTGGGTATAAAAGCATTATTAAAGAAAATCTGTATTATAGCAGACTCTGCTATTGTATAGAAGCTGCCATTATAGTCATATTTCCTTCCCATGGTACTAGGGGGCACCTACAGAGCAGGACTAGCAATATGCAATCTGCTTCTAATGAACCAATAGGAGGGCTGAGGAAGGTGTCCAATTTTGAATCTGAATTTTACATCTGAATCCACCAACCAACAAAGCCCTCAGCCTCCTGTCCTACTCCTTCCATTCTTGAATAAATAATAAAAATGATCAGAACACACCCATTCAGACTACAAGCCACCAGGCATCCTACAGGTACCAGGAGTGTCTACTATTATGCCCATTGCTTAAAGTGGTTGTTCATTTGTTACAAACTTCAAAAAAGGCTGACATTTTCCCGTCTAAAATGATCCCTTAAATGACAATCACCAACCGCCATACCTGCTCAGTACCATATACAATTTGGTCCTAAATATTCTCAGAATTAAGTATACCACAATCCATACTGGGTATCCATCACCATACCTAATATTGTCATATTCCAGGATTTTGAAGGAGGGACAGTGATGAGAAATAAGGCAACCAACCCATAGTAAATTAGAGCCCTATCCAATTAATTTTATTGGGGAACTACAGTGTTATCAGAGTTATTTCCCTGATGAAGTCCTGTGGCAGGACAAAACACACTGGGATATAGTTTTACATTTTTCTCACCTTTACAGAAAATCTGTGCTCAGTACTCCATAAATGTAAGTAAAATATATTTCAGAAGGTTATAAATTAGGAGGAGGTAGATTCTGATAACCTGGGTGATAATCTTTGTTGAATGTCTTTAAGAATTGTAATTTTTGTGAGTGAGCACTTGTCTTTTCTTAGTGAATGGTGTTGTTTTAAATACTACACAATTGAGAGTATTTGCAATTATTCTTATTTCCTGTTTATACTGATTTATTTCAATGCACTATGCCCATGCATGGTTTTGATTTACATTTAGTACATTCCTTTTGGATATTCGAAGAGGTACCATGAGTCCAGAGGGGTATTTGCTGTGAACATTCCCATAATAACAAGTTATGTCATGTCAGTATATTATAAGGTAGGTGGATACCTTATATATTTTTTTTCAAATTTGACTGAAGAAACAGTCAAAAAAAGAGATACCCTTAACTAATTCTTGGGCTAGTGTTTTTATTGTCTCACCTGTGTTTTAGGCATCAAAACTGTAGGGGGCACTACCAGGGGCAAAAGATTATATGGTTTGTTTTAAATATATACAGTATATATATATATATATATATATATATATATATATATATATATATATATATATATATATATATATATGGTAAGACTCAAAAGTTTTTCAAATTTGACTGAAGAAACAGTTAATGAAAGAGATACCTTTGTGGATAAGCCCATGAAAGGTTTATAGTTAAAATGTAACTTTTAACAATACACTGAAAATAAAAGTAAGTGATTTAAAAAAAAAAAAAAACATGAAACAACATTGATTAATAACAATTATATACAATGGACTGATGACTGATTAGTTTGCCCAATTAATAGTATCTTCCCTGAATGATAAGTTTTGATGAGTCTTATTTTTATATATTTCACTTTTCCCCTGATGACTCCAACCTAGTGTGTCTGAAGAAACGCGCGCCGGGAGCCCTGATGACGCAATTACCCTACCTCTGAGTCTCCATGTTTCCTCACAGAAAAGCAGCGGGAAACGCTACTCTATTTACATTGTCATCACAGCAATGCCAAAAGCAACCACATAGTGCAGGCTGCTAAAGCTAATTGTTTCCCCAGAAAAGCAGCATATTTAGTATATATAGCTAATACTAATAACAGGATCTAAAAACGGACCTTGTTATGCTATATTTTTAGGAGTGTCATGAAAGCTTGTTGAATACAAGCATCTTATGTATTCTGCTACATTAGCCAGAATTAATTAACATTTAGCTTTATAGTAGGCTTAAGGAATTGCCAGAAATGGGAAACGTGTAATATACACTATTACTAGCAATTTGGTTTATTGGTTAAGAGAGACTGCAAATAATTGTGATATAGACATAGTCAGCTTTATTAGCAGCCAAAAACTGAGCCTGCACGAGGCAGCAGAGAAATCTGTGAACATCTATATATAACAAATTGATTAATAACTCTATCGCTGACATTGTCAGGAATGTATATCTGTGCAAAATAAGAATCTGAAATATTCTGTTTCAAAAAACGTCATAACACAGCTACTATATACAAGTTCAAAAAACAATCTAAAAAATTGCACAGTGGCTTACTAGAACAGATTCAATAAACCAGATAGACAGCCTTATTAAATTGCAATTTTGCCAATTGAATAGGGCCCTATATAAGCACATAGCATATTTTTTGACAGAAGTTTTTAGTTGGTGAAAACCTTGTTTTTGGATAGAAGTTCACTAACTAAAACCTGTCAAAAAATATGCTGTGTGCTTATATAGAGTCCTATTCAATTGGCCGAATCGCTATTTAATAAGGCAGAGAATTAATAGTGCATTAATTTGCACTCTGCAATCCCATAGAGATAAATATACTAAATCCGACAGGATACATATCGTATCATTTACTGTCTTTTACATTGAAATCCCACTTTATAAATCTCATGCGACTCGTATATACCATGGTTTTCAATGGGCTTTTTTTTATACAGTTAATCAAACATACACCCACCATCCTGGACATTCTCATGCAGGTGCTCCATCTCTTACTTCCACAGATTTGTTATATACACCATCTAAACAACCTTGCCATTTAATTGAAGTGTCCCCAAAGAAAACAATGAAAGATGCATCAACCAACACACTAACAGAAGATGTATTCAGTCTTCCCCATCATCTACGACAAATATGCAGCGGCAGAAGTGTTAGAAGTCACGCCTCTAAGGCCCTCATTCAATTGCGATTTGGCCAATTGAATAGGGCTCTAAATATGCACATAGCATATTTATTTTAAAGAAGTCTTTAGTTAGTGAAAACCTTGCTTTTGGATAGATGCTTACTAACTAAAAAGTTCTTAAAAATATATATGTTATGTGCTTACTTAGACCCCTTTTTCAATTGGCAAAATCACAATTGAATGAGGGCATAAGTTATTTTGGAAAAAAAACATGAAAATAAGAATAAAATATTATTTTAACAGACCTGCCCTGGATGCAATATGACGGCAGTGTAATGCGGGGCAACTGAAAATGCCACCAGAAGCAATGCCTGCATGTGAGATCACACAAGAGGTTTAAAGCCTTATGTATTCCACCATACACCGGCTGGCTCTCCTAACTCGACCCCCTTGCTAGAGAAAAAATTCCAGCGGGTGATAAATAGCGAAAGTTGGCTGTTAGCCAGGAAGGAAAGGTGATGGAGTCCCCTTCCTCTCCTCAGACCTACCCGATGGTGTTGTAACAGCAAGAGAGGAGAAAAAATGACAGGCTGAAGGTATGAGGAAGAGGAGATGAAACTGGGGAGGAGAAAGAGTGATTCTCTGAATAGAGTTAAAATAGGAGAAATGGAGAGGCCTCAGATATGTAAGCTGAACATGTAAGGATTAGGTTTGTGATGACCCCATGATATAAAGAGAAAATGAGGAAGCGTCCCAGCAAGGAAGTAGCTAGAAACAGCATTATTTTTTTCCTTTTTACTATTTATAATCAAGTCTGAAATGTTCTTTGAGATATTATATAATTAAAATACTGACAATTAATAGATTAATAATCAACTACTGAAAATAAGTACACACACACATATATATATATATATATATATATATATATATATATATATATATATATATATATACACATCATTTATATACTTTGAACCTATATATCATTCTTACATTTTTTATAACAACTGTATGAGCAGGAGGCTCTGGTTGAGAAAGTGATAGAAAATTAACCATTAGGAAAATTTGACACAAGCAATAATTTAATAGACCCTGTTGATGAGGAAAATGCTTATGGACTAATAATGGACAGCGATTCTATTATGTGAACCCATACTGCAACTGGAGAAAATATAATATTACAGTCACTGGACATAATGATATCAAGGAAGATGGAAAGCTTCATACAAATTGAAATCTGATATAACACTCTGAAAAGAAAAACCTTTAAGAGACATTCTAATTTAACCATATGAGCAAGTGGCTCTGGTTATGAGAATGAAAATTAAGGAAAATATCTCTATAGACATTTGATACAGCGGAATTAGTACAGTCTGATACAGTGGATATAAAAAATCTATACACCTGTTAAAATGTCAGGTTTCTGTCCTGTAAAAAAATGAGACAAAGATAAATCATTTCAGAACTGTTTCCACCTTTAATGTGACCTATAAACTGTACAACTCAATTGAAAAACAAACTGAAATCTTTTAGCTGGAGGGAAGAAAAATAAAAAATAAAAATAATGTGGTTGCATAAGTCTGCAAACCCTCTTATAACTGGGGATGTAGCTTTGTTCAGAATTAAGCAATCACATTCCAAATCATGTTAAATAGGAGTCAGCATACACCTGCCATCATTTAAAGTGCCTCTGTTTAACCCCAAATAAAGTTCAGCTGCTCTAGTTGTTCTTTCTTGAAATTTTCTTAGTCGCATCCCACAGCAAAAGCCATAGTCCACAGAGAGCTTCCAAAGCATCAGAGGGATCTCATTGTTAAAAGGTATCAGTCAGGAGAAGGGTACAAAAGAATTTCCAAGGCATTAGATATACCATGGAACACAGTAAAGACAATATGGAGAAAATATGGCACAACAGTGAAATTACCAAGAACTGGAGCTCCCTCCAAAATTGATGAAAAGACAAGAAGAAAACTGGGAGGCTACCAAGAGACCTACAGCAACATTAAAGGAGCTGCAGGAATATCTGGCAAGTACTGGCTGTGTGGTACATGTTACAACAATTTCCTGTATTCTTCATATGTCTGGGCTATGGGGTAGAGTGGCAAGACGAAAGCCTTTTCTTACGAAGAAAAACATCCAAGCCAGGCTACATTTTGCAAAAAACACATCTGAAGTCTCCCAAAAGCATGTGTGAAAATATGTTATGGTCTGATGAAACCAAGATTGAACTTCTTGGCCATAATTCCAAAAGATATGTTTGGCGCAAAAACAACACTGCACATCACCAAAAGAACACCATACCCACAGTGAAGCATGGTGGTGGCAGTATCATGCTTTGGGGCTGTTTTTCTTCAGCTGGGGCCTTAGTTAAGATAGAGGGAATTATGAACAGTTCCAAATACCAGTCAATATTGGCACAAAACCTTCAGGCTTCTGCTAGAATGCTGAATATGAAGAGGAACTTCATCTTTCAGCATGACAACGACCCAAATCATACATCCAAATCAACAAAGGAATAGCTTCACCAGAAGAAGATTAAAGTTTTGGAATGGCCCACCCAGAGCCCAGACCTGAATCCGATTGAAAATCTGTGGGGTGATATGAAGAGGGCTGTGCACAGGAGATGCCCTCGCAATCTGACAGATTTGGAGTGTTTTTGCAAAGAAGAGTGGGCAAATCTTGCCAAGTCAAAATGAGCCATGCTGATTGTAATGGAGTTGGAACACGAACCCAATATCTCCGCTGGAATACGGTAAAATATCCAAGAAGCACTACAGTCTCACCATCCCCAACCTCCCATATTGGACGACACTCAATTGGGAGTCAAATAATACTGTCTTTATTTTGTTGTGCAGAAATATATATACACATCTCTTCCCACAGGCAATACACATCCCCCATATTTCGCCACACAATACACATAGAGGGACAATAGGTGTGGTCACACCTCCCTGAGGCTACCTGGCTACTTTGATACAATCAGACATTGATCAGATTATCCTTCCCTTTGTTCTATGTCTCATAATGAAAACACTTTATACAATAGACTTCCTTATCTTATGAGGAGTCTCTGTAATAGGATTATCTATTAGCCTAGTAGCTGTAATATTCTGAGCCAATATATTCTGTAGAACATAAAACAACATAGCTAAAGTACAGCAATGTGATCATATTTTAACCAAGAATTAAATAACCATAAAACAGGGTAAAAAACTGATGGGTTCCATTACACTGATAGACTCGGTGCTTCAACAAAGTATTAGTTTAAGGGTGTGCATACTTATGCAACCATATTATTTTATTTTTATATTTTTTCTTTCCTCTACCTAAAAGATTTCAGTTTGTTTTTTCAATTGAGTTGTACAGTTTATAGGTCACATTAAAGGTGGAAAAAGTTCTGAAATGATTTATCTTTGTCTCATTTTTTTACAGCACAGAAACCTGACATTTTAACAGGGGTGTGTAGACTTTTTATATCCACTGTAGTGCTATGCTGAATATAAATTTCTGATAAAGAAAAATTTAAGGGACGTATATCTGATGAAAATTCAAACTGTATGAGCAAGTGGCTCTGGTTGTGATAGTTGTGAAAAAAAGGACTAATAGATATTTGATATAGAGCTACTAGTGACATTTGAATGCTCTTATTTAAGTAATTACTACTTGGTAAGACTCCTTAATAAGAAAAACTTCAAGATATATTTGTTTGAAAGGAGTTAAGACAAGTGTATGAGCAAGAGTACATGGCAGCATAAATTAAGAAAAATAAAACCTGACATAAAAAAAAAAACCTAAATGATAACAGAAGCATATGAAGGCTCTATAATAATACAAATTGGACATAATACATTTAAGAAAATACATTTGTTATTAAAGATCCTGGTTCATGTGGCCTTGGCTGAAGAATATTATAGGTTTATGTCCTAATGACTTACAAATGACTATTAATATTCTACTTATATTTCTTGTTACTTGGTGAGAAGAAGAATGGTGGTCCAAATTATGTATAAGTAGATGTTGAGATATGTATTCTCTTTTTGACTTAATTTAAATCTTTGATCAGAATTCAATATGTATATATATATATATATATATATATATATATATATATATATTTGTATATATATATATATGTATTTATATATATACAGTAAATATATTTATTTATATATATATATATATGTATGTTTATACTTATACCGGTCTTATTATTCTTAAATTGAGCAGATACTGGATACAAAAATGTAACTCAAAAAATATAAGAACCAGTTGGCTCAGCTGAAAAGTTAATCTATAAATATTCACTAAAGGTACCTCTATTTATTTAAGCAAATTTTAAAGTTTTTTAATAATACCAAGGTATAAAAGATTAAAGAAACTTTAGACACTTTGTTAAAAGTAGAAGGTGTAAATAGAAGATAAAACAATATCAAAACTAACCAAACTTTAAGAAAGCTGTTTGGCCTCCAAAATAAAAAATAGAGATAAAAAAGCAAAGACTAAGGGAGTTAATATGTATTTTTCTCCCAAAAATAAGACAATAACCCCTGAATTCTCACAATTGGATATATCCTCTCACTCAATAGCTTTTCAATTAAATACAAGTAAACCTTTATGTGACCAAGAAGAGACTATGGCATTAGGATGCTTGTTGGAAGAGAAAAAAAAAACAATCTCACACATAAAAAAACACTTAAATTAATTTAAAGATTCTTTGATAAAAGAAATGAGAGAAGAGATAACAAATAACACAAAATACATTAGGGAAACTTCAAGCAAACTCCATGAGCTAATTATAGATCATAATAGACTTATGAATTATTATGTCACAACTCTAGATTATGTTAAGTGACTTAAAGAAGAGATTGACAATCTAAGAGTTAAAGTGAATATACAAGAAGACAAAATAATATTAGAATTAGAGGAATATCGGAGAAGATTTCCAATATGGACTTAAGGAATTATGTAACAGAATGTTTATCCTCTTTAGTAAAGACAAATATATCTTCCGACGATAAAATAGATAAAGTATATAGAATCCCATTACCGAGAAACTTAAATAAAGAGTATTCATAGATGTTATAGTGAGACTGCATTATTTGTCATATAAATATGATATTTTGAAATCTCTGAGAGAAAGTAAAAAATCATCCATCTGAAAATTTTAAAATCCTTCCTGATCCTTCAACAATAACACTCTTCAGGAGAAAGGCATTCTATAATATTACAATGATTTTGAGAGCAGAAGAAATTAGATATAAATGGGGACTCCCTTCACAACTTCAAATTATAAAACACGGATTGATATATGTCATTAAGGATGTGAAAGAATGAGAAACTCCCTGGAAAAGTGGGGATTTAAAGTAGAAAAAACACCAGTAAGAAAAAGACCAAAATGATCTCAGGAATACCAAAATTGGCAGAAAGTGTAATATTTCAAGGGGAAGAGAAAAAAAAGAAACAAGGGAAAAAAAGAAGGAGAAAAAGGGGAAAGGACATATAACAAAAAAAATCCAGGCCGGATTGAAAATTAAAAGGAGCAAAAAGAAACATATAAAATAAAGGAGAAAAAAATATAATATATATATATATATATATATATATATATATATATATATATATATATATATATATATAAATATATATCAAGAGAAGAAGGTATATTAGTAATTTTTTTGTGCAGTAATTAAAGTATTGGAATAAACACAACATAAAATAAGAGTAATATAAAGACACATATTTATGTAGAAATAGAATATTTAGATCACAAGATGTATAGCTAAATAAAATGAAATAAACACATCACAAAATAAAACAAGAGTAACATAAAGACTTACACATTTATGTAAAAATAGAAAATTTAGATCACTGGATGTATACTTAAATAAAACAAAATAAACACATGGATAATTAAGTAGAATGTAGAGAGAGAAAGTTAAGAAAAATAGATATAATATCCATCTTGGAATGAAATGGATTATTTTTACAAACAAATGGATTAAATACATTTTCTTTAGATTAGTCAAAATCACCTTAAAGTTTATCCCCTATGGTATACTAGTTGCATAGTGGAATTATGGTTAAGAATATCATTCAAAACTTCCTTTGTGACAAATCTCAAGCATAGACTGATGTCCTCTGGCAGATTTTTATAGAGGGACACACAATCCATAGCTATTATCTCAAAAGGCTCTTCTATTATTGGTAATGGTTTCAATGGGGTGACAGTTCAGGCTTAGGTCCAGTCATCTTGTATTTTGGACAGCATGCTGGTCAATAAAAATCCTTCATAATTCATCCCAACATTTTGGCACTTCCTAGATGTCCTCCAAGCAGGCTTTTGTTAGGCAGGTCAAGGACTATCCTTCTCTGTGTTTGAGGTAGTAGAAGTTGCTACAAATCGTCATCACCTGAACGAACAATTCTGTAAAGCAGATATTTCTGTAGATTGAAACATGGGCCTTGGTTGCTCTCTCTTCCAGAAATAGGCAACCCGTGTATGTCTATTAGCTCATCCCAAGCATTCTGAAGTAGTCAGAAGATTGATCACTTGGTCACCTTGTTTTACAATCCTTCCTCGGTCCAGAAAATAGGTCCCTGTTCAAACATGACAGATTTGATATATTTCTGAGCAATCTGGGTTTTCTCTTCAGGAGTTTCTATGGATTCCCACATTTTTATTTGAAGAGTTTTGTAATAATCTGCCTATTCACTACCCAGCACCTGAATGGATCTCTCTCCTGTTATACGATAAACTCCAGTTGACTATGTCTACAGAGGAGCTTTCCATGGCTGAACTACAGGACCAAATCAAGCTCAAAGGGATTGAATTACCCAGCTCCCGGACCAGAGCTGTGATGATCCAGAAGCTTAGATGGGTGGGTGAGCAGCTAGGAAGATCCGTGGGAGTACCCCTATCATCAGGGAGTTGTACTTGTGCAGCAGGCCGGGCTGGCAAACAAATACAGGAAGATAAAGTGAGATGGAAGTACCAGGCTGGGGTCGCCCTCCTGCCCAGGGAAGTGACAACATATAATTCTCCAAGACTGATACACCACTGATCTAGAGCAAGAAGAATTGGTGATCTATGTCTGCTTCTCCCAGGCTATCCAAAGATGACAGTGGGGAATCCCGTACTACTCAAATAAAATGTGCCTACAACAATTTGAAGATGTTTCATGAGGCCACTGAGAATATAGATGGGTTCTTTCAGGATTTTGAGTGGCAGGGTGAGCTTCAACACATTGATCACTCAGAATTAGTCAAACTTCTGGTGAGTTGATTGAGTGGTCAGGCCTGCATGCCTATTGGGCGATCCCCAGTGACCTAGTAAATGACTATGAAGAGATCAGTATTCAGGAGTTCCACCTTTTGTTTCCTCCTGGTGGATAAACTGAAGCACTTGTGGGAGCTCAAATTCTCTATTCAGATTCTCTTAAAAAGTAAGCTCTTAAAATTATTCAAATGTTGAGTTTCTTCTAGCAGGCTGAAGGAGGCAGGCCAATTCTGAGTTGGTAAACACCGATAGATTTGCCAGATTGAGTGAAACTGTTGGGGATGTCCATTCAGAAATTGCAATGCAGATAGAGCCGGAAGAAAAGTTCTACTGCAGGGTATTTGTCACCCAGATCCCAGCAATCGAATAGTTTGCTGTCTCTCGGGTTCAGAATGTTGTGAATCAGGTAGATAAGTTATTTGGAGGGTCTGAAAATGAAACATTTCTTTTGGTACATATTGGTACCAATGACAAAGTTAGTGGAAGATGGAGTGTCCTAAATAAGGATTTTAGAGAACTAGGAGGATCTCCATGGTAGAATTTTCTGAGATAATACCAGTGTCACGCCCTAGCCCAGGGAGACAGAAGGAGCTTAGGGAGGCTAAAAAAGTTTTTAGAGCACTGGGCTGACTTCTCGCTTGAGTAAAAATCTTTATAACAGGGATGGTTTGCACCTTAATGAGGAGGGAGCTTGTGTGCCAGGGGGAGAGGATGGTAGAAAGGCTGGAGGAGTTTTTAAATTAGTAGGTGGGGGAGTAGATAGGTGTAATGGGGCACAAAGCGTAGAGGGATAAGGAATAAATTAACTAGTCATGGGGGTGGATAAGGGGGAGGGTTAGTACAGTCAATAGGGAGGTATTGATTTAATAGGCATTACTGAAACATGGTGGGATGAATCTCATGACTGGACTGTTAATCTGGATTGTTAAAACCTATTAAGGGAAGACAGGGGTAATGGTACAAGAGGAAGAGGCATTTGTCTGTATCTTAAGACTGAATTTAAGCCTATAGCCAGAGAAGATATTTATGCTGGAACTAGTGATAATGTTGAATGTTTGTGGGTAGAGTTAAATAGCGGAGGAGCAAATTCCAAAATAATATTTGTAGGAGTGTGCTATAAACCCCCAAATATAATTGAAAGTGAGGAACTGCAAATATTGTTACAGATTGGAAATGTAACTAAGCATTGTCAAGATTTATTAATGGGGGAATTTTACTTAACCTGAAATAAAATGGATGAATGAGATAAGCAGTTCAGCTAAGGGGAGCAGGTTATATAAGAACCTACTAGAAATGAGGCTATCTTGAATTTAGTTATCCCAAATAATATTGATATGGTATTAAATGTTGAAATAGGGCAACAGAGGGAACAGAGACTGTTTTATGTAAGTATAAAAAAATCAACAACTGGTATTAGACTGATTAAAATAGAAAATGAAAAGTTAGTTGCAAAAGAGAGTGAGATTAACTCTGCAACCCTGCAATAAAAAAACACAATAATGTATTAGTAATAACCCAAAAACAATTAAATATAATGTGTACATCAGCATTCAAGTGTTATTACAGTAATAAATGAAGCAAACTATTCCCTGGGACACTGTCACTTTAAGATAACCCTTAGCCCTTGTGTGTATATATTAACTAATGCTGTGTATCTATTGTAGCTTTTCCTGCATCCCTGTGTGATCATATTACACTACACTGACTAGTACACTAACCTTTAGACTCTATGAATCAATGAGGCCTGGCCCCCTGACCGTTAATGCATTCCGCCCACCAGCACAATGACGATATGCATGGGCAGTGATAAATGTATCAATTTCATGACTGACAGTCTTCCATCATTGACCAATCAATGATGGAAGGCTGTCCAGTTGTCAGGAGAACAACCTAAACCCACCCAGACCGTTAGCTCCGAGCGCCCGCCAGCTAATAGGGCCTCGAGTTAACTTTTGATTGACATCCACAGTTAATAAAACCACCAGATGCCTGTCCCTTCCCTCTTTCTGTTTCCTGACCCTGCTCACGCTGAGACTGAGAGAGACCTCCCTGGCTGAAACTACTCACATCTGCTCTGCCCAACCTAACAGTAAGTCTACCTGGCACCTGCCCTGCCCCTGGCCAAACCAATCCCCTAGTGCCCCTAATAAAAGGTAGGGTCCCCCCAGTTACCCCACTATGCCTGCCTGGCCTGCCACCTACCCAGCCACCCACCAACTTACCTACCACCGACGACCGACCTAGGCCTGCAATGCCTGTGCCACCCCCAGCCATCACCCCCATGTGGCCTGTGCCACCCCCGATCACCCCGATGTGGCCTGCCCTATGCTATGCCATACCCCGATCACGGTGATTGGGGTAATCGGGCGGTGAGCAGGGTGGCACAGGCTACATGGGGGATCTGATCACCCCCATGAGGCCTGTGCCACCCCTGATCTCCTCCATGGGGCCTGTGCCACCCCCGAGGCCCGATGACCCGGATGTGGCCTATGCTATGCCACCGCCCGAATACCCCGATCACGGTGATCGGGGTAATCGGGCGGTGAGCGGGGTGGCACAGGCCACATGGTGGATCGGATCACCCCCATGAGGCCTGTGCCACCCCTGATCACCTCCATGTGGCCTGTGCCACCCCCGAGGCCCGATGACCCCGATGTGGCCTATGCTATGCCACCGCCCGATTACCCCGATCACGGTGATCGGGGTAATCGGGCGGTGAGCGGGGTGGCACAGGCCACACGGGGGATCGGATCACCCCCATGAGGCCTGTGCCACCCCTGATCACCTCCATGTGCCCTACGCGGCCACCGACCCACTGACCGACCCATGGCCGCCTGACCCCACCCTGACCCAACTACCAACCCCCCCTATTTTTATTCCATTTTTAGAAGTAACAGGCAATGCATGTGCCTGTCACTTTTAAAGATAAAATAAAAATAAGGTAAGGGAAAAACAAAAAACAATAATAAAAATAAAGTAAACAGCACATACTAAACAATAATAAAAATAAAGTAAACAACAGCACATACTTACCTGTCAAATTGACCCCTCCAGCGGTGGTCTTCTGCCCTGGATAGTTGTCGGGCATTCCAATCAATTTTTTAAAAAAAAAATAACAACAAACTGACGGAGCTCCTCCTACAAGGAGCTCCACCCGCGACTAATTGTTTTTTTCCCACGCTCCGCCTTATATACTAATTTTTGAAGGACTCTGATTGGCTGAATTTTTTGATTGACAGTGATTTCAACCAATGAGAGTCTTTAAAAAATTAGCAAATCAGCAAAGCAGGTATGGAAGCCTGTAAGGGAAAAAAAGGTTAGTGTGAACTTGTGTGACCCTGTATGTATTATACATATTACAGGGCTATTTATGTGATATACATGTTACAGGATAATATCCTGTAACATGTATAGCAAATAAATAGCACTGTAATATGTATAATAAATAATGTCTAATAGAAATACATGAGCAATATTATCAAATAATTAATAAAGTACATCAATTAATCAATTAATAAATATCAATTAATATATATTTTTTATGTATATGTTTATGTATATTTATGTATATTTTTTATGTGTGTGTGTGTGATTGATATATATATATATATATATATTGATATATATATATATATAATGATTGATATATATATATATATTGATTGATATATATATAGTAAATAATTAGTCACCTAAAGTGGCTATAGTGGAGCCCTAGACGATAGCTCATATAGTGCTTAACACTGAATTGATTGAAGAAAAAAGGGTAAATACAATGAAAGATTATAAGCTACAATAAAAATGACTAAGAACATTTATTATAATCGACTAAAACTGAAATAACGTTGTGATATTGTATACTCTATCCCTATGATGCAGAAATAGCATAAAGGGGGGTAAATAAATCTAGACAGATGGTCTAATATACCAAAAAATAGAGGCGTGGAAAAATAATGATAATAATGATAATGATAATAATTAAAATGTGTTTGCACACCATGGACCTAGTAAACCCTATAAAAAGATCCTGAATGGGTATGAAAAGTGTATGTGAAAATATAATAAAATAAGGTATGAAGTAATGTGTAATGTGATGTGATAAAAATATTGTTATATATGAAGATAAATATAATAACCAAAAAATTTAATATGGCTATTTTCAAGGTGTGAGACCAAGTATTTTCACATACACTTTTCATACCCATTCAGGATCTTTTTATAGGGTTTACTAGGTCCATGGTGTGCAAACACATTTTAATTATTATCATGCTATTTCTGCATCATAGGGATAGAGTATACAATATCACAACGTTATTTCAGTTTTAGTCGATTATAATAAATGTTCTTAGTCATTTTTATTGTAGCTTATAATCTTTCATTGTATTTACCCTTTTTTCTTGATATATATATATATATATTGATTGATAGATATATTGATTGATATATATATATATATATATATATATATATATATATTTATATATTGATTGATTTATATATTGATTATTGATTGATATATATATATATATTGATATATAAATATATATATTTATATATTGATTGATTTATATATTGATTATTGATTGATATATATATATATATATATATATATATATAATGAATGATATATATATATATATATATATATATATATATTGATATATATTGATATATATTGATATATTGATATATATTGATTGATTTTTTTTTTTATTTCATTTTTTTTCATGTACAGATTGGGCCAATATGGTTTTTAAGGTGCGGTTGGGGCCTATATGGTCACACTTTGTTATTTAGGGATTTTAAGGTGCGGTTGGGGCCTATATGGTCACACTTGGTTATTTAGGGTTTTTAAGGTGCGGTTGGGGCCTATATGGTCACACTTTGTTATTTAGGGTTTTTAAGGTGCAGTTGGGGCCTATATGGTCACACTTGGTTATTTAGGGTTTTTAAGGTGCGGTTGGGGCCTATATGGTCACACTTTGTTATTTAGGGTTTTTAAGGTGCGGTTGGGGCCTATATGGTCACACTTTGTTATTTAGGGTTTTTAAGGTGTGGTTGGGGCCTATATGGTCACACTTTGTTATTTAGGGTTTTTAAGGTGCGGTGGGGGCCTATATGGTCACACTTGGTTACTTAGGGTTTTTAAGGTGCGGTTGGTGCCTATATGGTCACACTTTGTTATTTAGGGTTTTTAAGGTGCGGTTGGGGCCTATATGGTCACACTTTGTTATTTAAGGTTTTTAAGGTGCGGTTGGGCCCTATATGGTCACACTTGGTTATTTATGGTTTTTAAGGTGCAGTTGGGGCCTATATGTTCACACTTTGTTATTGAGGGTATTTAAGGTGCGGTTGGGGCCTATATGGCCACACTTGGTTATTTAGGGTTTTTAAGGTGCGGTTGGGGCTTATATGGTCACACTTGGTCTTTTAAGGTTTTAAAAGTTACGGTTTGGGTCTTGAACGTTCTAATGTTTTTTTTTTGTTGTTTTCTATCACCCCCCAGGTGCAAATTATCTGTGGAAGCAGATTTATTTGGACTCGTTGGTTGACTTACTGGACGTGAATACCCCGAGAAGGAGAGTCAACTGTTGGTGAGTATATGGTCACACTTGGACTTTTAAGGTTTTTAAGGTGCGGTTGGGGCCTATATGGTCACACTTGGTCTTTTAAGGTTTTAAAAGTTACGGTTTGGGTCTTGAACTCTCTAATGTTTTTTTTGTTGTTTTCTATCACCCCCCAGGTGCAAACTATCTGTGGAAGCAGATTTGTTTGGACTCGTTGGTTGACTTACTGGACGTGAATACCACGAGAAGGAGAGTCAACTGTTGGTGAGTATCATTGCTTTTAATTTTCTGTCCATGCGTATAGGTGCAAATTTGATGTTGATGTAGTCTTGTCACATGAGGGTTTGCAATCTGTAATGAATACCAATGAATTCAACACACTTATTTTAAAGTAATTTGTGACATAATATAAATTAATATACCGTGATCTCTTTCTTCTATTGGTATCAGAAATGAATACTATTGACTCTCTACTTGTGAAGCCTTTCGGCACCCTAACCTATAAGGAGAAGGTGGAAGTAAAACGGTTAGGACCTGACCAACCAGAGATAAATCTGCAGCAAATCGTAAGAGATAGAGGGAAGCAATATATCCGTACTTTCAATACTGAATGGTACGAGAAGAACGACTGGCTTTGTGGAAGCATTTCTAGAAAGTCCTTATATTGTTTCCCATGCATCCTATTTGGTGGTGACGCTGCTTGGACCAAAACTGGAGTGACTGACGTCAAACATCTAGCTGATAAATTGGCGAAACACAAAAGTTCTAAAGCTCACTTGGATAACAGGATCAAGTTTGAGATGCTTGGAGAGGCGAACATTGCAGTTCAACTGGACCAAGAATACCAAGTCAGTATTCAAAAACACAACGAAGAAGTGGCTAAGAACCATCATCCTTTCCAAGATAATTGATTGTGTTCACTTTTGTGGCGCTTTTGAACTGGCATTAAGAGGACATGACAAAAGTGAAACATCGCTAAATCCAGGAGTGTTTCGAGGTCTGGTGGATTTGGTTGGCAGTATCGATAGTGCAATGGAACAGCATTTGAAGACTGCAACTGTGTTTAAGGGCACGTCCAAAACCATGCAGAATGAGCTACTGGACTGCATGCATGAAGTTATTAAGGAAGTGATTCACCAAGAGCTTAAGGAAGCCCAGTTTGTGGCAATCCAAGCGGATGAAACAACCGATATTTCCGCTAGGACACAGTGCGTTGTAGTTTATCGCTACATTGACAAGAAGCATCAATTGGTGGAAAGATTTGATGGCTTCACGGAAATGAAAGCAATGGATGCAGACTCGATTGCTGCTGTTGTGCTGGAAAGTCTGAATACTGTTCTCCCAGAGCCAGAAGACAAGAAGAAACTCATAGCTCAAAGCTACGATGGTGCCAGTGTGATGCGTGGAGATCAAGGAGGAGTTCAAAGAAAAATAAAAGTCGTGTACCTGAACGCACACTACGTCCATTGCTAAGCTCACCAACTGAACCTAATAATGGAGAAAGCAGTTTCAAGGATTGGAAGAGTTCGAGTTTTTTTTTCCAACATAGGCGGCATACCATCTTTTTTTTCACGCTCTCCAAAAAGGACTGGAGTTCTGGATGAGGTAGTTGGTAGAAGACTTCCAAGAGGTGCACCGACACGATGGAACTTCAACGTTAGGACCGTGAACGTCATCTACGAGAACAGAGATGCGCTACTTGAGTGTTTCCAGACAATTGAAGCATGTCTAAACTTTGATCAAACATCTATACGTGAAGCCGCAGGTTTCATTGGAATGCCGGAAGACAGGGAGTTCCTTTACTTCCTTAAATTATTTCATTTAATAATTCCACATGTTGACATCCTCTATAGTCAGCTTCAGAAGCGAGACACGGATACTGTTTATATCCAAAAAGTCACAGAAGACTTTGTCGCCAGCATCCAGAAAATCCGTAATTCTGTTGACGAGATAGAAGCAAGTTTGCCGAGCGATGTAACATTCCACAGACGGAGTGCGGAGATCTCAACCTTGCGACAACTTTCAAGAGAGGTATGTGACATAGTGGTGGTTCATGCAAAAGAACGTTTTTCATTTTCAAATCACCTAGTCAGTGCCAAACTTGTTCAAAGTGACTTCTATAAAACCCATGACACTTGCTTTTCAACCCAAGCTCTGGAAGACACTGTGCAAGCATATCCAATACTGAAGAAGGAACAATTACCCACTGAGCTGTCACTTCTGTATGGGAAGACAGATTTTCATGCTTGTACAAGTGCTGTTGCTCTGCACAAACTTTTACATCAATTTAATCTGCAGAATGATTTCACAGAGACAGTGAAATTATTAAGAATCCTGATTACAACACCGATGACCACTGCAGAATCAGAAAGATGCTTCTCCACATTGAAGAGGATAAAAACCTTTTTAAGAAGCACCATGTCCCTGGAGCGGTTGAATGCATTGGCGATGCTCTCAATGGAAAAGCAACTGATTTCCGAGATCCCAGACTTCAATGAAAAAACCATTGAGAAGTTTTGTTCTTTGAAAGCACCACCTCACTACCAAACATAACTAGTGGTAAGTAAAGTATGAACGGTGTGTGGGTGTGCATATGGAAGGAGCTATGAAAGGTGTGTGCATGGTCAGTAACAATTGTTGAAGCCTTGGCGTGGTTTGAAGGAATTGGAGGCACTTCCAAGGGTAGCTGTCACTTGTGTACAGGAAGCCAGAATTTCATGTCTGTACGAGTGCTGTTGCTCTGCACCAACTTTACCATCAATTTAATCTGCATAATGATTTCACAGAGACAGTGAAGCTATAAGGAATCCTGCTTACAACACCGAAGACTACTAAAGAATCAGAAAGATGCTTCTCCACATTGAAGAGGATAAAAAGGTATTTAAGAAGCACCATGGCCCTGGAGCGGTTGAATGCATTGGTTTGAAGGAATTGGAGGCACTTCCAAGGGTAGCTGTCACTTCTGTACGGTAAGCCAGAATTTCAAGTCTGTACGAGTGCTGTTGCTCTGCACCAACTTTACCATCAATTTAATCTGCATAATGATTTCACAGAGACAGTGAAGCTATAAGGAATCCTCCTTACAACATCGAAGACGACTGCAGAATCAGAAAGATGCTTCTCCACATTGAAGAGGATAAAAAGGTATTTAAGAAGCACCATGGCCCTGGAGCGGTTGAATGCATTGGTTTGAAGGAATTGGAGGCACTTCCAAGGGTAGCTGTCACTTCTGTACGAGAAGCCAGAATTTCATGTCTGTACGAGTGCTGTTGCTCTGAACCAACTTTACCATCAATTTAATCTGCATAATGATTCCACAGAGACAGTGAAGCTATAAGGAATCCTGCTTACAACACCGAAGACTACTAAAGAATCAGAAAGATGCTTCTCCACATTGAAGAGGATACAAAGGTATTTAAGAAGCACCATAGCCCTGGAGCGGTTGAATGCATTGGTTTGAAGGAATTGGAGGCACCTTCAAGGGTACGTAAAGTTCTCAGAAATGGCACCACCTCACTACCAAAAATATCTAGTGGTAAGTAAAGTATGAATGGTGTGTGGGTGTGCATATGGAAGGAGCTATGAAAGGTGTGTGAATGGTCAGTAACAATTGTTGAAGCCTTGGCGTTGCATTACTGCTCATATGGTTATCCATATGCTAATTCAACGTGTTTGTTTGACATTGATTATTGTGTTGTCTAAACAGAAGTGAAATGTTGTTGTTTTCTTGAATCCCAAGATCCACTGGTTTGGGCCTATACAGTGCTGATTGGTCTTTTAAGGTATGTTTGGGGCCTATATGGTCACACTTGGTCTTCTAAGGTATGTTTGGGGCCTATGGTTCCACTTGGTCTTCTAAGGTATGTTTGTGGCCTATATGGTTCCACTTGGTCTTCTGAGGTATGTTTGGGGCCTATATGGTCACACTGGGTCTTCTAAGGTATGTTTGGGGCCTATATGGTTCCACTTGGTCTTTTAAGGTTTTTAAGGTATGGTTTTGTTCTTGAATGGTCTGATTGATTTGCTTGTTTTCTTTCAACCCCAGGTGCAAACCCTATGTGGCAGCAGATTTGTTTGTACTCGTTGGTCAACTTACTGAACGTGAATACCCTGAGAAGAAGAGCCGACTAATGGTAGGTGTCACTGCTTTAATTTTTCTGTTAATGCGTATAGGTGCAATTATGATATTGCTGTAGTCTTGTGACATGAGTTCTATATTGTATACCAATGAATTTAACACATTGTTACTTTACTTCTTGACATTGCTGCATTGCTGATCATGTATTTCAATGGGCTTTACAAGTATACGGTCATTGGGTGGGGCTTATAAAGGTCATTATGACGTCAGGGGAGGAGTTATAAAAATGGGTGTGGTTTGAAAAGGGGGAGGGGCTATGTTTCGCCCTGGCGCCCCTCCAACTTGAAAGTTCACCAGCCGCCACTGATTTTTAAATATGTTCATGGGAAGAAGGCCAGGAAGGAAGCAATAGAAACATTACAATGTGACACAGGCTGTCTGATAATTAGTGATCATGAAAAAGCAGATGAGCTAAATACTGTAAGTTATTTTCTTCGGTATATACAAGGGAGGTACTAGTGGTTGGGTCACTGCAACAAAATGGGGCTACACTACCTCACCAAATAATTGGTTAATGCAGGAAGAAATCCAAAAAAGTGCTTGTGGGACACCACCTAGGTAACAGTACTCAAAGTCAATGCTAATATTTTATTTGCAAAGGCAAATAAAATATTTTTGTATATTAAGAAGGGTATAGAAGCAAGGGAAGCAAATATAATTCTGCCACTATACAAATCTCTAGTACGCCCTCATTTGGAATATGGAGTACACTTTTGGGCACCACTTAATAAAACATAAAAAGGACAATTTAGAGCTAGAAAAAGTACAGAGAACGTCAACAAAACTAATAAGTGGAATGGAGGGGCTAAGATATGAAGAAAGACTAACCAAATTAAACGTATTTTCTCTAGAAAAAAGGTGTCTAAGAGGGGATATGATTACATGATATAAATATATCCAGGGTCAGTATAAGGATTTGTCAAGTGAACTTTTTGCGCAAAGAGGATTTCATCTGACAAGAGATTTGAAGTAAAAAGATTCCACATTAAAGAAGGAAAGGGATTCTTCAAAGTAAGGGTGGGTAAACTGTGGAATTCTCCACCAAAGGAGGTGGGGACAGCAGATTTGATAGATAACTTTAAAACAGGACTAAATATATATTTTTTAATACTAAAAGCATTTACTGTTATCCTGGATAATTAGAGGAGGAGTATTAATCCAGGGAGGAATCCAATTGCCAGTATCTTGGGTCAGGAAGGAATTGGCAAAGTTTCACTGTTTTATTTTCTGTTTGCCTTCCTCTGGATCAATTAACAAATAATCTGCATATTGCAGATCAGAAGAGATCTAAAAAGGTTGAACTTGGTGGCCTAATAGTCTTTTTTCAACCTAAACTACTATGTAACTATGACTGCAGGTGGAGTGATTGGCATCTTCTTCCCCTGTACCTGCAGCATTGCTGTACTTGTAGGGTTGATATTCACACGTTCATGCACACATTTTATGTCTATTTTATTAGTGAGGTTTACTTCACTCAGCTTTATGATTTTGCTTGAAAAGAGAGTCACTGTACCTTCTGAATGGATGAATGCTTCTCCTACCAAGTTCATCAGGTTACAATTGAACTTGTGCTCTCCCATGTTACATTTCATTGTTTTTTTTTTTTCCTGTTTTGACAAATGGGCCTCTATATGCCCCAGTACTCCATAACAGAAGCACTTGATATTGCATCATGGGTTTTGTCTATGCTCTGAATTTCAACTACCAGTCCTCTGGGGTATTTTCTCACAGATATCTTACAGATTGTAGATTCACATTTTCTTGTTCGATTTTAGGCTTTTTAATCTAGTTATTGGTTTAAAGAGTTTTAAACCATCTTAGAGTGCTACAGGCCTCCCCATTGGGCAATGTGATAGTTTATTCATAGCCAGGTATCTGTCAGTGTAAAAATACATCTGGGGTTTCTGGTTCATTTTGTCCCATTATTCTCAAATTCCTGAAGGAAGACTTCTTAAATAGTGATCCATCACCAGCAATTCTATAATTCTCCCTGGTCCATTATTTTCAGGACAGGAATGATTTTTTTTTTAATCATGAATGATTTTTTATTTTTTTTGCAAGATGGGTAGATCCAACATCGGTGAGCAAAGGGATTACAGTCCAAAATTTCCAGGAGTGGAATTTATGTGCTGTAACACCTCTGGTAACTCCAGTTCTAGCAAGGAATGCTTGCCCTACGTCTATGTCAAAAAAGTCTATCTAAGCTTCACCACATAAGTTAGGGGCAATAATACTAGCTTAGTGACATTGGGGCCAAACGTAATTGGGTTGTTTCCTGCTGAAGTCTTCTGTCTTCTGCAGCTTGGGCTTGTTGTGCTGTCATAGCTTGTGTCATATGGGCTCTGTACTTTGCTGTTGCTCTGTAGTGTGTTACTAACATGTAGCAGCTTGTACCCAGGCTTTTACAACTTCATCTCCATCATAATCCCAATTTTGATACCCTACATGATTTTTTAATATAGGGCAACTAATATATTTTATGGTGTATTA
Source organism: Discoglossus pictus (assembly GCA_027410445.1). NCBI lineage: Eukaryota > Metazoa > Chordata > Amphibia > Anura > Alytidae > Discoglossus > Discoglossus pictus. Next base: position 91,279,843 of record CM050170.1, on the reverse strand, counting down.
CTGTAAATATATCAACATGCAATGTGAAAGCTCCTTGCTGTAAATCAACAACGGTCTCCTCTAGGAGATCTGTAAATAAATAATTTTGGTTTCAGTGAGGTGAAACGTTGTGTTCTATAAGGCAAGAACCTACAATTTCTAATTTTTTTATGGTGCTTTACATACAGTGGAGTAGTAATTATATCTAATAACATAGGGCCCCATTCAATTGGCCAAATCCCATTTACTTGAACTTGTAATGTGGCTCATAAATATTACAGATATTCAATTGGCTACATTTAGCTACTCTCAATGCAATTGTAATTTTTCTGCCAGCAAACAAACAAAACTGCCCTAGAATTCCATTGGGTTTAGCCCAGCTCGAATATTAAGAGTGCTAACTAATTAAACTCACACAAAATCGATATTCTATTAGACCGGGAGCGTTAGATTGCATGTTTCAAACACTTATTAAAGCTGTAACAGCTACTAAACACGCAATATTGTAGTTTAAAAGCATGCCGAAGGATAAAAATAAATATTTGCAATATTAAACTGCCACATGACATATATCAAGTACCAGGAGAACATACACCACACTAATGTTTTCAAGCTCTTCAGGAAGGCCCACAAACACACAGGCTGTGGAGAGACACATGGAGCAATAGCAAACGGACCTCCAACAAGACCAATCTTGGCTACATCCATCCTGTAAAGTCCCTCTCCTTCGCTATAGGCCATGTGGCAAGATGTATACCAATAATAATTTTGTGAAATCATATCAAGTGTTCTTGTATTAATTAAGTACTAATATTACCTGCCATTTGTTTAATAACCAGGGGCATAAAAAACAAAAAAAATGTGGGTGGTAAAGTTGTCTTTCGCCACAAAACAAATTACACCAAATTTACCCTACCTAGCCTGGCCTTGTTTAAGTGTATATATATATATATATATATATATATATATATATATATATATATATATATATATATATATATATATATATATATATAATCAGTTAGTCACATTCTAAACACATTATGTATAATATACTGAAAAAACATGAACAGTTGTTTATTATCTACATTGCACACAAGGGCTCAGATCATTAATTTGATTTGTGATCCAGTTCTTAAGATTTAGCAAATCCTCTGTACGTGCCATGAGAAACTGCCTGAAATTACTTTAGTTATATTCGTGCCCTCTAAGAGCAAGACACTGTCTTGCCAACAAAGCAATTGAATTAATTATTTTTGTAACTCCGGGGTTGGATTCACATTGCTGGTGATCCTAGGCAGTAAATTAAAAGTTGCTCCTGTCCTTTGCTACTGCCCCTGTTTTGAGACCGATGTTGAACTGTAGTTGAGGAAGGGGCAATATCAAATGAACCAATAGAAAGTATTCACAATCTATCTCTTTAGAGTCAAATCACACAGGAACCATGTGCAGAGACTGGCTATAAATCCACTGTAAATGATGACTCATGCATTAACAGTAACCTCTTGATTGAAAATGATTAGGACAGTCTCAGACATTGCTGAGTTTCTATTTGAATTAGGTTGAGGTTATGTATCAAAACTGTTACAGATCACTGTTTAATTACATATTTGACTACACATTTTTATATTAAATATTAATTTGACCAAATTTATACTTCTCTATTAAATCACATAGTCATTTGATTATTAATAATACTCATCCTCTACTTTTTCACTCCTGATTGCTTGGAAAGTGATATGCTGGTGATGGCCAAGTCTAACTTAGTCTTTGTCCTTTCTGTGATGATGGGTTGGCCACATCTGACTGCTTAATGAACATCCCTGCTGGCTAGCCTCACGCTCATGTGATGCTGGCTCTCATTGTTACTGGTGTCCTATTTGCACAGTCCCTTTCAATACTTGGTTAGTCTAAACCCCCCCCTGCATTGCTGTCTCAATTTTTGAGAAACAAAATTTGAACCTGCACATGGATTAAATGAGGTACAGTCAAAGGCCTGATATATACAATTCATAACGTATTCCTAGCTTCAGATGGTGCTCATGAACTAATACCACCAAATAAGCATCAGTGCATGATGGCCATACATATGAATATGTATACTGCAGTTCTATTATCAGTATCTAGAATCACATATTATAATTGTCCAACTACGATTCGTCGTCACGCTGTGTTGCGTGTTGCGTACGACTTAGCGATGAGCTCGCCTCACGCAGCGAGGCGAGCCGTTAAACCGTTGAACTTTGGCGATCGTACAACTTATAAGTTAAATCGTAGCACTTTGGCAATGAGCGACGCAGGCGCTCATTGCAGTCGAGCCTCGCGTAGCAAGGCGAGACGTTAATCCGTAGCACTTTTTTACACAAGACGCAGGACTTAGAAAAAAAAATACGACATGAAAAAAATTATGAGATAAGTGGCTGAACCAAAACAATTAAAAAACACTAAATGCACACAAAAAACAAACAAAAAGGTCACTTACAGCATGGGGAACCAGGCAGGACGTCTGGGAGTGAGGTGGAACTCCAATTTACATCGATTTAGACGATTTATAAAGATCGAAAATCGGCTAAGCAAGGAAAGTATGGCCGCCGAAAAAAATGAAAACGAGGCTACACTACTACAAACTGCGTAAAACACAGCCAGAGACGTATGTGCTCGAAAAATAACGATACCAAGGATGTGCAATAACAGCGCAATGAGTACATTTTACGAAACGCAATTACACATTTACGCATTAACACAGATTTCCCTCCTTTGTCTCGCGGCACCTCGGATTTCCCGCCTAAAACAACGCATTTGTCTCGCGGAACAGCGGATTTCCCGCCTAAAACAATGCATTTAACGCGCGCACAGAGCCGATATATAGGGCACACTTGACACATAACTGACACTTTCTCCTCAGCTGATGACAGTTTGACTGGACATTTTCTGATGCCGGAAAATCTCAAGAGATTGTTAGCTCTTCAGGATACTGCTTCAGCAATATTACATTAAAAAGGTAAATATCATTAATAATCATTAATTATTAAATTATTAGTTACTTAATAAATAAATTAAAAAATTTGAGGAAATTTAATTAATAGAAAAATAATATTGTGCTTACCTGTGTGAAACAATTGTCAATAACATTCATAATGTACATGAATTAATTAATTAATCATTAATATCAAAATTAGTTAACGTTTAAGAATGTGCATAAAAAAGGAACACATTGATTCATTAATTATTAATGTACATTATTTTGATAATTAATTTGTTATATATCGTGCTTACCTGTGTGAAAGAATTGTAAATAACATTCATAATGTACTTTAATTCATTAATTAATCATTAGTACAAAAAAAAGGGAATATACTCATGCTTACATCTTGACGTTATATTTAGTCAGACATTAATTTAAGATTAATAGACATTAATTGAGTCTTATTTAAAGACTAACAGGAATATTGATTGTATGTTTTTAATCTATGCTAACATATCTGTGTTCATGCTGATTGATTGATATATTTATTATATGTTTTTAATCTATGCAAAAATATCTATGTTCAGCCTGATTGATTGATACGGATGAAGCAACATATTATACATAAATTTTACAATTTTCTATTGCAGTGGAGCTGTAGCTGAATGAACAGAGACAGTGACGTTTGGACCCATTGAACATCATAAGGATAATCTTGACAGGTACAGAATTTTATTATATTACTACAGCAAGATATTAAGGAATATGCTTTTAGGTTTTTAATCTATCCAAATATATGTCTGTTGCTGTTCATTTAATGATACGGATGAAGTGAAATATTAAAAAGATTCAAAATTGTATTTAACAGTTTCTTTGGATCTGCAAGTGAATTAACACACAGCGTGACGTTTGCAGCCTTTGAACAACATCAACATCATCTTCACAGGTATAACGTTTAATTTTGTAGTGATGCATCAAAAAAGGCTATATTATATTTTGTGAAAATGGAGAGTACTTAGTGAGTCATTAACGTATAATATTTAGTCATAAGTTTGCAACAATTTTTAACATGCACTTATGTAAAGTGGAAAAGACAATACTAATTAATAATAATATTTAAAAAAACATATGAAGCTTAGAACACTTGCGAAAAAAAGTAATTGAATGTATGCAGTGAAGTCAATCAAGAATGAATGGAATTGAAGGATTAATAATATAAATATATATATATGTGCAGCTATTTCCTATTTAATATATGTCAATAAAAAACTTTGAAAAATGGTTTCATTTATTTCATTGTAAAAAAGTACAACATTTTAAAATGCTTGATTAGATTATTCATCAACTTTAATGTAACAGTACAAAAAGTAAACAAAAATATGTACACAAAACAAAGAACAAACAATAATTACATCTCTATTTACAATTACAGATTAAAATGGCGGATAATGGAGAAGACAAAATTGAACGCAAAAGAAGCTTGGCAAGGGAAAGGAAGCAAAGGTGGAGAGATGCTCAGACACCAGAAATTTCACAACGCTTGCGAGAAGAAGATCGACAGAGACTTTTAAATAAAAGAAAGATGAGTAAGAAAGCCGCAAGTGAGTGTGTTGGGGCTTCCAAGAAACATAGAAGTAAACAAAAACATCTCTGTGAACCATTGTCCAATGATTCTATTTTGCAGAATGACTTAAATGTAGACACACATGACAACAATGTACAAATAGAAAGTGGGTCTGATATCTATGTGGAAAAAATGCATGACAATGTGTTTACCACTGCAGTACAAGTAGATACTCATTATTGTGGGTTACTTAATGTGGTTTGTCAGTTTTGTGGGGCCTATCATTTTCTAAAGGAAAGACCTACTGACGGAAATTTCATTAGTTGCTGTAAGAAAGGAAAGGTGAAACTTCCACTAAGACACCCATTTCCATATTATTTAGAATGCATTATGAGCGATCCAACATTTCCAAATTATAATAATTTCAAACAAAACATAAGGTCTTATAACAGTGCAATTTCATTTGCTTCAATGGGTGCAACATTAGCAGAAAATGTACCAGGACATGGTCCTTACTGTTTTAGAGTTCAAGGTCAAATTTACCACCGAACTTCACATTTACACCCACAAGAAGGAGAGCAAAGGAAATTTGCACAGTTATATGTCTTAGATACGATGGAAGCTGTGGAACAAAGAATGACACTTCCAGAAAATAGACAGTGTTTGCGCATAGTCTTTGAACAGCTGGATAAAATTATGCAAAAAAACCCATACAGTCAAGCATACAAACAATTAGCACAGCTTGAAAAAGAACAACAGGAACATGCTCAAAGACATCAATTGCCTACACCAAGAGTAAATATGGTGTTAAAAAGAGATCGCAACACTGATCAAAGAAGGTAGAATTTACCTACAGTAAATGAGGTTGCCATGGTGTTTAAAAATGAAGATGGAGAACCACCTTTTCAGAGTGATATTAGAATATATCCACGCAATGAAGAACAACCATTTATCAACATAAATATATTAAGCTGTAATTTAGATCCAATGACATATCCCATTTTCTTTCCAAATGGGGAACCTGGATGGGAACCAAAATTACAATTGGAAAGTTATCCCAATACTAAACTTCGTCTTAGATCTAATATTTCCATGCTGGAATATAAAGTGGCACAAACTGCTATCCGTGATTGTTTTAATCCAATTTTACATGGAGGGAAACTTACTCAACAATGGATTATTGATTCATATCTACAAGTTGAAGCCAATAATCTAAATTTCATAAAGTTTCAACAAAATAAATTAAGAGTAGAACAGTATTGTGGATTAATGGATTATGTGGCAGAATTAGCTTCCAACAGAGACATTCCAGCTAGAAGAGCAATTATTTTGCCATGCATTTTCCAAGGATCTCCTCGCAATATGCAAGAAAGGTATAATCATGCCATGGCTATTGTCACAAAATTTGGAAAATTTGTTCAAGGTGCTGCAAAAGAAAACGAAAATCCAATTTTTCATGATGAACTATCAAATTATTTAGATGCTCGGTATGTGAGTGCTCCTGAAGCAATGTGGCGCCTTTTGAAATTTGAGATGCATGATCGGTCACATGCTATCTATCGTTTTGCTGTACATTTGCCTCAAAGTCAGTTGGTTTGCTTTACTGCAGGAAATGAAAGAACTGCATTACATCAAAGTGAAGACAGAGATACCACACTTACTGCATGGTTTAAATTAAACTGTCAGGATACGCAGGCCAGACAATGTTTATACATAGAGATACCATATCACTATGTATTTGTAAATGGTCTATGGCGACAACGAAGAAGAGATGCACATAAAATTATACCACGCATTTATACCATCAGTCCAAGGGACATTGAACGTTTCAGCTTAAGATTACTTCTGCTTCATGTTCCCGGTGCACAGAGTTTTGAGCATTTACGTACAGTGAATGACATAGTTTATGATACATTCATATTAGCTCCAAGACATCAAAATTTTATAGCTGATGATACAGAATGGGAGAGGTGTCTGGAAGAAGCAGCACTATGTCAAATGCCAAAGCAAATAAGACAACAATTTGCATTTATTCGCATATTTTGCATGTACCTGATGCTTTCACTTTGTGGGAAACATTTAAATTAAACATGTCAGAAGACTTCTTGAAACGTTACAGAGAACCAATAGCTCTGTTAAAAACATTGATGGAAATACAAGAAATATTGTTGGCTCATGGATTAAATTGTGCAAGTTTTAGTTTACCAGATCCAGGACTTATAGATGACATCAATTTTGATGATTATGACACTGAGCTACAAAAAAAAAAACAAGAAAAACTGGCAACTTTAAATACTTTACAGTTAGAAGCATTTCATGCCATCACAAATGCTACAGATGATGAAATGGTCAAAGACCGGTATTTCTATCTAGACGGCCCAGGTGGATGAGGAAAAACTTATCCGTACAATTGTTTGATGAGTTATATTCGATCACAGGGTCAGATAGCTATGCCATTTGCAACAACTGGAATTGCTGCACTTTTGTTAGATGGTGGTAGAACTGTGCAAAGTGGATTTAAGCTGCCAGTTCCCATTTTGGAAACATCAGTGTCAGATATTCGACTGAATTCCTAACAAGCAAAAAAATGTAAACTAACTAAACTAATTATCATAGACGAGGCAACAATGATGTCATGTCATGCATTGCAATGTATTAACAGATTCTTAAAAGAATTGATGGATAATAAGTTGCCATTTGGTGACAAAGTGATGCTGTTAGGAGGAGATTTTAGGCAAACATTACCTGTTGTGCCACACGGAAATAGAACAGAGATCATTGAAACATGTATCAAGACCAGTAAACTGTGGCAAATATTTACACATCTCAAATTAGAATTACATATGAGATCTGAAGGCCAAAATGAATTCAATGATTGGCTCATTAAAATCGGAGAAGGAAAACATCCAGAAATACAGCATTTACCAAATGATACCATTAAAATTCCATCAGAAATGGTTTGCAATGAATCACTCATATCAGCCATATTTCTAAACACTCTTAATAACGAGTATTACTCAGACATTGCAAACAAAGTGATATTAACATCAAAAAATATCAATGTCTTGAATGTAAATAACGAAATTTTAAAATACATCAATGCACCACAAAAAAATTATTACAGTGCAGATTCGGTTCTGTCTGATGATAAAGACAGTCAATCGAATTTTAGAATCAAATTTATTAATTCGTTAACACCATCTGGAATGCCACCACATATTTTACAATTGAAAAAAGGCGCAATTTTCATGTTATTGCGAAATATGACTTTGTAATGGGACCAGATTAATTGTGCATGAGTTAAAAGATCATTTTATACATGCAGAAATTATAACTGGGACCCATAAAGGTGAACGAGTTTTTATACCAAGAATTGATTTAGCTCCAAGTGAGAGTGGTTTGCCTTTTGTCCTTCAAATTTCCAGTTATCATGGCATTTGCCATGACCATCAATAAATCCCAAGGACACACTTTTAAGTCTGTTGTGATTTTTTTAAAGGAACCAGTTTTTGCACATGGACAACTCTATGTGGCTTTTTCAAGGTGCACTAATCCAAAAGAAATTAAAGTGCATATTGAAGAAAACGAAAGTCAGGGTCATTTATTGGATGATGGATGTGTTTACACCAAAAACATTGTCTACTATGAGGTGTTGGAAAGATAGAGGACAATGGTTTCATTTTAATGCCAACATTTTATGGTACTCAATATGATTGCACAAAAACAATATTTCAAGTAAAACATCTATAGAATGGACAAAAAAACATAGAGAACAGTGGTTTGACTTCCAGTACAATTAAAGTATTCTGGGACTCTTTAAATAGGGGACCACTATTTCCCTTATGAAAATCTATGGGATATTTGCAGATAGGACAAACAGAAAAAAAAAAAAAAGAAATGACAACAAAAACAACAGTAAAACATCCTTAAAAGACATTTATCAAATCCTGGACTGATGTTATAAATAAATGTTCAGAAGATCTCATGACACTTATCCTTAAAGAAGAACTTAGAAACCTAGAAATCATAAATACGAAAGTCATAGAACAAGGGAATCAATTTGATAAATTCAAGGATACACTGGAGCTTGAGGATTTAAACAACAAACTGATAAACAACATTGAGAGATTCAAGAGAGATTTAATTCTAAGAGATTGCAAGAGATTCACAGGATTTCAAAACAGGGAGAATCTATAAATTTATAAGACCGTCAAAAAGAAATAACCCAGAGGACATAAGTTCATCAGAATATGAGCAATCGGAAGGAGAAGATCCAGAAAGAAATGGATCAAATAGTCAACAGACATACCAATTAAGTACACCAAATCCACCAGGCCCTCAAACCAGATCTGCAAATAGCACTAATCAAACGACGATGGAACATCATTTTTTAGCCAAGGAGCATATCCAAAAAAACTGGCAAGGAACAAAACAACAAAACAAAAGAAACAACAGGTAACCCGCAAGTGGGACGTGAATACATCTTGCCATACATTGAAAGAAAAAAATAGTAAATCCAAACAAGTACAAAACATCAATATAAATGGCAATTCACAAATTAATATTGTCAATTTATCGGACTTTACTCTTAAGAAAGCCCATGAATCACTACTAACAAAGGGTTTGTCCTTTGTTCCAACGAGCAACTCTAACCTTTTTGACAATATAAAAGACGTCAATCTGTTTGTCAGAAAATTAGCACTGAAAAAATGGTATCTTAACAAAGAAGTCCGTGAACTTAACCAACTAGGGGTGGATCAGGAACAGGCAGAAGGCTTCAAAGCTCTAATGGTGTTGCTGGATGAGCAAGATAAATCTGCACCCAAAAATAAAAAATATAAAGAAAGGATAAAAAACAAAAGCAAATTTACTCCGGACTTAACAATGTTTGCCAACATACAATTCTTTCTGGATATGGTGGAAAAGGACCTTATAAAGCATGCCACCAACATTGCGGCATATAAGGTTGATTACCAACAAAACTTAAGTATGCTGGAAAGAAAAGCATTAAAAGAACTTGCTGATGCCAATATAATAATTAAACCAGCAGACAAAGGAGGCAACATTGTACTATTGAACGGCCTATATTACCTGGATATGTGTAACAAGATATTGAGAGACACGACAACATACACAATATTGAAAGAAAATCCAACATGGAAATTTCGGAAAGAATTGCAAACAATACTATTGAATGCAAAAGGTAAAAAACTGATTGATCAGTCTACATATGATTTTTTATTACCCAAGCATATTACAATAGCAACTTTTTACGCTTTACCGAAAATCCACAAGGAAATCTCTCCTGTACCAGGCCGTCCAATTGTTTCTGGAAATAATTGCCTCACGGAAAGAATAAGTAAATTTGTTGACGAACATCTAAAAGTAACAGTTAAAACTTTGCCATCATACCTTCAAGATACATTGGATGTCTTAAAACAGTTAGATGACATTACAGTGCCTGAACAAACAATCTTAATTACAATTGACGTCGAACAGCTCTACTCATCTATTCCCCATGATATGGGTATTCAAGCAGTCAAACACTTTTTAACTATGCACAGTAGTGAAGATATCGAAATAAATGAACTCATTATTACACTTCTTGAGTTCACACTCACCAAGAATTATTTCCTACTTGACAATCGGTGGTACCACCAAAGCAAGGGAACAGCGATGGGGACCTCCTGTGCGCCCAGCTATGCCAACTTATATCTAGGCTACTGGGAGGCAACAAAAATCTTCAATGAAGAAATGCAGAAATCCACGGAAAATATACTACTGTGGCAGCGCTTCATTGATGACATACTACTGTTTTGGACAGGTTCCAAGGAATTATTTCTCGAATTTATCAACATATTGAATCAGAATGACATGGGTCTAAGATTCACATATGTGGTCAACAACATTGAAGTCGAATTTTTGGATCTTACTATTTTGAAAGACAACATGGGCAAGATACACACATCAGTATTTCGTAAACCCACTGCATCTAATTCACTTCTTCACTGGTCCAGCCAACACCCTCTAAGATCAAAATCAGGGATACCGACTGGACAATATCTGCGATTAAAACGAAATTGTGATAATGAATCAGATTTCAAGCAAAAAGCAAAAGAATTACGAATGAGATTCAAACAGAGAGGCTACCCTAATCGTATACTCAAGAGAGCCTATAGTAGAGCCTTGTCGATCAAACGTGAAGACTTGATATACAAGGATAAAAGCGAATTTAAAGATCAGGATATGAAAATACGTTGCATAATGCAATATGGCTAAGATTGGCGTGCTATTAAACAAATTCTTAAAAAACACTGGTACATTCTACAAGAGGATGAGGCATTAAAAGAATCATTAACACCTGAACCCTCCATAACATATAGGAGGAACAAAAACATAAAAGATACATTGGTAAGGAGTTATTACAAACCTCTTTGTAAACCATTGAATTGGTTAACTCCAACAACAGGATTATTCAAATGCGGCCACTGCAAAACTTGCAACTACATCCAACCCAGCAAAGAATTTATTGACTACAAAACAGGAAAGAAGTATCCAGTAAAAACCTTCTTAAATTGCGAAACCACACACGTCATCTATGTTATGACCTGCCCGTGTCACAAATATTATGTGGGAAAAACTTTTCGACAACTACGAAGGCGGATCCTGGAACATGTATACTCAATAACTAAGTTCCTGGATACTCCTGTCTCTAGACACATTAATAATTTCCATCAAAATCAGGCTGGGGTAATGAAGTTCCAAGTTTTGGAAAAACTTTTTTTGCTTAACTTCCCTTCCCTTCAATATTATTTCCACACATTATTCACTATTTACTAGCAAATTTGCTTTCTAATCACACAAGTCTCACCCAAACTAGTCACTTATTAGTAGATTCGCATTTCACATTACGCATTCATCATACAACCGTGATAGTTGTTTGTTTCACATCTCATTTCACAATTTCTTAGATACAATTACACTATTGGGGTATACCAATTCCACCTTCTTTTTTTTTTTTTTTATGCTTAGGTATCTAAGCCTCATTCACTTTACTCTGTTTTATAGATATGACATATATCTTTTATTCTAGCATATATTATATCTTAACTTTTTGTGATTTTTCAAATTACTGTAATTAATTTAAGATACATTTTGAGTATATGCACTATTTTTGTCTCTCCTCACTATGGGCACAGCATATGCCCAAGCACAATAGAATACTATCTAGTTTTCATTTATAATTATACTCTTTATTTATATCCTAGCCCCAATGTTCATCTCCATATAACATGCTTTGTATATATATATTTGGTCCCTAGTATCCTCAGTCAATCCCTTTAGAACTTCTGCCATCTATTTTGGGCCGTTTTCGAGCCTGTTTTGATAAAATCCTAGACATTTGTATCCCTTGTCAAAAACGATCCTAATAAAGTTGTATAGGACTTGTATGTCCATTCTGCCACTGTTATCAGTAAATAAAGTTTATTCAATTTGAAAAACGTCATGACGTCATGACGCTGCGCATCACTGCGTTTCTAATGAGATCCAATTAAGGAAGCGTCCTACAGGCCTTAAATAGGCCTAAAACGCTGTTTGAAGTTAAAAGCCTTTGAAAAAGTCCCCGTGGAGGGACGAAACGGCCCGTTGGCATCATTTTTTGCAACCTTCTGAACCTGGAAACACTGGAAGCTAAGTACAAACACTCTTTGGAGTGTGTCTTTTCCTTTTGTACAATTATATTGGCTCAACTATCACTCCATTTATTTATTGTTATATTTAACATCTTTGCTGACTCATTGATAATAGAGAGTCTATGGAGAACTATATTGGAGAGCTCTAACTACTGAACAGCAAGTATATTGCTATATGTGTTTTGTTTAGCTCATATCCAATAGTGCCATTGTCCTCTTGCAATACTCTATACTATAGTGGACTTGTAGAGCCTTTGATTTATGATTGTATTTACTTCCAGTCTATTTAAGTATCTTCCCAGGTATTAGATTTCATTTTTATGTATATCAGTTTTTATATATATATAGATACTCACTTTTTTTACACATTTCTGCACTATCCTATGATTATCAGTATATCCTGTATCAACAGGAGTACCAGTATATTCTGATTTATGAGGATTTTGTAGCACAGTCTATGGTATGAATATAGAATATTACCATATTTCACAATTCATACCTCATATGATTAGAGTATCTATGTGTCATGCTTATACATTTTAATCGGCGTAGTTTCCGGATCAATAGTATCCAATAAAGTTTTGTTTTTTTTTCTTTTTAAATAATCTTTTTTGATATATTAAGGGGTGTAAAGCACCCAGGATACTACCAATATAGATCATTATTTTTCTATATTATATTTGCAGATAGGACAAACAGAAAAAAAAAAAAAAAGAAATGACAACAAAAACAACAGTAAAACATCCTTAAACAGATTGGAATGGGTTCATATTAACATGATTGGCCCCACAAAACAATTAGCTGACTTTTTCATGATTTACAAGAGTTAAATGCTATTGTTTTTCTATGTAACAATTTCAGATGTTAAATATGTGTATTTTAAATTTTTGCAACAGTTTGTTAAATATATATTTGGTATAGTCAAACATGTATTGTTAGTATAAAGTTGCAGCATTTCATAATAATTGGAAATGTATTATTTAAAGACAGAGTATTGATTCAGAGAGTAATCCGATCGCCAGTTAATGGGGTCAGGAAGGAATTATTTTTTTTCCCTCTTTGATACAATTGGCCAAGTTTCAATGGGGGGGGTTTATTGTTTGCCTTCCTCTGGATTCAATGCTAATTTAGTTTAACAAGAGTTGAACAAAAATGATAAAAATGATAAAAAGCATGTTATTGTTAAAACAATTTACTTACTCTAAGTTAATATAGTCCGCAGTTACTCAGTGATAAATATCTATTGAAAAGTGTTAGTATTGTTAAAAAAATGTTGAAAGATTGTTTAATATACAAGTTGCATGTTACAAACTTTCATGTTAGACTTTACAATATGTATGCATTAAAAAGTAAGACATTATTATATTGTTATTATATATATATCACAATTAAAAGACTGAAGATTGAAAAAAAAAATGTTGGTGAAATATAAGTTGAAAGGGACAAATGTAGCAGACTCATTTTGTGTTGCAAACAAATTTCACAACATTTATAGATATGTCTAAAAAGTATGTTATAAATGTATGGAACTTGAAGCAACTATCAAAACACAAACACCAGTTGCAATATATGTTAATAAGGTAGTCTTGTTTCAGTAGATAAGAATTTCCAAGAAACATAACATCAAAGCCTAACATGTAGAACAGGGATGGCAACCTATTTCACTTTGTATGTGTCCTTAAAAGACCCTCACTATGCTTTAAACCTTTTTTTTCCCAAAGTAAAATGGTAAAATCACTGTAGGAAAGTGTAAGAAATTAACTGATAACTAAATAATTAATGTATAATTTCTACAAGTAATAAGTTCTTTTGGACAAATCAATAAACGAACATATGAATACGTTTATATTTAAAAGATATATTTTACATAAATTAATATACGGTTACACAATGGGTTTTAGACAAAACAGATAACAGACAAGAAGTATTAAGACGATATTTACAAATATAATACTGATATGAATTCTACATTATGTAATATAAAGATACAGGATAATACCACTTGTGGTCAGTTTTGGAAGCTCAGCCTCCATCAGGTTTCTCTTTGGTCAGGACCAGGATCTGCTCAGCTGGGCTCATCTGTCACTCTTCTCTCTGGACTGCATGAAGGCTCCTTCAACCTGGGCCAACCAGTACCTCTGCTGGTTGTCTGCTAGTTGCCTGCTGGTTGCCCACTGGTTGCCCACTGGTTGCCTTGCTGGTTGCCCACTGGTTGCCAACTGGTTGCCTTGCTGGTTGCCCACTGGTTGCCAACTGGTTTCCCACTGGTTGCCTTGCTGGTTGCCCACTGGTTGCCAACTCTTCCATAGATTCTTGGCTTTTTATATTATTTTGTAGCTCATGACCCACCCTCTCTATACGTCATACATGGCTATAAGTTGAAATTAGACTGTTGGTGTCTATACAGGTGGTAACATTACACTCATATACACCCATCTAGAGTCTTGTATTCAGCTGTCTACAAATGCACACTTAAGACTTGCTGTTTTTACTGTAAATAAGACCTTTGTGATTCTCTGAGTTATTTTGAGCGGGGCTACTCACACCTGTTGTCTTTTCCCACACACAGACTTGGATTTTAGCTAATTACATACACATATAGCTAGCTAATTTATACACATCTATAATATATATATATATATATATATATATATATATATATATATATATATGTGGGAATAATAAAAAGACCTGAGGTATAATGCCTTGATACAAACACACAATTGTAATAACACATGATTAACACTAGATTTCTTACAGTTGTATATAATAAGTTCACATTGAAGTCTTGTTAAAAGTTGTCTTTATATAAGCCATATTTTTACAGTCCCCACTTAGAGAGTGAAATTATTTTGTAAAAAAATTGAGCTCTCAAATAATACAAACAAATATCACATATATAGTTGTCAGCATACGAGTTGTTGCTAACGCTGCGGGCTCGCGTAGCAAGCCCGCGGCCCTCGCGAAGCGAGGGCACTGCCCGAGGGTCTCAGTTGCTGGCATGGAGCGCCGAAGGCGCTCCATGCCAGCAACTGCAACCCTCGCAAATTTCACCTCGCAACCCAAACAGCACGACACACACATTACGACACTCGCAAACAACATACGACACACGTTCACACACATTACGGACTCGCAACACTCGGACGCAACTCGCGAACATTACAAAATGTAAAACACAATACATACACACAGAACATACATAAAAACCTTACCTACACCAAGAGGGAGCACCCAGGACCTCAAAAATGCAACTTACACCTCGATTTTACTCGAAATAAAAGAGTTTGTAGACTAAAAAAAAATCTAAGCGAGAGAAAAAATGGCCGCCGAACAAAACGAAAACGAGGCTACAGCACTCTAAACTCGCAAAACACCACAAGAAACTCGCAAAACACCACAAGAAACTCGCAAAACGCAACAAACGACCTACGGATATTCATACCACACAGTGCACACATTCAGCATGCTTACACAGCAGCTCCACACCACTAATGCTGCAGCAACATCAACACAGATTGCCAGCTCTTCATCACAATGCTTCGAAATAGGTTAAGTATATTCATTTAGTAATGTATTACATATTTCATTATTATACACCAAACAGCATTAGCTACCTTACAATTTCATTGCCGTCATTTCTTTGACGGGCAATTCGCTAGTTATTATTATAATTGTGTGTATTATTGTGTGTAGACCCACTGTGTGTATGATATTTCAAAGTAATACAGTTCACTGAGACAGGAATTATCTCATAACAACCAATACTTTCTACTAAATTTAGGGTTCTGTGAGGCAAATTTGGACTAATTATTTATGCACTCACAGTATGCATTTTATAATAGTTATACTCCACTGGCTACTTTGTGTAAAAATCACATCACCCTCCCATAACTACTGTAGCTTCATTCACAAGACACAAGTCTGTTTTACACTTCCATACCAACTTCTGTGTGCCACTTTCCTACTTCCACAATTATGTCCTATATGTGACCCTTGCTGGATCTTATTGAGAGCTTCATGTTACACCTAGCTGGCATGCTAGCTTGCTTAAGACTTATGTTGTCTTTAATATTGTGTATTGAAGAAACCATTTATTAAAGGACACTTTATTGTTAGCACGTGTGGAAAGAAAACGTGTGTAGGTGATTGTAGTACCTTATTAGGTACTTTAGTGAAAACATTAAATGTGACTCGGTATTCACTCAGGAAATGGAAAATGTGTGTGATAAACCGGGATCTCTCTGTAGCTTCAAGAAATTATAAGACCCACAACTACACGTAAAGCATGCAGCAGGATCTCAATGGAATCACTATGGTTGTTCATCTCACTCGTGTCTCAATACCTCCATATTACTCCCAAGTCTGGCTTTCTATAGCAAGAGATACAAGATAATAAAAATAACAAATCATAATAACCCAACCTATCAACCATTCCTAAATTAGGGTGATCTAATTCTAAATTTGTTTGTGTCCCTAACAGAGATAAACAAATTAAAACAAGAGCTAAACAAATAACTGACCAATGGTGTTATCCTACTAAATGTATTATTTGCACTACTAAATATATTCATATCAGTATTGTATATTTACATTTATATTCATGTAGCTACAGAATGTACTAGTTCTGAAACTATATGAATACTTGGTGAGGTTCCATTGTGTGCCACACCTCCTTCAGAAAAAAAACAATGTTTTAAAAAAAAATTATAAAAAAATAAATAATCCAGATTGAATGATTCCTTTATAGTTTAAAAACTGTCTGTCCCATTTCTTATTCCCCACTTAGAGAGCGAATTCATTTCCAAATAATGAGCTCTCTTAAAGAAGTCCCATTATTATGATGACATATTGAAAGTACCATCAAAAGAAAGGATACCATGCAATCTGTATAAAAA
The DNA here is from genome assembly GCA_027410445.1 of Discoglossus pictus. NCBI lineage: Eukaryota > Metazoa > Chordata > Amphibia > Anura > Alytidae > Discoglossus > Discoglossus pictus. The sequence continues at coordinate 91,262,743 of CM050170.1, read as the reverse complement.
TATTTTAAACACTTGCTGCCATTACATAAAAAAATGTACGAGGTTTTTAAAAAAAAACAAAAATAAGAGTGTTTATAACTGCTTCTCAAAAATCACAGTTAAAATGCTCACTTCCATGTACAGTCCTCGTGGCAACAGTTTAAAAAAAAAGTAAGATTTATTCAGCAAAAAAAAAAAAAAAAAATGTTAGCTGACAGTGCAGGCATTTTAAAATCTGTGTAAAAATAATACACAAAAACTATAATTTAGAATTTGTCCCACCCACACTGTATTTAAAAAAAAATAAAAAAATGAAAGCAAAGGTCCTCTATTATATATTTAGAAAAAACCTGTAGAAGAAATTAGGAAAGGTTATTTACTGGATCTCCTTTCCTTCCTTTTTCATTTGCCCATTTCTGTTTTCCTGTAAAAATAAAACTTGATAATCAGTTAGTTTAGGAAAGATTGATAAGTAAATCATTTTCTGTACTATAGTTTGATTTACACTGATTCAGTTCTAATCTTAGAGCTTCTAAATTTTTCTTGAACACATCTCTTTCCTGTTTTAGTGTAAAATTCTCAGCCTTGAGCAAATTATTTTGAGATTTCAGAACATGATATGGAATAAATGGAGTATTTGTATTTATTTTAGCTCTACCATTTGCTGTCCACCTGGTGTGATTCTGGCTATTTTCAAACTTCTGTGTCCATCTGTTATTATTGGGCCTTTTGTTTGAATTAGGGGTGAAATTTATCAGGTTTTTACAGTTTCTGAAAACATGACCTAATTGTCCACAAGCATAGCAAGAAACACTATTTGCCTTAGAAACTAAATTTGTCTGGGGTGGTGTGGTCTTAAATACACAGATTCTGCCAATATTCCTATTTCTCTCTCTTAGAAGGCTCTCTGCGCTCTTTAGGTAATGTAGAATTTTTAAGAAGTGATTGTTGGCAGATACTGTCAACCCAACAATATTTATAATTTCAGGCAGACATCTTTTTAGTAAGGCCTTCTTATAAATTTGATCATTCTGAGTATCATTCTCAGTATCAGAAGGGAGTGTGAGTTTATACAATATGAATAACCTATCACTATACTCTTGTACAGACTCTCCCATCTTCTGAGTACAGTTACCAAACACAGAATGATGATCCAATTCATTTAAACCCAGTACATTTAAAATCTCTTTAACCAATTGCTCTTTAGATCTAGGCTCTGCAAGAACATCAGAAGGCAAACTAGATTTTAAGGATTTATCTAAAGAAGCCATAATCACAGCAAATGCATTAGTCTCAGTTAAATTTGCATTAAATTTTAAAAACTTTTCAATTCTTATCATGATTTCAACAGGATCATCATGAAAACCAATACAACAAAGTGTTTTGCTCAAAGTCTGAATTTCACTAATAGAAAGAGATCTATTCACAGTAGTTTCAGAAATGACCTGCCCATGTGCTCTTCTCTTGAGCTCAGTAGAAACTGGCGCCATTTTGAAACAATCATCTTCACTTTTCTTTAAAACATTGCAGTCCACTTTCTGGACCTCTATCTCTTTACATTCTGCTAAACATTGACTATAATCAGTGTCATTTTTACTACAAGTTAAACATCTTATTGCACTTTCTGCATCTAGCAATCTATCTACAAGTTCCTTATTTTTTCTATGTAGTTGCTTATTTTCTTGCAATGTCTTCTGATTATCTATACCCAAAGCAGATGCTGTAGTGACGGTGACCGTAAGATTTTCCAAAGCAGTATTAAGCTCACACACTTTAGTCTCTAAAGCTTGTTTCTGCACACATAAATGTATATATTGTTCTGCAATCCAATGTGCAGCAAATATTAAAATAGTTTTCCCTTTTGATTTAGACAATTTCTTTTCATTAATATCTGATGCTACTAGATTCTGGGCGTTTGACCAGGGATCAGAAGTATTCACCATAGCTCTAATTATAGCATCAGAGTTTTCAACATTAGCAATCTTTTTCATTAAGCCCTCCATTATTGGATAACAAAACTATACAATTTAAAAAGTGCAGAAAAGCAAAAAAATAAGAATAAACAAAAAACTGCTTTAGAATCCTGTATCTACCACAGCCAAACGTACCATACAAAAACGTTTCTACAACTTCCTATAACTACAACACACAATAGGAAAATAGTACATTAATTTATGCAACATATTATACTTATTAATATGCTTGATTATTACATTAATGTCCTCCTGGATCAAGGCTCGCCAACTGTAAGAAATTAACTAATAACTAAATAATTAATGTATAATTTCTACAAGTAATAAGTTCTTTTGGACAAATCAATAAACGAACATATGAATAAGTTTATATTTAAAAGATATATTTTACATAAATTAATATACAGTTACACAATGGGTTTTAGACAAAACAGATAACAGACAAGAAGTATTAAGACGATATTTACAAATATAATACTGATATGAATTCTACATTATGTAATATAAAGATACAGGATAATACCACTTGTGGTCAGTTTTGGAAGTTCAGCCTCCATCAGGTTTCTCTTTGGTCAGGACCAGGATCTGCTCAGCTGGGCTCATCTGTCACTCTTCTCTCTGGACTGCATGAAGGCTCCTTCAACCTGGGCCAACCAGTACCTCTGCTGGTTGTCTGCTAGTTGCCTGCTGGTTGCCCACTGGTTGCCCACTGGTTGCCTTGCTGGTTGCCCACTGGTTGCCAACTGGTTGCCTTGCTGGTTGCCCACTGGTTGCCAACTGGTTTCCCACTGGTTGCCTTGCTGGTTGCCCACTGGTTGCCAACTCTTCCATAGATTCTTGGCTTTTTATATTATTTTGTAGCTCATGACCCGCCCTCTCTATACGTCATACATGGCTATAGGTTGAAATTAGACATTTGGTGTCTATACAGGTGGTAACATTACACTCATATACACCCATCTAGAGTCTTGTATTCAGCTGTCTACAAATGCACACTTAAGACTTGCTGTTTTTACTGTAAATAAGACCTTTGTGATTCTCTGAGTTATTTTGAGCGGGGCTACTCACACCTGTTGTCTTTTCCCACACACAGACTTGGATTTTAGCTAATTACATACACATATAGCTAGCTAATTTATACACATCTATAATATATATATATATATATATATATATATATATATATATATATATATATATGTATATATTTGTGGGAATAATAAAAAGACCTGAGGTATAATGCCTTGATACAAACACACAATTGTAATAACACATGATTAACACTAGATTTCTTACAGTTGTATATAATAAGTTCACATTGAAGTCTTGTTAAAGTTGTCTTTATATAAGCCATATTTTTACAAAAGGAAATAATTTGTAACATAGATATAGATTATGAAGTGATGTATTTAAGAGTACAGTTGGGTATTATTCGCTAGTTTTAGAGAGATATATATTAGACTGTGTATTGTTGAAAAGGGGTATGCTCACTCACTCCAGAAAACATAATCGGGCCCCATGCAAAGTTCCCACTGCTAATGTAGAAGGTTATTTGGGTGTCGTGTTTTTGGCATACATCAATAGGTCCACTGTTCTACTATTATCAAGGAGGAGACTCAAAATATTTTGAAGAGCCTATCTCATCTATTTTTCAGCAGTTCCAGAGAGACGGAGCATTTCTGGGGGAGGGGGGGTTATATATAAAATCTCACTGAATTTGACATCTGCTTCTTTGCCCCAAAAAATAATGAGAAGAAGCAAACTTGCATCAATAAGTGTCAGAGCCCCTTTCAATTATACATCAACTTATCATGGATAATTCCAAGATTCAACAGAGGAAAATTAATTAATTAATTAATTTATTTATTAACTATAGCTATATCACTTTTGACCTGTCTAATTATACACTGACAGGTTCAAGAGAGAATGTGGTTGAGGCTTTCTCTCTAGTGATGGTAGCTTGAGATGTGGCATATTTGGTTACATCAGTCTAGCCTGAGGGTAGTCAGAGTGAAATGAAGCTAGAGAGAAGGGTGGGGAGATTGCCATGTGCATGGAGGTAGGTATGATATACAGTGCCTTGCAAAAGTATTCACCCCTTGGCATTTTGTGTGTTTTGTTGCCTCGCAACCTGGAATTAACATGGATTGTTTGAGGATTTGCATCATTTAATTTACAGAACATGCCCACAACTTTAAAGATGTCTTTTTTAATTGTGAAGCAAACAACAAATATGACAAAATAACAGAAAAAGTCTGTTTGCATAACTATTCACCCACCTAAAGTCAATACTTTGTAGAGCCACCTTTTGCGGCAATCACAGCTCCAAGTCCATTTGGATAGGTTTCTATGAGCTAGCCACATCTTACCACTGGGATTTTTGCCCATTCCTCCTTGCAAAACTGCTCCAGATCCTTCAAGTTGGATGGTTTGCGCTTGTGACCACAGATTTTCTATTGGATTGAGGTCTGGGCTTTGACTGGGCCATCCCAACACATTTACATGTTTCCCCTTAAACCACTCAAGTGTTGCTTTAGCAGTGTGTTTGGGGTCATTGTCCTGCTGGAAGGTGAACCTAGCCTCAAATCACGCACAGAGGGGTACAGGTTTTGCTCAAGAATATTTTTGTATTTAGCACCATCCATCTTTCCCTAAACTCTAACCAGTTTCCCAGTCCTGGCTTCTGAAAAACATCCCCACAGCATGATGCTGCCACCACCATGTTTCACTAGGATGGTGTTCTTTGGGTGATGTGATGTGTTTGGTTTGCGCCAGACATAGCATGATGCTTTGATGGCCGAAAAGTTAAATTTTAGTCTCATCAGACCAGAGCACCTTCCTCCAAACATTTTCGGAGTCTCCCACATGCCTTTTCGCAAATTCAAAATGTGCCATTTTGTTTTTTTGCTGAATGTAATGGCTTTCTTCTGGCTACACTGCCATAAAGCCCAACTCTATGGAGCATATAGCTTATTGCCATCCTATGTACAGATACTTTAGTCTCTGCTGTGGAACGCTGCAGCTCCTCCACGGTTAACTTAGTTCTCTGTGCTGCCTCTTTGATTAATGCCCTCCTTGACCGGTCCGTGAGTTTTGGTGGGCGGCCGGCTCTTGGCAGGTTTGCTGTTGTGCCATGTTCTTTCCATTTGTTTATGATAGATTTGATGGTGCTCCTGGGGATCATCAAGGATTTGGATATTTTTATAACCTAACCCTGACTTGTACTTCTCAACAACATTGTCCCTCACTTGTTTGGAGAGTTCCTTGGTCTTCATGGCAGTGTTTGGTTAGTGGTGCCTCTTGCTTAGGTGTTGCAGCCTCTGGGGCCTTTCAAAAAAGGTGTGTATATGTAATGACAGATCATGTGACACTTAGATTGCACACAGGTGGACATCATTTCACTAATTATGTGACTTCTGAAGATAATTGGTTGCACCACAGCTTTTTATGGGTTTCATAACAAAGGGGGTGAATACATACGCACACGCCAATTTTCAGTTTTCTGAATCTAAAAAATAGTTGTATGTACATATTTTTCTCATTTCACTTCACCAACTTAGACTATTGTGTTCTGATCCATCACATACAATTCAGATTAACAAAACATTGAACTGTAATGTAATGCACCAGGGAACAGTGGACACTTATGTGTGAATGAGAAAGCATTCTGGGCATATGGAGGGCCCCACACATCATAGACTGATAAGAATTTTAAGTTATGAGTAAACTTTAGCGGGTGCTGACTGACAATGGAGCTTAACTTCTGGTAGTTAAAGTGCAATAAAATTATTCTGTATCAGAGCTTTGCTGAATTACTTGGGTGGATTATTTAATTGTTGGTTCAAATGTATGCTTAATAAAAATGGCGGTATAGTCTGAGCAAGTTGTTTGTGAAAACTTGTTTTATACATTCAAATGTGAACATAAATGTACTAAATGTACTACTGCTCTTTTGTCCATCATAAATTAAATGATTGTTGTGGTAAACTACCTCCTCATAAAATCTAGTACACAAGCTAAAGAACCGTCCCCACGCTGATGAGATGCAGTAACCTTGAAACAGTAGTACGTAGGTAGGATTCCTGGCTTGTGTATAAACCATCCTGAGCTTTGCAATAAAACTGTGTAATACAGCAGGCATATGAGTAAAGGAAGCCATTTTAAAATGGTTATGGATTGCAAGAGTGAAGCCAGTGTGGGCGCACTTGCATGTCCCTGCCCAGGTTCCCAGAATGCAGTGTAATAACTGTTTTTCTCAGAAATTCTGAGCAGGAAACTTATTTTAGACATTCAAATGTGAAGACAAATGTACTATTTATATAATGAAAATATTTTAAAGAATATTTTTAGTGTTAAAATCAATCTTATAGTTAAAAATAGGTTGTGCCAATAAGTATAGATATAAAGATACAAAACCAAAATCTTTTATTTAATTTGTCATAGGACAACAGCGCTTAAAAATCTTAAAATCGTGGTTAAAAACAACAAAGAGAAAACCCTTTTTGTCTTCCACTAGGGAACTAATCCAGACAGGGCATTCGTTGTAAAACCAATGTCCTAATTTTGTCTTATCCCTATAAATGTGTATATTCTAGTGTTGACCGTGTTATGGAATATTAACTTCCTCTGTGTAAGACTTAAATTTGGTTTTATCAATCCCCAGTAGGCCAATTGTCTCCGGGAATGACAATTTATCACAGAATATAAGTTTCTGGATCATTACCTTAAAAATGTGGTAACTGGCCTTCCTTCTTATTTGAAGGATACATCTGATGTATTAAGACAGCTGAAAGATCTGAATGTCCCCAATAATACATGGCTTGTGAGTATTGATGTTGAAGTCCTCTATAGCACTATACCACATGCAGAGGGTATCCGGGCCAGAAAATACTTTTTGGGTATGAGTGGCACAAAAATGGATCAATTTAATGATTTTTGTAGTGACATTATTAGAGTTTGTTTTGACTAAAAAATAGATTAATCTTTTCTGGTAAATTGATGCATCAAGTTAGTGGAACTATTACGGGTACCCCATGCATTCCTAACTATGCAAACCTCTTCCTAGGCTGGTGGGAAGAAAGGTGGGTGTTCAATGAATCTATGGCGGTTCTCACTGATAATATATTATTGTGGAGACGATACATAGATGATATTTTGGAGTCGATTTACATAAGATCTCACAACCTTTGTGGACATCCTCAATAATAACACCCTAGGAATGAGATCTACCCATGTGGCCAGTGACACAACTGACCTTTCTGGATTTCAAAATACAGAATGATGCTGTGGGAAATATCAGAACTACCACTTAAAGAAAAGCAACTGCCACTAACAATCTGCTTGAATGGTCAGCCAGCATTATGAACCACTCAAAGAGGTGAAATTATATTAAGAAATTTGATGTTATCAGAGGTATCTAAAGTAATTTAAAGCAATGTATGGAAGAGAAAACAAACTAGTTTAAAATATAAAAAATAACTTAAAATGGTTTGAGCTGATAAACAAGAAGCTGCAATGAGGATGCAATGGAAAGTAAAGTTTAAGATTGGTACTATATACTGTAGGTTTCTGCCTCAAAATTGTAAGGCTCACCACATTTTAAAATGACAGAAAAATTTGTGAAGATTTGTAGTGTTATGGACTAGGTAGCTAAGAAAGCTTAAATAAAAATTACATGGTTTATGATATTAGAAAATATCTAATGAAACAAACATAGAAATAAAGGAAATTGTAAAACTGTGCAGGATGACAGGCTATTTTTTGAATTGTGAGCCCATTTATTTGCTAGACCACACAGTGAAATGAGGAACATTTCTAGGCAAGCTGAAAATGGTGAATGAAAACTCTTAGGCACATTTGCCCATTACTTCAGTTGTCATCTAACAGCTTTGCCTTTCCAATTCCCTGTAATAAAGATATATATATTTTTACGATATGTCCAGTAGGTGGTGTAGATCCTCATGGAACTGTCAACTTTGGCCTCTTCATCACCTGTGGTTGGAGTGTAGACTTGAATGACTGTGATGTTTAAAGTATTGCCTTTTTGGGTTGGATCCTCCTATATTATCGGTTAGATTAACTTGGTCCTTCAGCAAGTTCATCCTATGAAGAAAATATCAAGTCCTGCTACAGTTTTTATTAACCAGTACTTACTTGTGTCAAGAGATTTAAAGTAAAAAACAAAAGCAAAATCATTTACCAATAATTATAAAGCTTAGTTAAAATATGTCAATTTTATTAAAAGTCAATAAAATACTGGTCACCTTACATGCAAGCAGCTCTAAACATTCTTCTATCTGCTTTAAGGGCTTGTAAGGAAATATATATATTTATTCACACTTTGTGGACTTGTCCCAAGTCAACAGAACAAAATGTGCTATATATTTTCAAAGGCTGAGTATGTCATTTAATGTAACCCCAAATAAGTTTATTAGACACCACAAATTATAAATTAACACATAATCAGTGTTCAAACTACTTTAATTTATTTACCTTTTAAAATTAGTTACAATAAGCTTTCATTGTAATGAGTTTTTATTAATACTGATATTATTATATAACATTACACTTACTCATTTTACAAGTACCAAGCTACTGATCATCTCAAAGCCTTTTAACTCCCATTTAACACAATTTGGAATGTGATTGCTTAATTCTGAACACAGCTACATCCCCAGTTATAAGAGGGTGTGCAGACTTATGCAACCACATTATTTTTCTTTTCTTTTTCCTTCCCTCCACCTAAAAGATTTCAGTTTGTTTTTCAATTGAGTTGTACAGTTTATAGGTCACATTAAAAGGTGGAAAAAGTTCTGAAATGATTTATCTAATTTTTTTACAACACAGAAACCTGACATTTTAAAAGGGGTGTGTAGACTTTTTATATCTACTGTATATCACCATAAATCTAAACGCCCCTCTCACAGACTCATCTTTCACCTAAGTATCATAATTCGTCCAGGGCTCAGCAGGGGCAGAAAAGTTTATTTTCTCTAATTTAAAACTAGCTCATTTTTTTTACAGCACAGAAACCTGACATTTTAACAGGGGTGTGTAGACTTTTTATATCCACTGTATATATTAAAAATTGATAATAAGTACTCTATTTCTTCTAACAATTGCAAGGCTTTTGACCATATTTGGGGCATCTCTTAGAAAGCCGTCCAGGAAGGAGGAACCACTGAGGTCCTAGGCCTAACCTTCCACACTATCTCTGTATATTTTGATCATTTTATTATGTTCAAGAGTGAAGGGAGGAGATGTGTGGACTTATTAGTGGACAGACACAATTTCAGCATTGGACATCTTTGCCTCCCACATGCTCAACAGAAGGCAATGTGTAAGTATACTTGCAAGAATTGCATGCCCTACTCTGTAACCTATGATTGTCAATTGAAAAGCTAATATTACTATGGCAGCTTCCACGCACGACCAGAGTCTGCTAAAGTGAGGCTTTTAATTGAAAGCGTTTTTTCTATACATTTATCATATGAAATTAGTCAATGAATACACTAAAAGTAGTAAACAATCAATAGTTTATTGATAAACTGGACTCGTTCAAGTAATAGACTTATTTAAGGATGCTTGTGACGCATGCTATAAGTCCACAATGGAACCAATGTAGTGTTTCATACAAATTCTTGCAGAAAATAACAAATGGCACGGTCAAGTACAATTCCACTGTGAGCATTGCACAGAATAGCTGATATAGAAAATATAGTAACACAAATCTTGAATATATACAATTATGCGGTTTCAAAATATCAAAGTAGCTTTCACAAATGATAAAGACTATCAAGGTTGCCTCTTCATCATATCCTCTCCCATACCTGGGCATCTAATAGAACAGAGCCGCAGATCTACTGGAGCATAAAACACTAAAGCTCATATAGATTTTTTTTTAAACTACATTAATTTTTCCCCAATTTTTTTTTATTGCTAATCAGTTATTAAATAAATTAAACCCAATTGTATGAACACTCCCATTGTCCTTAAAACGTACTAGTCTCTTACATTCATGGCTGAATATGTAATTACCAGAAATCTGCAGATTTTAAGTAATTTATGTGAGTGGTGTATATACACATACACACAAGGGTGGACAAAAATATCTAATTCTTCGGATACACTTGTCAAAAAAATAAATAAATTAGAGGAGTTAGCACTACAAGATTTGGGGAATCTGAATCCCAGGAAATATAAAATTAACTGTAGTTTCTACTGCAGTAACATAAATAGTCAGTTATTTCTATTTTATTGTGAAGAAAAAAAACTATATACAGAAGGTGAAAATTGATATGAGAATTTGGTAGAATATTTAAAATGGTTTCAATTAAACGACCACTGCAAACTGAGAACTGTAGATGTTTTTAACAAATTAACATCATCAGCTGTATAGTTTAAGAGTATAAAGACATCTACAGAGAAAATGATGTTTTCAGACCTGCAAGTTGCAAGCTCATTTATTCAGAGTCTTTAGAAATTCTAATCTCAAAAATGAAAAAATGTGGATTTATTTCAGAACATAATTCCTTCCCCCTGCTTAGTAGAGGCAACTTGAAAGAACTTGTCCATCTCTTGTGCCTTAAGAAGACATGATCACCATCATGACAGCTTCCATAGAGTAGCAGTCTAAACAAATATTTTCTCTGAAAATGTTTTTATGCTCATGACTAACATAGCTAGTTTGTTGTGTAAACTTCACAAAGTTGTGATGGTTTTGCTAATCTACAGTGGTGCTTTATACAAATTATTCACTCTCAGATGGTGTAGGATGCTTATGATGACTTCACTATTCTCGTCTAAAACTATTTGAGGTACTAAGACAAGGTTTCCACATTCAGATCATGCAAACTGTTTCTTTCACTCTGTTTTTCACATGTACTTCGGTGTCTAATAAGTCCTGAGCTCCGTGTAAAACATTTCCCACATTCCAAGCATGTAAATGATTTTTCTCCTGTATGGATTGTCTGATGATCTTTTAAGGCAAAACTATAAGTAAAGCATTGACCACACTCCGAGCATGCAAAAGGTTTCTCTCCTGTGTGAATTCTCTGGTGAGCTATAAGATAAGAGTTTTGGTTGAAACTTTTCCCACAATCAGAACATGTAAACTGCTTTTCACCAGTATGAATCTTCTTATGTCGGACCAGATTGGAGTTATTCAAAAAAGATTTTCCACAATCTGAACACTCATATGATTTTGTATCAGTATGGCTCCTTCGATGTTGAAAGAAACTAGGTTTACTTGAAAAACCCTTCCCACATTCAGAACATCTAAATGGTTTATTGCCATTGTGAAGTTTCTGATGTTCAAGTAGGGAAGTGGAGTCCTTGAAATATTTCCCGCATTCAGAACATAAAAAATCCTTTTGTGCTGTGAAAAGTGCATCTTCTGTATGAATTTTCTGGTGTTTGAGAAGATCTGAATGGCGGATGTAACATGCCCCACATTCCGAACATATAAAGGATTTAGCTTTGGTGTGCGTTTTTTTATGTGCAACAAGAGAAGTAGCCTGAGTAAAACATCTGTCACACTCGGAGCATGAATATGGTTTTTCACCAGTGTGAAGTCTCATATGGGTAACCAGATATGCCTTCTGGCGGAAACTCTTCCCACACACTGAACATATAAATGGTCTTTCTCCTAAATGAATAATTTTATGCCTAATCATATCTGTGTTGTTAAGAAAACATTTCTCACACTCAGAACAGGAATAATTTCCTGTAAGATTTTCCTGTTCATTTAAGTTTGGGTGCTTAGCCACAATTCCTTCACCTTTTAACAAACTCTTTTCTGGAATAACACAGTCAATGTTGCTGGGTCCTTCAGCAATACTTGTATTTTCAATCACAGAATCTGGTGGAATGAGGTTAATGTCGGGTTCTTCTGTGGAATTCTGGATAAGACTTTCATCTGCTGGAAAGAAATGTACTGTAAGTAAAACATAACACTTTTTATGATCTGCCATGACAGTGTGATACTATAAACAATAAATAAGTTGCTTTAACATCTAATGTAGTTTAAGAAAAACAGCACTTGTTTGCAATGTAACAAACAAACAAACAAACAAACAAACATTAGCAGCTCTGTAAGCCATGGGCACAGTGAAAATCTTAGCAGATTATACTAGTACATTGAAGCTTCAAAAATACTCATACTTCCTTGGCAAGGTACTTTGGGCAATTATAGAGCAGTGTACTTGTAAAGTGGCTATACAGAGTCTATGGGTTGGTTGGAGAATTGTATCTCAAGCCACTAACCAAGCAACAAATCCCCCTCACTCCTTACTCACCTTCTTCATTCACTCTTGAATAGATAATACAGATTAGAAGAAAACACACTCAAGTCTTCAAGTCAGCAGCAGTTGAAGACACAAACGTAGCATATTTATGAACAAATATTTTATAGTTAACAGTTTACCAAACATGGTATATGTGGTTTTATTAAGGGACATTCACATTTGGTGTACTTAGTACTTGGACATTACCTACTAGGAATAATTAACAGTACTTGGACATTACCTACTAGGAATAATTAACAGCTTGTTCCATGGAGGTAGTGTGGCCTCAAAATCTTGCAGTGCTGGTGTTTCGTGGTAAAAGATGATTGCACCTGTAACATGTCAGTTGGCTGCATATATTTATTTTCAGACATAGAACAGTTTCTTGCGTTTTTCTCTACATGCCATGCTGAATAAATAAAGTCAAAGAATGAACTGCGATTCCAATTGAATTTAATGGTTTACTTAACTTGTATTATTTTGGTATATATACTCTCTACTATTACATTGATTTTTTTGTTCCATTTGTATGGCATAATTAATCCTTCCATTTTATATTCATTATCATTAACGTTGGGTTATTTTTGATGGGAACATATGTATTTCTCTCATTTAATATTCTTAAACTTTCTTTTTGATAGTACTCATTACTCATAACAACCGTTGCCCCTTTTTGTTTGCTTGTCTTACCTATTGATGGGTTTGACACTGATTAAATTGATTTGTTGTTCAATTTTATGTGGCACTGTTTGGTACTTATACATGTATATAGCTTTTAATATTATACTTGCCCCTCAAAAAATAACGGCAATAAGATTGTAAGGCAGGTAATGTTGTTTGGGTGCAAAATTAATTTTGTTGGTGTTTTAAGATCCTTTGTGTTGAAGAGCTGGCAATCTGTTTTCATGTTGCTGCATCATCAGTGCTGTGGAGCTGCTGTGTAAGCGTCATGAATGTGTGCAGTGTGCAGTGTTCGTGCGCGAGGCAAATCCGTTAGGGTAGCTGTGTACTTCCAGATTGTATAAGTTATTGTTCTAAAATGGCGCCTAATGTGTGGTATGTGGCTGTGGCTGATTTAGTGTCCTTGTTTTCGGATGTCGTCCGACATTTTCGGAAAATCTGTAGGTGTTTGGTGGTGTTTTGCGTGTTTAGGGTCCTTTAGCTTCGTTTTCGTTCTGTTCGGCCGCTATTTTTTCTCTTGCTTATGTGATTTTCGGGTGTCTAAAACTCTGAAATTTGGAGTTAAATCGAGGTGTAACTTCACTTGCAGAGGTCCTGGGTGCCCCCCCCCCTTGCTGTGGGTAACCTTTGTATGTGTTTGTTGTGTGTATTTATTGTGTTTTTCATGTTTTTGGGGTCGCGCAGGTTGTGTCCTTGTTTTCGGATCTCGTACGCCTTTACGGGAAATCCGTAGGTGTTTGGTGGTGTTTTGCGTCTTTAGACTGCCGTAGCCTCTTTTTTGTTTTTTTTCGGCGGCCATTTTTTCTCTCGCTTAGGGGATTTTTGAGTGTCTAAACTCTTTTATTTGGAATTAAATTGAGGTGTAACTTCAATTTTCAAAGTCCTGGGTGCCCCCCTTGCTGTAGGTAAGCTTTTTATGTATTTGTTGTGTGTATTTATTGTGTTTTTCATGTTTTCATGTGCTCAGGTTTCGAACATTTTTTGAGAGGTCGTAATGGGTCGTAACGTGTCTCGTATTTTGCTTTCGTAACTCCGTAAATTTTGCGAGGTCCGCAGTTGCTGGCAAGGAGCGCCTTCGGTGAAAATTAGTCAGACATCTTCATATATTTGCTATGGCTATACCGATAAATAGACATTGCAGTGCTCATACAAAGGTTCTAGTTTGTTTATTTAGTAATAAATTAGCAATAAACATTATCTGAAGAAAATAATTTAATGTACCACTAGGGTGGGTTTGCTGAAATAGTCAATGCAGGGAAGAAGGGAGATAGATAATCTCATCTGGACAGCTGATATAGATTATGGTTAGAACAGTCCCCTGGAAAAGGTCTTCTCTAACCAACTGGATACATGAAAGGGCTGAAGAATATGTTGAAGTATAATATACTAAACTTGTAAAATTTATATACCGTATATACTCGAGTATAAGCAGAGTTTTTCAGCCCTTTTTTAAGGCTAAAAAGGGCCCCCTCAGCTTAAACTTGAGTCACTCCCCCTAGTGTGTCTCTAACCCCAACCGTGTCTCTCTACAACCCCCCCCCCCCCACGTGCGGGCACCCGGTATATGCTAATGACCTAATGACGTGGTGCGCATATGACGTCACATGCGCGCCGGGGTCAAGACGGAGCAGAGGCCGGAGAAGAAGCAAGTCAGGGGGAGGTATTTAGAGGGGGGACAGTGAGGAGGGGGTTGATGAGGAGGAGGAGGGGGGTTGAGGTTGAGGGGGGGGGGGGGAGGAGGTTTTTGGATGAGGAGGAGGGAGGTTGAGGAGGAGGGAGGTTGAGGAGGAGGGAGGTTGAGGAGGAGGGAGGTTGAGGAGGAGGGAGGTTGAGGAGGAGGGAGGTTGAGGAGGAGGGAGGTTGAGGAGGGGGTTGAGGAGGGGGATGGGGGGGTTGAGGATGGGGGGTTGATGAGGAGGAGGGAGGTTGAGGTTGAGGGGGGTGAGGAGGGGGATGAGGATGGGGGGTTGAGGGTGAGGAGGGGGATTAGGATGGGGGGTTGAGGATGGGGGGGTTGAGGATGGGGGGGTTGAGGATGGGGGGGTTGAGGATGGGGGGGTTGAGGATGGGGGGAGGTTGAGGAGGGGGATTGAGGTTGAGGGGGGGTGAGGAGGGGGTTGACGAGGAGGAGGGAGGTTGAGATGGGGGGTTGAGGTTGGGGGGGTGAGGAGAGGGGTGGGGGGTTGAGGATGAGGGTGGGGGGTTGAGGATGAGGATGGGGGGGTTGAGGATGAGGATGGGGGGGTTGAGGATGAGGATGGGGGGTTGAGGATGGGGTTGATGAGGAGGGAGGTTGAGGTTGAGGAGGGGGGTTGAGGAGGGGGTTGATGAGGAGGAGGGAGGTTGAGGTTGAGGAGGGAGGTTGAGGTTGAGGAGGGGGGTTGAGGTTGAGGAGGGGGGTTGATGAGGAGGAGGGAGGTTGAGGAGGGGGGTTGAGGTTGAGGGGGGTGAGGAGGGGGATGAGGATGAGGGTTGAGGAGGGGGTTGATGAGGAGGGGGGTTGAGGTTGAGGGGGGGTGAGGAGGGGGTTGATGAGGAGGAGGGAGTTTGAGGTTGAGGAGGGGGGTTGATGAGGAGGAGGGAGGTTGAGGAGGGAGGTTGAGGAGGGGGGTTAAGGTTGAGGGGGGTGAGGAGGGGGATGAGGTTGGTGGGGTTGAGGAGGGGGGTTGAGGTTGGGGGGGGGTGAGGAGGGGGATGAGGATGGGGGGTTGAGGATGAGGATGGGGGGGTTGAGGATGGGGGGTTGAGGAGGGGTTTGAGGATGGGGGGTTGAGGGGGGAGGATGAGGATGGGGGGTTGAGGGGGGAGGATGAGGATGGGGGGTTGAGGAGTGAGGTTGAGGCGGGGTTGTGGAGGGAGGATAAGGAGGGAGGTTGAGGATGAGGAGGGGGGTTGAGGTTGAGGATGGGTGGGTTGAGGATGAGGGGGGAGGTTGGGGATGAGGGGGGAGGTTGGGGATGAGGAGTGGGGTTGAGGATGAGGAGTGGGGTTGAGGATGAGGAGTGGGGTTGAGGATGAGGAGTGGGGTTGAGGAGGGAGGTTGAGAATGAGGAGTGGGGTTGAGGAGGGAGGTTGAGAATGAGGAGGGGGGAAGAGACACAGGGAAGGGAGAGGGGAGAAGAGACACGGGAGAGAGGGGGGGGACACAGGGGGCAGCACATTTCCCACCCTCGGCTTATACTCAAGTCACTCATTTTACCCAGTATTTTGTGGTAAAAATAGGTGCCTCTGCTTATACTCGGGTCGGCTTATACTCGAGTATATACGGTATATATATTTTTTGTTGTTTTTTTTTTTAACAAAAGTTCAGATGCAGTTACTAAATAAACAATCAAATGAAACCCTATTGTAAAAGCACTACGTAACATTAAAAATGTATTTATTTACGACTCACCTATTCTGGGACTGGCACATACTTGTTCTTCCTTAACCTCCTGGTTACTCACACACTGCTCTGCTCCCTTCTCAGTCTTTGAGACAACTGCACATTTTGCATTGCCAAATCCTATATAGATACAGTAAGACACAATATGTAAGGTTATACTCTAACACTTCAGATTTATGTGTGCACTACCTTAAAAAAGGGGGAAAGTCAACATTTTAAAACATTTTACATTTTCCAAGAAATTTTCTTTTTGAGTTAATATTTTTACACAGAGACTTTACAGCCAATATTAACCAATTTAGAATAGGTGTAATAATCTTACCTAGAGAGTCAACAGTCTGGTAATTCTTCATCATCACATTCTTTTGAAGTCTGTATTCCTCGTTCATACCATCCCACTCCTGCTTGAATTTGTCAATTTCAGGCTGTACCTAAACAAAACAATCCATAAATAAATATTTTTTACTTAAAGTAAGAACTGTTCTGTATTGATATTTACAGTTAATGAGCAGTGGAGGAGGGAGGGGGAGTGAAGGGAACATAATGCTGCCTAAGTGCAGCAGGCAATGAATCCTGTGTCCAGCTTTGGGAATGGGTAAATGAGGAGAAGTAGAGACGTTATCAAAGCTACCAATCACTGTAGGGTGAATGAGAATAGATAGAGACAGAGATACAGGAGGCCCAAAGACTGCACAGGTGATAGGCCGAAATAATCCTGTAGCAATTATTGCTGCATGTATGCTCTATGCAAAACACTATCTGAGCATGTATTTATGTATTAAATATCCACACAGTGTGTCATATTACTTCAAAATTGAGGCATAATGCAAAATACAGTTTAAATAAACATTTTATATTTAATTACAATTTTTGTTGTTGTTGTTGCTAAATTAGGCGCTTTACTATATATAAAGCGTACGCACACTCAAACATGCCAGGAGAATGTTTGCTGGCTCCTATATTTTTATCAAGCTGTTTTAAACATTGCGAAGTTTGTTTGTTTGTTGCATGAGAACTAATTGATCTATAGTGTATACAAAATTACGTTAAATACAGATGGTATGGGACTGTTTTTTTCCACCTCAGTCATGTGGAAACAGAAGAGAGCAGAGCCTAATGAATGTCTGGACTGCAGCATATTGTGTTTTTTATTATTATTATCATCATCATCATCATCATCATCTGTCTCATTATTTGTATAGTGCAGACATATTCCATATTGCTTGGTTACGGTCATGCGGACTGGGTTGGTTTTAATATATAGTAGATAAGAAAACAGAATTATCAGTGAATCCATGATTACCTATTTACACTTTAACATAAGTCACTGGATAACGGCAGATTTGTCTTGGCTGTTTGTCTAGTGTTAGTTTTGTTGAAACTAATATAATTTATTTTATTTAGGGTCAAAAATAATTAGCAAAAGTATAAAACATGCTCATATAAACGCATGCCATTGGAAGTACAGTGGCACTTTCATTAGGTCTAAATCCAGTTTCCTTTGAACACAAGGTTTTCTTGGACTTGTATTCTTTTAAAAGGACACCAGTCAAGACTTAACTTCAGAAATAAAAGCAGTATAACTGAAAAAAGTTATCTGTACCGATGTGTGCATGTGGATATCCTCCGAGGACTGATCCCATGTCAAGTTCTCCGGTGACTGATTCTGGTCCATAATAAAGTCTTTGACCTTCTTGGGTCCAATACAGCTGCCGATATGAATGCAATCCTGCAAGGGATGAGTGAATAGTTCTACTTTATAGCTCTTTCGTTTATAGGTTTCTGTCCTTCCTGTTGTGCCACTGAACTGTAGTACCTGTAGAAGACTTCCTGTTATGTTTTTGTGTCTGATCTACACAAGTCAGACAGCAGATCTTCAGCAGTCAGATACTAGAGCACACGGCACAAAGCCTATTGCAGCTGACTTGCCCATAATTATGCAAAAGGAACAGAGCTAAATGGTACAGCACAAAAGTAAGAGCTTTAAAGTAGAACTACTAGTATTACAATGTTTAAATGTTATAAATCAAGTATATACAGTATCACAAAAGTTAGTACACCCCTCACATTTTGTAAATATTTTATAATATCTTTTCATGTGACAACACAGAAAAAATGACACTCTGCTACAATGTAAAGTAGTAAGTGAACAACCTGTATAACAGTGTAAATTTGCTGTCCCCTTAAAATAACTCAACACACAGCCATTAATGTCTAAACCGTTGGCAACAAAAGTAAGTACACCCCTAAGGGAAAATGCCAGAATTGGGCCTAAAGTGTCAATATTTTGTGTGGTCACCATTATTTTCCAGCACTGCCTTAGCCCTCATGGGGATGGAGTTCACCAGAGCTTTACAGGTTGCCACTGGAGTCCTCTTCCACTCCTCCATGATGACATCACAGAGCTGGTGGATGTTAGAGACCTTGCACTGACCCACCTTCCGTTTGAGGATGCCCCACAGATGCTCAATGGGGTTTAGACCTGGTGACATGCTTGGCCAGTCCATCACCTTTACCTTCAGCTTCTTTAGCAAGGCAGTGGTCGTCTTGGAGGTGTGTTTGGGGTCGTTATATTGTTGGAATGCTGCCCTGTGGCCTGGTCTCCGAAGGGAGGGGATCATGCTCTGCTTCAGTATGTCACAGTATATGTTGGCATTCATGGTTCCCTAAATGAACTGTAGCTCTCCAGTGCCGACAGCAGCCATGCAGGCCCAGACTATGACACTCCCACCACCAAAGTATACATCTATACGGAGGAAAGATAGTTGAAATAATCCCTAAATGACAGATAAAACGGATAAGGCACAAAGAGCACAAAGAGCACAAAAACACTGATATGAGATGAAACCCTCAGTTTGAACGTAAACAGCAATACAGAGAGAGTGGAGGCAGCATCTGACATTATCAGGTAAATGCATATAGGGGGAATCAACACCACATATTATAGAAACATATATACACATATAGACGTATGTGTATATATGTTGGGTCTGGGCTTGCACGAGTGCTGCCGGCACTGGGGAGCTACAGTTCATTGAGGGAACCAGAATACCAACACGAACTGTGACATACTGAAGCAGAGCATGATCCCCTCCATTCAGAGACTGGGACGCAGGGCAGTATTCCAACATGATAACGACCCCAAACAGACCTCCAAGAAGACCACTGCCTCGCTAAAGAAGCTGAAGGTAAAGGTGATGGACTGGCCAAACATGTCTCCAGACCTAAACCCCATTGAGCATCTGTGGGCATCCTCAAACGGAAGGTGGGGGAGTGCAAGGTCTCTAACATCCACCAGCTCCGTGATGTCCTCATGGAGGAGTGGAAGAGGACTCCAGTGGCAACCTGTGAAGCTCTGGTGAACTCCATGCCCATGAGGGCTAAGGCAGTGCTGACCACACAAAATATTGACACTTTAGGCCCAATTTGGACATTTCCACAGGGGTGTACTCACTTTTGTTGCCAACGGTTTAGACATTAATTGCTGTGTGTTGAGTTATTTTGAGGGAACAGCAAATTTACACTGTTATACAGGCTGTACACTTACTACTTTACATTGTAGCAGTGTCATTTCTTCACTGTTGCCACATGAAAAGATATAATAAAATATTTACAAAAATGTGTGGGGTGTACTCACTTTTGTGAGATTCTGTATATACATGTACTTTTCTTTTAACAGTGTTTATATTTAGAGGAAAGTTATCCTTTAACTACAAAAAAAATAGATGGGTACTTTTATTATAAACTGATATCGATATATATATTAAAATACTAAAGTGAATAACTCATAAATATTTTTATACCTGCACCACCAGACCGTAAACATAGTTGAAATATAATTTTCACCATTCTCTTATTTATTTAGCCCTCTACTTAATTTACAATGAAACAAGAAATAAAACCAATATCTCCTTAGATCCCGGGCTGTGTGTCTATCTCTCTTTCTCTCTGTGTCTCCTATCTCGCTGTCTCTCAGCGTGTTCTATGTCTCTCTCTCCTCTCTCGCGTCCACTCTCTCTGTCGCGTCTCTCTCTCTCTCTGTCGCGTCTCTCTCTCTGTCGCGTCTCTCTCTCTGTCGCGTCTCTCTCTCTGTCGCGTCTCTCTCTCTCTCTGTCGCGTCTCTCTCTCTCTCTCTGTCGCGTCTCTCTCTCTCTGTCGCGTCTCTCTCTCTCTCTCTCTGTCGCGTCTCTCTCTCTCTCTGTCGCGTCTCTCTCTCTCTGTCTATCTGTCCGCTCTCTCTCTCTCTGTCCTCTCGCTCCCATCTATCTCTCAACACTCTCTCTCCTCTCTCTCATATCTCTGTCCTCTCTCTCTCTGTCCTATCTCTCTCTCGCTGTCCTATCGCTCTCTCTCTCTCGCTGTCCTATCTCTCTCTCTCTCTGTCCTATCTCTCTCTCTGTCTGTCCTCTCGCTCTCTCTCTGTCTGTCCTCTCGCTCTGTCTGTCCTCTCGCTCTCTCTCTGTCCGTCCTCTCTCTCTCTCTGTCCCGTCCATCTCTCTCGCTGTCCCGTCCATCTCTCTCGCTGTCCCGTCCATCTCTCTCGCTGTCCCGTCCATCTCTCTCGCAGTCCTCTCTCGCTGTCCTATCTCTCTCTCGCTGTCCTATCTCTCTGTCTCTGTCTGCCCTCTCTCTCTCTGTCCTTTCTCTCTGTCTGTCCTTTCTCTCTGTCCTCTCTCTGTCCTCTCTCTGTCCTCTCTCTGTCTGTCCTTTCTCTCTGTCCTCTCTTTGTCTGTCTGTCCTTTCTCTCTGTCCCCTCTCTCTCTCTCTGTCCCCTCTCTCTCTGTCCCCTCTCTCTCTGTCCCCTCTCTCTCTGTCCCCTCTCTCTCTCTCTCTCTGTCCCTTCTCTCTCTGTCCCCTCTCTCTCTCGCTCTGTCCCGTCCATCTCTCGCTCTGTCCTCTCTCTCTCTGTGTCCTCTCTCTGTGTCCTCTCTCTCTCTGTCTGTCCTCTCTCTCTCTCTGTCCTCTCTCTCTCTCTGTCTGTGTCCTCTCTCTCTCTCTGTCTGTGTCCTCTCTCTCTCTCTGTCTGTGTCCTCTCTCTCTCTCTGTCTGTGTCCTCTCTCTCTCTCTGTCTGTGTCCTCTCTCTCTCTCTGTCTGTGTCCTCTCTCTCTCTCTGTC
Organism: Discoglossus pictus; assembly: GCA_027410445.1. Lineage (NCBI taxonomy): Eukaryota > Metazoa > Chordata > Amphibia > Anura > Alytidae > Discoglossus > Discoglossus pictus. The sequence continues at coordinate 91,241,326 of CM050170.1, read as the reverse complement.
TGTGTCCTCTCTCTGTCTGTCTGTGTCCTCTCTCTGTCTGTCTGTGTCCTCTCTCTGTCCTCTCTCTCTGTCTGTCCTCTCTCTCTCTGTCCCCTCTCTCTCTGTCCCCTCTCTCTCTGTGTCCTCTCTCTCTCTGTGTCCTCTCTCTCTCTGTGTCCTCTCTCTCTCTGTGTCCTCTCTCTCTCTGTGTCCTCTCTCTCTCTGTGTCCTCTCTCTCTCTGTGTCCTCTCTCTCTCTGTGTCCTCTCTCTCTCTGTCCTCTCTCTCTCTGTCCTCTCTCTCTCTCTCTGTCCTCTCTCTCTCTCTCTCTGTGTCTGTCCTCTCTCTCTGTGTCTGCCCTCTCTCTCTGTGTCTGCCCTCTCTCTCTGTGTCTGTCCTCTCTCTGTCTGTCTGTCTGTCCTCTCTCTCTCTGTCTGTCCTCTCTCTCTCTGTCTGTGTCCTCTCTCTCTCTGTCTGTGTCCTCTCTCTCTCTGTCTGTGTCCTCTCTCTCTCTGTCTGTGTCCTCTCTCTCTCTCTGTCTGTGTCCTCTCTCTCTCTCTGTCTGTGTCCTCTCTCTCTCTGTCTGTGTCCTCTCTCTCTCTCTATCTGTGTCCTCTCTCTCTCTCTGTCTGTGTCCTCTCTCTCTCTCTCTGTCTGTGTCCTCTCTCTGTCTGTCTGTGTCCTCTCTCTGTCTGTCCTCTCTGTGTCCTCTCTCTCTGTCTGTCCCCTCTCTCTCTCTGTCCTCTCTCTCTCTGTCTGTGTCATCTCTCTCTCTGTCTGTGTCATCTCTCTCTCTGTCTGTGTCATCTCTCTCTGTCTGTGTCATCTCTCTCTCTGTCTGTGTCCTCTCTCTCTCTGTCTGTCTGTCCTCTCTGTGTCCTCTCTCTCTGTCTGTCCCCTCTCTCTGTCTGTCCTCTCTATCTCTGTCTGTCCTCTCTATCTCTGTCTGTCCTCTCTATCTCTGTCTGTCCTCTCTCTATCTCTGTCTGTCCTCTCTCTATCTCTGTCTGTCCTCTCTCTATCTCTCTCTGTCCTCTCTATCTCTCTCTGTCCTCTCTCTCTCTCTCTGTCCTCTCTCTCTCTCTCTGTCCTCTCTCTCTCTCTCTGTCCTCTCTCTCTCTCTCTGTCCTCTCTCTCTCTCTCTGTCCTCTCTCTCTGTCCTCTCTCTCTGTCCTCTCTCTCTGTCCCCTCTCTCTGTCCCCTCTCTCTGTCCCCTCTCTCTGTCGTCCCATCTCTCTCATCTGTCCCATCTCTCTCATCTGTCCCATCTCTCTCATCTGTCCCATCTCTCTCATCTGTCCCATCTCTCTCATCTGTCCCATCTCTCTCATCTGTCCCATCTCTCTCATCTGTCCCATCTCTCTCATCTGTCCCATCTCTCTCATCTGTCCCATCTCTCTCATCTCTCTCATCTGTCCCATCTCTCTCTCTCTGTCTGTCCTCTCTCTCTCTGTCCTCTCTCTCTCTCTCTGTCCTCTCTCTCTCTGTCCTCTCTCTCTCTCTCTGTCCTCTCTCTCTCTCTCTCTCTGTCCTCTCTCTCTCTCTCTGTCCTCTCTCTCTGTCCTCTCTCTCTGTCCTCTCTCTCTGTCCTCTCTCTCTGTCCTCTCTCTCTGTCCTCTCTCTCTGTCCTCTCTCTCTGTCCTCTCTCTCTGTCCTCTCTCTCTGTCCTCTCTCTCTGTCCCCTCTCTCTGTCCCCTCTCTCTGTCGTCCCATCTCTCTCATCTGTCCCATCTCTCTCATCTGTCCCATCTCTCTCATCTGTCCCATCTCTCTCATCTGTCCCATCTCTCTCATCTGTCCCATCTCTCTCATCTGTCCCATCTCTCTCATCTGTCCCATCTCTCTCTCTGTCCCATCTCTCTCTCTCTGTCTGTCCTCTCTACTCCCTCTGTGTCCTCTCTACTCCCTCTGTGTCCTCTCTACTCCCTCTGTGTCCTCTCTACTCCCTCTGTGTCCTCTCTACTCCCTCTGTGTCCTCTCTACTCCCTCTGTGTCCTCTCTACTCCCTCTGTGTCCTCTCTACTCCCTCTGTGTCCTCTCTACTCCCTCTGTGTCCTCTCTACTCCCTCTGTGTCCTCTCTACTCCCTCTGTGTCCTCTCTCTCTCTCTCTGTGTCCTCTCTCTCTCTCTCTGTGTCCTCTCTCTCTCTCTCTGTCTGTCCTCTCTACTCTCTCTGTCTGTCCTCTCTACTCTCTCTGTCTGTCCTCTCTACTCTCTCTGTCTGTCCTCTCTACTCTCTCTGTCTGTCTGTCCTCTCTACTCTCTCTGTCTGTCCTCTCTACTCTCTCTGTCTGTCCTCTCTACTCTCTCTGTCTGTCCTCTCTACTCTCTCTGTCTGTCCTCTCTACTCTCTCTGTCTGTCCTCTCTACTCTCTCTGTCTGTCCTCTCTACTCTCTCTGTCTGTCCTCTCTACTCCCTCTGTCCTCTCTACTCCCTCTGTCCTCTCTACTCCCTCTGTCCTCTCTACTCCCTCTGTCCTCTCTCTCTCTCTGTGTGTCCTCTCTCTCTCTCTGTGTGTCCTCTCTCTCTCTCTGTGTGTCCTCTCTCTCTCTCTGTGTGTCCTCTCTCTCTCTGTGTGTGTCCTCTCTACTCTCTCTGTCTGTCCTCTCTACTCTCTCTGTCTGTCCTCTCTACTCTCTCTGTCTGTCCTCTATACTCTCTCTGTCTGTCCTCTATACTCTCTCTGTCTGTCCTCTATACTCTCTCTGTCTGTCCTCTCTACTCTCTCTCTCTCTCTGTCCTCTCTACTCTCTCTCTCTCTCTGTCCTCTCTACTCTCTCTGTCCTCTCTACTCTCTCTTTCTCTCTGTCCTCTCTACTCTCTCTCTCTGTCTGTCCTCTCTACTCTCTCTCTCTGTCTGTCCTCTCTACTCTCTCTCTCTGTCTGTCCTCTCTACTCTCTCTCTCTGTCTGTCCTCTCTACTCTCTCTCTTTGTCTGTCCTCTCTACTCTCTCTCTGTCCTCTCTCTCACTGTCCTCCTGTCTCTCTCTCTCTGTCCTCTGTCTCTCTCTCTCTGTCCTCTGTCTCTCTCTCTCTGTCCTCTGTCTCTCTCTCTCTGTCCTCTGTCTCTCTCTCTCTGTCCTCTGTCTCTCTCTCTCTGTCCTCTGTCTCTCTCTCTCTGTCCTCTGTCTCTGTCTCTCTCTCTCTGTCCTCTCTACTCTCTCTCTCTCTCTGTCCTCTCTACTCTCTCTCTCTGTCTGTCCTCTCTACTCTCTCTCTCTGTCTGTCCTCTCTACTCTCTCTCTCTGTCTGTCCTCTCTACTCTCTCTCTCTGTCTGTCCTCTCTACTCTCTCTCTCTGTCTGTCCTCTCTACTCTCTCTCTCTGTCTGTCCTCTCTACTCTCTCTCTTTGTCTGTCCTCTCTACTCTCTCTCTGTCCTCTCTCTCACTGTCCTCCTGTCTCTGTCTCTCTCTCTCTGTCCTCTGTCTCTCTCTCTCTGTCCTCTGTCTCTCTCTCTCTGTCCTCTGTCTCTCTCTCTCTGTCCTCTGTCTCTCTCTCTCTCTGTCCTCTGTCTCTCTCTCTCTCTGTCCTCTGTCTCTCTGTCCTCTGTCTCTCTCTCTCTGTCCTCTGTCTCTCTCTCTCTGTCCTCTGTCTCTCTCTCTCTGTCCTCTGTCTCTCTCTCTCTGTCCTCTGTCTCTCTCTCTCTGTCTCTCTCTCTCTGTCCTCTCTCTCTGTCCTCTGTCTCTCTGTCCTCTGTCTCTCTGTCCTCTGTCCTCTGTCTCTCTCTCTCTGTCCTCTGTCTCTCTCTCTCTCTCTGTCCTCTGTCTCTCTCTCTCTCTCTGTCCTCTGTCTCTCTCTCTCTCTGTCCTCTGTCTCTCTCTCTCTGTCCTCTGTCTCTCTCTCTCTGTCCTCTGCCTCTCTCTCTCTGTCCTCTGCCTCTCTCTCTCTGTCCTCTGCCTCTCTCTCTCTGTCCTCTGCCTCTCTCTCTCTGTCCTCTGCCTCTCTCTCTCTGTCCTCTGCCTCTCTCTCTCTGTCCTCTGCCTCTCTCTCTCTGTCCTCTGCCTCTCTCTCTCTGTCCTCTGCCTCTCTCTCTCTGTCCTCTGCCTCTCTCTCTCTGTCCTCTGCCTCTCTCTCTCTGTCCTCTGCCTCTCTCTCTCTGTCCTCTGCCTCTCTCTCTCTGTCCTCTGCCTCTCTCTCTCTGTCCTCTGCCTCTCTCTCTCTGTCCTCTGCCTCTCTCTCTCTGTCCTCTGCCTCTCTCTCTCTGTCCTCTGCCTCTCTCTCTCTGTCCTCTCTATCTCTGTCTGTCCTCTCTATCTCTGTCTGTCCTCTCTATCTCTGTCTGTCCACTCTATCTCTGTCTGTCCACTCTATCTCTGTCTGTCCACTCTATCTCTGTCTGTCCTCTCTATCTCTGTCTGTCCTCTCTATCTCTGTCTGTCCTCTCTATCTCTGTCTGTCCTCTCTATCTCTGTCTGTCCTCTCTATCTCTGTCTGTCCTCTCTATCTCTGTCTGTCCTCTCTATCTCTGTCTGTCCTCTCTATCTCTGTCTGTCCTCTCTATCTCTGTCTATCCACTCTATCTCTGTCTGTCCACTCTATCTCTGTCTGTCCACTCTATCTCTGTCTGTCCTCTCTATCGCTGTCTGTCCTCTCTATCGCTGTCTGTCCTCTCTATCGCTGTCTGTCTGTCCTCTCTCTCTGTCTGTCTGTCCTCTCTCTCTGTCTGTCTGTCCTCTCTCTCTGTCTGTCTGTCCTCTCTCTCTGTCTGTCTGTCCTCTCTCTCTGTCTGTCCTCTCTCTCTGTCTGTCTGTCCTCTCTCTCTGTCTGCCCTCTCTCTCTCTCTCTGTCCTCTCTCTCTCTCTCTGTCCTCTCTCTCTCTCTCTGTCCTCTCTCTCTCTCTCTGTCCTCTCTCTCTCTCTCTGTCCTCTCTCTCTCTCTGTCCTCTCTCTCTCTCTCTGTCCTCTCTCTCTCTCTCTGTCCTCTCTCTCTCTCTCTGTCCTCTCTCTCTCTCTCTGTCCTCTCTCTCTCTCTGTCCTCTCTCTCTCTCTCTGTCCTCTCTCTCTGTCCTCTCTCTCTCTCTCTCTGTCCTCTCTCTCTCTCTCTGTCCTCTCTCTCTCTCTCTGTCCTCTCTCTCTCTCTCTGTCCTCTCTCTCTCTCTCTGTCCTCTCTGTCCTCTCTCTCTCTCTCTCTCTGTCCTCTCTCTCTCTCTGTCCTCTCTCTCTGTCCTCTCTCTCTCTCTCTCTCTGTCCTCTCTCTCTCTCTCTCTCTGTCCTCTCTCTCTCTCTGTCCTCTCTCTCTCTCTCTGTCCTCTCTCTCTCTCTCTCTGTCCTCTCTCTCTCTCTCTGTCCTCTCTCTCTCTCTCTGTCCTCTCTCTCTCTCTCTGTCCTCTCTCTCTCTCTCTGTCCTCTCTCTCTCTCTCTCTGTCCTCTCTCTCTCTGTCCTCTCTCTCTCTGTCCTCTCTCTCTCTGTCCTCTCTCTCTCTGTCTTCTCTCTCTCTGTCTTCTCTCTCTCTCTGTCCTCTCTCTCTCTCTCTCTGTCCTCTCTCTCTCTCTCTCTCTGTCTGTCCTCTCTCTCTCTGTCTGTCCTCTCTCTCAGTCTGTCCTTTCTCTCTCTGTCTGTCCTTTCTCTCTCTGTCTGTCCTCTCTCTCTGTCTGTCCTCTCTCTCTGTCTGTCCTCTCTCTCTGTCTGTCCTCTCTCTCTGTCTGTCCTCTCTCTCTGTCTGTCCTCTCTCTCTGTCCTCTCTCTCTCTGTCCTCTCTCTCTCTCTCTGTCCTCTCTCTCTCTCTCTGTCCTCTCTCTCTCTGTCCTCTCTCTCTCTGTCCTCTCTCTCTGTCCTCTCTCTCTCTCTCTGTCCTCTCTCTCTCTCTCTGTCCTCTCTCTCTCTCTCTGTCCTCTCTCTCTCTCTCTGTCCTCTCTCTCTCTCTCTGTCCTCTCTCTCTCTCTCTCTGTCTGTCCTCTCTCTCTCTGTCTGTCCTCTCTCTCTCTGTCCTCTCTCTCTCTCTCTGTCCTCTCTCTCTCTCTCTGTCCTCTCTCTCTCTCTCTGTCCTCTCTCTCTCTCTGTCCTCTCTCTCTCTCTCTGTCCTCTCTCTCTCTCTCTGTCCTCTCTCTCTCTCTGTCCTCTCTCTCTCTCTCTCTGTCCTCTCTCTCTCTCTCTGTCCTCTCTCTCTCTCTCTGTCCTCTCTCTCTCTCTCTGTCCTCTCTCTCTCTCTCTGTCCTCTCTCTCTCTCTGTGTCCTCTCTCTCTCTCTGTCCTCTCTCTCTCTCTGTCCTCTCTCTCTCTCTGTCCTCTCTCTCTCTCTCTCTGTCCTCTCTCTCTCTCTGTCCTCTCTCTCTCTCTCTGTCCTCTCTCTCTCTCTGTCCTCTCTCTCTCTCTCTGTCCTCTCTCTCTCTCTCTGTCCTCTCTCTCTCTCTGTGTCCTCTCTCTCTCTCTGTGTCCTCTCTCTCTCTCTGTCCTCTCTCTCTCTCTGTCCTCTCTCTCTCTCTCTCTCTCTGTCCTCTCTCTCTCTCTCTGTCCTCCCTCTCTCTCTCTGTCCTCCCTCTCTCTCTCTGTCCTCTCTCTCTCTGTCCTCTCTCTCTCTCTCTGTCCTCTCTCTCTGTCCTCTCTGTCCTCTCTCTCTGTCCTCTCTGTCCTCTCTCTCTGTCCTCTCTCTCTCTCTCTGTCCTCTCTCTCTCTGTCCTCTCTCTCTCTCTGTCCTCTCTCTCTCTGTGTGTCCTCTCTCTCTCTCTCTCTCTGTCCTCTCTCTCTCTCTCTCTCTGTCCTCTCTCTCTCTCTCTGTCCTCTCTCTCTCTGTCTTCTCTCTCTCTCTGTCTTCTCTCTCTCTCTCTCTGTCTGTCCTCTCTCTCTCTCTCTCTCTCTCTCTGTCTGTCCTCTCTCTCTGTCTGTCCTCTCTCTCTGTCTGTCCTCTCTCTCTGTCTGTCCTCTCTCTCTGTCTGTCCTCTCTCTCTGTCTGTCCTCTCTCTCTGTCTGTCCTCTCTCTCTGTCTGTCCTCTCTCTCTGTCTGTCCTCTCTCTCTGTCTGTCCTCTCTCTCTGTCTGTCCTCTCTCTCTCTGTCCTCTCTCTCTCTGTCTGTCCTCTCTCTCTCTCTCTGTCCTCTCTCTCTCTCTCTCTGTCCTCTCTCTCTCTCTCTCTCTGTCCTCTCTCTCTCTCTCTCTGTCCTCTCTCTCTCTCTCTGTCCTCTCTCTCTCTCTCTGTCCTCTCTCTCTCTCTGTGTCCTCTCTCTCTCTGTCCTCTCTCTCTGTCCTCTCTCTCTCTCTCTCTCTGTCCTCTCTCTCTCTCTCTCTCTGTCCTCTCTCTCTCTCTCTCTGTCCTCTCTCTCTCTCTCTGTCCTCTCTCTCTCTCTCTCTCTGTCCTCTCTCTCTCTCTCTGTCCTCTCTCTCTCTCTCTCTGTCCTCTCTCTCTCTCTCTGTCCTCTCTCTCTCTCTCTGTCCTCTCTCTCTCTCTGTCCTCTCTCTCTCTCTGTCCTCTCTATCGCTGTCTGTCCTCTCTATCGCTGTCTGTCCTCTCTATCGCTGTCTGTCCTCTCTCTCTCTCTGTCCTCTCTCTCTCTCTCTGTCCTCTCTCTCTCTCTGTCCTCTCTCTCTCTGTCCTCTCTCTCTCTGTCCTCTCTCTCTCTGTCCTCTCTCTCTCTGTCCTCTCTCTCTC